>CM029020.1:161179917-161712417 GCA_016801055.1 Panax notoginseng | reverse complement strand
GGCGTCGACAGCGCTCCCAGCGCGTCCAGTTGGGACGCTCGATATTAATTTTTTTTTCCTTATTTTTGTATGTTTTTCAGAAACATTAATCATCAACCTACAATTTACAAGCATTTTGTAGTTTTCATATTATGAATTTTTAATTTTTACAATTTATTTATATTTTTAATATTTTTTAATAATTTATTTAATTAAAATATAATAATAATTAATTTTTATCTTTTAATTACATTGAAACTTTTTTGTGGGGTACTATTTTGTATTAGGTTGAACACGTGGGTGATAGCACTCAAAAATAGTGTGTACTACTTATAAAAAGTATATTATGACTCCTCAAGTAGGGATGATGTCTAGTGCTGTCACTTTGGTTATTTTTCATAAGTGCTACAATAGGGAGGGGGTACCTCACTCAACCCCTGGCGCACAGCGTCAGGCATTGAGCAAGGCCCGTCGTGCCCAGCGCTGTGCGCCCTCCTAGGGGGTTGTGCCCAGGGCCCACGATGTTTTTGCTTCAGTAAGAACGTCGGGGGTACTTGTGACGCTTCTTCCGCCCAACCGACCTCAGGCCGGGTGTCCCGTCCTGACGATAGCCTTGGGTTACTAGCCTAGCACAGGTGCCCAATGCCTAGGCGCATGAGTAGGGGGCTGTGTTAAGCTCCCCCGATGTTCTTGCATGCCCAATGACATATTTGTGCTGAGGGCATATGGCAGGACCGTCGGGGCACGCCTGACATGATTTCTGCACCGGTGGTCGGGGTCTCTCGTGCCATTGGCCCTCGGTCGGGTGCACTTTCGTACAATTTGTTGACACGGTGCTGGATGGTTGCCGACCAATAGGTCCTAGTAGGGGGTGCTTTGAGTGCTGCTGAAAGGTCCGAACGTTGGTGGCCTATGTTGATGTGTCAGCTTAATGGAAAGATGGACGGGCGTTCCAAAAAATGGTTTTCTTAATTGGCCCTCGGTTGGGTGCACGTTCGTACAATTTGTTGACACGGTGTTGGATGGTTGTTGACTAGTAGGTCCTAGTAGGGGGTGCTTCGGTGCCGTCAAAAGGTCCGAAAGACGGTGGCTTCCGTCATCGTGTTGGCTGAATCGAAATGTGAGCACCCGGTTGAGGGCCCTTCTTGACATTTTGTTGACATGATGACGCAAGATGGTTGTCGGCAAGAAGGTCTCAGTAGCTGGTGCTTTGAGTGCTGCTGAAAGGTCCGAACATTGGTGGCCTATCTTGATGTGTCGGCTTAATGGAAAGATGGGCGGGCGTTCCAATAAATGGTTTTTTTCCCATTGGGCCTCGGTTGGGTGCACGTTCGTACAATTTGTTGACACGGTGCTAGATGGTTACCGACCAGTAGGTCCTAGTAGGGGGTGCTTTGGTGCCCTCGAAAGGTCCAAAAGATGGTGGCTTTCGTCATCGAGTTGGCTTGATGGAAATGCGAGCGCCCGGTTGAGGGCCATTCTTTACATTTTGTTGACATGATGACGCAAGATGGTTGTCGGCAAGTCTGTCTCAATAGGTGCGTACAATCCCACCTTATCTTCCACATTGGAACAAAAATTATCTTCATATTGAAAATAAGGATTCAAAAAATATGAAACAGCGTGCAAATGCCGATTCAACTTATTGTTCCACTTGGCATCTATTATGCTCCATATCTCTTTATAGCCCCCCTCCTCATTATCCAAAATTTTTTCAATCTCTTCTTTTGCATTGTCTATGACACCATATAAAAATCCCATTCCCGACACCTTCTCTAAATCTTCCATCTTCAATACACTTACTAGAGGTCTTATGGTCTTAATTGCATATCCCACACTACCCAAAAAATTCATATCACTCAGAATGATTTTTCTCACCTCTCTACCTTTAGGTGTTTTTGCACAAGTACAATTTGTCCACTCCTTAGATGTAAACATAGCCTCCAAAGGCTATCTCAAACTAAGCATACTCTGCAAATGTCATTCATGATTATATATGAAGTTGCTTACCTACAATTACATAATGTCATTCATAAAAAAAAACAATAATTCAAGTATTCATTGAATAAAAAAAAATTATAACCAAATAATAACTCGGATCATCCTTTATGCACAATTATTAACTAAACTAAAAGATAAAGAACAAGAATCATACCTTTGAAGATTCGAGCTTCCTCAGGTACTAGTTCACCTCTAAATCATACATCATATGCACACAAGCCAATCATGTTTGATGATAAAGCATATACTTTGTAACAATCTTATTCATTTATTAATAAAAAGAATTAATTTATTAAAGGTTTTTAATTATCTACATGATGTTGCTTTATAAAATGTGATAAACCTATAGTTTTAAGCAATGCTTTTAGAATAATGATGATGATCATTCTAATGAGATCTAAATTCTTAGAAAGCTTAAAACTAAAATAGTTCCCAATTGTTGAATTACTAAATTGGGGATTAGTGAATATAGATAGATTAGTACATACATTGCTTGCTCATTGGATGAGGATGATTGATCTCGTGATCATTTATATGGAGACACTAAAGTAAGTATGTAGGTGCCTATTGGAGAATAAGTTCACTGAACGTGGCTCGCTAAGGAATACCTAATGGAGTTTTACTTACCTGTCAATAGGAATTTCTGTAGTGATAGTAGTACAAGTGATCCTTGGACTTGAGGTCATCATAATATCTTATGTATGATGAGTTATACTTTGACTTATTCCTTAAGACACTAAGGGTATATCAAAGGGTATGCATGGGTATAATAAGTTGTATATGGAGATAATGTATGATCAATAAAGAATCTACCACTTCTAATAAAAGAAGAGAAATGTCCTATGTGATTCGATAAATGACAACTCAGTAGTCCTTGGCCAAGGCAGAATGAAATTAGAAAGGAGTTTCTAATTTGCATTATTTAGAGTTGTGCATTCAAGAGTCGAAATACATATAATTAAATAAAATAAGACTTGACAGTAATTCCATGTCTTATATTTAATTGGGACATTGTATGGTGGAAGGATTGAATTGTACGGTAACTATTTACTCAAAGGTTCTTTTATGATTAATATTGAAATCTATATTATCTGAAAAGTCGTTAATCGCTAGGGAGGCTTATCCCTATTGTAGAATAAATATTATTTATTTAAATAAATTAATAGTTTAATTTATTTATTTAAATAAGATTAGAATTGTTCTAATTGATTTATTAACAACCGATTTAATATGGAGAACCTAAAGGGTCACACCATAAAAGGAAGAATAATTATATAAGAAGCAAATGACATAATCATAATAATAAGTTAAGTATATTTAATTTAATCTATAGTGATAGAATAAATTAAATAGATTAATATTTATTATTTAATATTTTAGAAATATTAAATATAAATTAATAAGAGGAGTCTTATTATTATTATTACTATTATTATTATTTAATTCCTAAAGGAGTTTGGGAATTAATTAATAAAAGTACTCTCATATATCCTAATAAAATTAGGAAGGTAATTAATTAAAAGAGTTTAATTAATTATTCCTAATAAGATTGAAAGCCTAATTAATTAAAAGAGTTTAATTAATTAAAATAAAACTCAATTCTTTAATTGTTAAGGAGGGTTGCTCACATCTATAAATAACAGGAGTCTTATTATGGATGAGGTGGTTGACACTTTCACAAAACACGTGAATACGTAATTCCAATAGTTGAGAGAGTACACCATTTTCTATGAGAGATAAAAAAAACTAGAATTTTGTCAAACACCCATCTTCTTGAATCTTTCTTCTTCCTTGGTGGATCACCTCTAGAGGCCAAACACTTGGGTGACTAACATTGATAAAAAGAAGGAATCAAACTTGGTGGATTGAAGTTGAATACGAAAAGGATTAGAGGTGAACTTGTACCTGAGGAAGCTCGAATCTTCAAGGATATAATTCTTATTCTTTATCTTTTCGTTTAATTAATAATTGTGCATAAAGGATGATCTGGATATATGATTTGTAAAATTTTTAAAACTCTATTTTATCACGTTTTCCGCTTACTTTGTGCAATTTGATTGCGTTCATGAATTAAATATAATTAATAATTAATTGTTTTAATTTGATATGTATATTGATATGTGTTTGGAATAATTTAATTGAGCATAATTTTGTTGTATAAAATTTATTTAAAATAAAAAAAAATCGCAAATTCCGTGATTCCGTCGGGATTCGCGTGATTGATTGATTTAGTTTACGAAAGCTGGATTCTGATTTGCACATTCACAGTACGGTTTATATAAGCTTCACTTTATATGAATATATATATATATATATATATATATATATATATATATATATATATATATATATAAATAACGAAATTAACCAAGCCGCAAAACCACGTTGGATAATATATGTAATCACTTCAGGTAACCTTTCCAGGAGTATGATTATTTATATATATATATATATATATATATATATATATATATATATATATTATGTTAAATGAGATTCAGATAACCACATGAATCACGCCTATATATAAGGATATGTTCTGCATTATGATTACTTTGAATCATATATATATATATATATATATATATATATATATATATATATATATATATATATATATATATGTGTGTGTGTGTGTGTGACGCCCCTGTATCCGGGTGCTCTGACCCCGGTTCGGTCATCACGATAAAATACGAACATCCACCTCTAAATAACATACGATAATTAAAATACGAAAAATAATAAACGTATCCCAAGATTCAATAACCTTAATAAAGTCTTACAAACATACCTTATAATAGTAATTAGGGTTCATATTACATAACATAACAGTAATTTAAACTAAGCACAAAATAAACCTTGCTTCTGACAACACTTCTACATCTTTCCTTTACCCTTGTCCTTTCCTGAGGTCTCGGACTTAGCTGCAATATAATTCATGATATAACAAGGATGAGTAACAAGTTTGCTCAACAAGTTTAAATACAACAATAAGGATATATCACGATGAATAGAAAAATATCTGGCAATGGATTCAACAATATGAATATCTGAAAGATTCAACAATATGAATATAGCAACCAAAGATAAGGTTTGCGTTTAGAATAACTGCTAGTCGAATAGACTTTGAACTATAGCACTCCAATGGAATCAATAGCTAATTGACCCTTTGGTTACTGGGGATAAGTACTTGAGGGGATCAGCCTCGCGTACACTATGTATATGCATAACATTTAAATCTACTCTGTTGTATCTTATATTAGATACCTGGGGTACTCCCCTATCATAAGAGGGGTGTTCTTTCAGTCTAAGAATCCTTACCATCAATTGGTTTGGATAGCTTTTATAAAACTTCATAGGCTTGTCTGACAGGACAAAGGTTCATACTCTATTTACCATAGTTTAAGAATTTTTGAACTTTAAATGATGCACAAGTGCAAGACTGTACGAACTCAAGTGTACTAAGTGCGAATATCAATAATATCGATGTGGAATAATTGTAAGAAAATTAAACCACTTAATAGCATGCTTGGAAGTAAGATTCAAGCTTAAATGAATAACTTTCAATTCAATAATATCCTGCTCAATGCAATATGAGAAGGATAGGAAAACTTTCACAAACTCAAAGTTGTGTAAGTTAGGAAACTTGCAACATAATAAATTCGGATACTTGCTCAATAAAAGTAAGGTTCAAAGAACTTGCATAAACATATACCTATTTGCACCAAATAAAGGTAGTGCGTAAGGTTTAGATACTTGCTCAAGTAAACGAATAAGAGTTTAGGAACTTGCCTGTTTGCTCAGCTACAATTAATTCTAGCTTTAATTAACTCGCGTTGAATTGACCTAACATTAACAAGTCGGTCTTTTCAATTAATACATGTAAACTAAGATGAGTCCACACTTAAAAGAAACAAGTCATCACATAGCATGCTTCTCAACATATTATATGACATATTGGTCACACGTTACAAAGTAAGTAATCATATAAGCATGCCTTGAAAGTAAGAATCAAAAACAGAATCTATTTGTGACTGCAGGCCGGTGCAGCTGCGCCTGGTCTAGGCTTAGGGACTGCGTAGCTGCGCTGTCCCCTGGCCAGACCAGGTTTGAGCTGCTGCCCCCTGACTTCAATCCAACTCTAACACACCAATTACACATATCTTTTAACATACGTGCATGCTAGAGTTTCACATATAACACATGACTATACTTGAATTCATTCCCATAAGTTTAGCTTACAAGTTATATGCCATTAAAACGTAAAAGGTCATGTAATCATCATGCTTTGTGACTTGGTTAAACAATACTCAGTAGTCATGCTTGTATATAGACAATACATGTATACTTTACTCATATAGTTCATATTCTAGAAATTTCCTTTTCTTTATGACTATGTGTGCCTAAGGGAAAACCATACCTGAACTAAACGATGTTCATGTCAATATGACTATAGGCATAATGAATTCTAATACACATGCTTGAATGGTCATAACATACTGTACTCATTACTTGATGATATTAGCTTCCTCATTCTAACTTTCTTTGAATTTAACACTAAGTCAACTTAGCATATTCAAGGCATCTTAACATGTAACTCTCATGCATTTACAACATATATCCAAGCCACATACATGCTCAAATGGTCAGAACTTACTAGATAAAAGTCTTGGTCAAGTTCCCTTTGAAAAGCCTTAAGTTACTTATCTTTGAAATAGTCCTAACTTTCAATCATGTATGCTAGTGTGTTCAATCACTTTAGTCTTGCATTTCATGTCAATATAAACCATATTATCATGTTCATAAAGTCAAAATGCTTACATGATTCGTTCGTGACAAAGTTCACTTTTGAAATCCCAAGTCTCATTTCAAGACCACAAGTGTTGTGTCAATCATTTCTATACTTGTCCATACAACATGTTCATGCTTATGTGTGTGTGTGCTAAAATAGTTTACATGTTTGCTCTAACCAAGTGTCAACAAGTTAGCACAACAGAATCCTAGCAGAACACATCAGACCTGGTGCAGGTATGGCACAGTTGTGCTGCACCCTAGTACAAATAGGGCGCAGTTGCGCCATGCCAGAAACTGAGTTTGGGTTATGGCGCAGCTGCGCCATGCCTACATCAAAGACAGTAGCTTTGCTCTGTTCGGCAGTTCAGCAACCCATCAAGTAAAATCCTTAAAAACATTGCTTCTAACATAACCAAACACACTTATAAGTATGTATAACACTAAGAAACATAACCCAAATCAAATAACAACTATTACATGCTTAATTCCAAGAATCAACCCCTTAAGCAATTTATCAAAAATGGAGAATAGGAATGGAAGTTATACCTTTGTGACTCAATTCAGCTGCAATTTATCAATCTACTCACTCTTAGCAAACTAATTCTCAGCAAATTGTAATGAGGAAAATGAAGGTCTCATTTATAGGTGGATGATTATCTAGCTAATGCTATTACCTAACAAATCAAACCAAAGGATTTCAAGAATGCACAAGGGTTAAGGGAAAGTTGGTGATTCCACTCATGAATCCCACTCCCCATCCACTAATTGCTCTATGTTTGATGAATTTGAGATTAAGCTAGGCTAGGCTAGGCTTGATTGCTTGTTCACGTATAAGAAGGAAATGGGACTCTTATTATGGGACAAGAGAAATCCTCAGCATTTTGCAACCAATGAAATGTAACATTTGGCTTAATACCATATAATCATATAATATAACTTTGGTTATAATTTATGTATACACAATTCATTTCCTATAACATTGGTTATAATGATTTAAAGAGCATACAAAGTGTTTCCGAATTACAAGGTATCAAGTAGTACACACACATATAATTCATGTACATTTTCTATTACCACAAATATAATTGTGTATTGCTTGCATAATTAATCAAGTAAATAAAATCATATTATATTTATTAATCTCATACTCATTAATTATTATTTATTTATAATAATTATCAATTAACACATTAGTAATCAATTATTCATAATTGCAATTAATCAATATGTTCAACTCTTGCTACTATATTCAAATAAATTGAATATTTAAACATTAAGAATCCTATCAATTTCTTGATATTAAAAACATTAGGGTTAGTCCACTAATTTAAATAACCATTAGTGACTCCCTTTAATCATTTCATAGATTCACATAACCACATAAGGTTTAAATAAACTCACAAAACTAACTCATTAAAAATTAAATCACATATTTAATTAAATAAGGAGTTTCAAATTCATGGACATTACATCCCTCCCCTCTTATAAAAATTCCGTCCTTGGAATTGTAAAAATAAGGCTACTCAAATAAAAACGGATAATTCGCTCTCATTTTCTCTTCTAGCTCCCATGTAGCTTCTTCTACTGCGTGATTCCTCTAGAGAATCTTAACGGAATGAATAATGTGACGCCCCCAAAATAGGTCCAATCCACAACCCATTCTGAGTCGCCAAAATACATGGTACAGAAACAACTACAACTTTATTAAAACAATTGTCGTGCAAAATATGACAACACTTAAACTGTGAGTTTAAATACAAATATTGTCATCTAGACAATATCCACACTCAAATAAGTCCTCATTACAATTATTAATACACTATTTTACAGAATAGTGAGGACTACTAGAATCACTTCGAGAACCATCATTCCACACCCCGACTAGTAGTCGCTACATTCTCGCCTCCTGAGAAGAAAAATGAAACAACAAGGAAAAGGGAGAGCTCAACTAGCCCAGTAAAGAACATTATGACTAAGATAATACAGAACAAAGTATCGTTAGTCTTCAACAGGAAAAAATTTAATAGAATACAATAGACAACAAGTTTTAAATCAATATTCGCAGCGGAAATAATAATCATTAGAAGAGTAGTTTAGTAGAGAATGAAATCTACTATCTTCTATATATGAATTTAAAAGTTCATCGTCTATCTTTTATCCCTGTAACATCAATCAATATATATCTGGAATCAATCATTCAACTTTGCACTACAGGCCAAACATATTCATCAGTTGGTCATGTTCATCTAAACACCTGTTCATCTTTGCACTACGAGCCAAAGATATTCATCAGAAATCATTCATCTTTGCACTACAAGCCAAAGATATTCAGTAACATCATCATTTAGGACTAAGGATGATGAAAAATATTTTAAAGAAAACGAATCCAGTGAAACAAAAGAATAAATATTAAGGATTCGTATTTCAGCTATTCCATGTCCAAAAATACCTCATAAATAATCATAGTGGAGTAAAATTCAAGAATGATCAAAACATGGATACAATCAAAGTTAGTATCCAGAATAGATATTTTGGACGAAAAGAAAAAAATTTCATTTTTCGATGAGCAGTAACTCGTGAATAGTAACTCGTGAATAGTAACTCATGAATAGTAATCCCGACATGAAAAGTTCCAAATTTGATAAAAAGTTCAGATCAATACTTCGGCATAATGACATTGAAGAAAATAATATCATTTAAGAAGAAATAACATCCCTTACCTCGTAAAGACGGTACTTCTAGTTGAACACCGGATATAGGCTATGACTTGAACTTGCACCGTATAGCAACACTCAAAGTATTAAAATACTCACAAGAATACGCTCAATATATCGAGAGAGAAAGAGAGAGAAGTTTTCAGTTTCTGGTGTGATTTTCAATTCTAACCTAAGCACCATATTTATAGGAAAATGCTTAGAACACCAAAGCAGAAAATTGAATATAATAATATTTATATTTACAAAATTGTCAAGCCCACCTCTTGAAATTTGATTTCAGCTCATTGCACATGTTTAATGCAGCCCACCAAGCAAAAAAAGCGATTTTGTAAATAAGAATAATTAAAACTTTTAAAAACCAATTATTTTAGAACTTCGAAACTTCAATAATTCATAATAAATAGCCATTTCATCAGAAAATTCGAATCGCACGACTTTTTATAGGAAATTCAATTCTCTATAACTTTGCAGAAGAAAATTTTTCCAAATTCCAAACAAAAATTGACCGAAATCCATAAACGAACGATTTTACAGACTATAATCAAATTTCAGTCAATTATTAGGGTCCACCGACACACAAAACATGTGTTAATCATTTAATGCCACAAAATACTCTTTCTCCTCATATACTCATATATCTCACATTCATTGTAAAAATATCACAATTAATATATTATTAAAATAATATATTTAAATAAATTATTTTATCAGAAAAAGATAAAATATTAATTTTTAACAATTGTCACATTTAAAAAATTTTTCCATTTATATCCACATAAAATTAATATTTTTCTCATCATATAAATTAATAATTAATTATTCACAAATAATATTACAGAATCACAGTATTGGCAACCAGGCAGTTCCCAGGAAAGAGGGGGCTTTCCAATAAGGATCTCTCCTTACTGGCGCGCAATTAGATGACCAAACCTCTCATTAGACAGAACTTTCTAGACATTGCCAATAATGTTATCTAATAATATTATTCAGATAATATGAATTATAGCTCCGATAATAGAAAATACTATGTAGTGACAATTATCAAAACAACAGTAATATAAAATATCAACGCAGCAATTATTGAATCAATAAAATAAAATACTGAACAGTAATTAACAATTATTGAGTAATGCCTTCTTACGTAAAAATCAATAATTGGTGCAATACCGCGTGTTACTGTGCAACAACGCGTATTATTGTGTTTTAACCACCAGGTATTCCAACAGTATTAATGGTAATAATTACGTCGTTATTTATAAACAACTTGTTTTTGTCGTTTTCTTCATCCAATCACTTTTCCGTTATGGGGCCCACACAAGGCTGTGCCGTCGTACGAATATTCCCCGACAACAAGAATATTCCATGACCAAACGAATATTCTCCGACAACAATTAATATTTTACGACCACTTGCTTATTTAAAATATTTACGCATTTTACCCATAACTAACCACATTAATCAAATCAACCCTTACTATTTCAAAATAATAAATAGAGGAATTAAATTTCATTTATTAATTATTAAATTTCGTCCTCGAAATTGACGTACGTACCTGGTGTTTCGAAAAGATAAGGATACCTCGCTTTCATTTCCGTTTCCAACTCCCAGGTCATTTTCTCAATAGCATGGTTTCTCCACAAAACTTTAACTTATGGTATGACCTTCGTGCGTAGGACATGCTCCTTCCTATCCAAGATCTTGATAGGTACCTTTTCGTACGTTAAGTCTTCGGCTATCTCGTCTGGTTCTAACTCAATAACGTGGTTTGGGTCTTTCACATATTTACGTAGCACAGATATATGAAAAATATTATGAACACGAGACATACTTGGAGGTAACGCGAGTCTATAGGCCACATTTCCTACTCGGTCAAGAATCTGAAATGGACCAATAAATCGTGGATTGAGCTTTCCTCTCTTTCCGAATCTTGTAACTCCCTTCCATGGAGCAACTCGTAGAAATACATGATCCCCAATATCAAATTTCACGTCCTTTCGATGAAGATCCACATAACTCTTTTGTCGATCTTGTGCCGTTTGTATACGTTGTCGAATCATTTGGATCTTTTCCGTAGTCATACGTACCAACTCGGGTCCCAACAATGTTGCTTCACCCACCTCATCCCAACATATTGGAGAGCGACACTTTCGTCCATATAATGCTTCAAATAGAGCCACACCTATACTTGCCTGATAACTGTTGTTGTAGGAGAATTCTACCAATGGTAGGTACTTATCCCAACTTCCTTTGAAATCTAGGACGTAAAGTCTTAATAGATCTTCAAGAGTTTGAATAGTCCTCTCTGATTGCCCGTCCGTTTGAGGATGGTATGCCGAACTGAATCGTAAATCCGTGCCTATAGCTTTTTGCACGCTAACCCAAAATCTTGAAGTGAATCTTGGGTCACGATCTGAAACTATGGATACTGGCATGCCATGCAACCTCACATTCTCATTCACGTACATACTAGCAAGACGTTCAAGGGAATAAGTCTCCCGTATCGGCAAGAAATGAGCAGACTTGGTTAATCTATCAACAATAACCCAAATAGCATTTATGCCTTGAGAAACCGTGGGAATACCTGTAACGAAATCCATGGTAATATGTTCCCACTTCCATTTCGGAATGTCAAGTGGTTGCAATGGACCCTTTGGCACCTGATGCTCCGCCTTTACACGTTGACAAGTTAAACACATCGATATAAACTTTGCAATCTCTCTCTTCATATTGTTCCACCAAAATGTATTTCGAAGATCACGATATATTTTGGTACTTCCAGGATGGATTGCAAATGGTGTATTGTGTGCCTCCATCATGATCTTGTACTTCAAATCAGAGTCGTTAGGAACACAAAGTCTAGAGTGGACTCGAAGTATTCCTTCTTCATCGATTCTCGCTTCCGGAATAGCACCTTCTTGTACTTTCTTCTTCATACGCATCAGCTCCGGGTCTGTGGCTTGAGCAACTTTAACTTTATCGATTAAAGTTGATTCTACGCGTATACTTGACATCATCGCACTCGTTCCTGCATATGATCTTCTACTCAATGCGTCAGCTACCACGTTTACTTTTCTAGGATGATATTGGATGGTATGATCAAAATCTTTCAACAGCTCGAGCCAACGTCGGTGTCGCATGTTGAATTCTTGGAAGCTCTTCTCACATTCCTCGGTCCATTCGAAGTTTGTATCTTTTTGATTCAGCTGAGTTAATGGAGTAGCGATTCGAGAAAATATTTCCACGAATCTCCGATAATAATTAGCTAAGCATAGAAAGCTACGTATTTTGATTACTGACTTAGGTTGCTCTCAACTGTGACTCATATCCCAATCTTGGATAGCACGTCACAATGACACATATCAGTTTACTACCGCACAAATATGGCGTCCCCTACGGAGAGTCTGGCTTCGATGCATTCCACAAAGGAAGTCACCAGATAGAGGCTCGGTTATCAACTTCTATAGTTGGGTTTTAAACTCCTGAAGTTCAATAGGAGCCATTCGATATAAGATTTTAGAAGTGAGTTTTGTACCAGATTCAAAGATGATACAAAATTTAATATCACGCGTAGGCCAAGAAATTCTTCAAGAAATACGTCAGGGATTTACTAACAATAGAAATATCATTCAAATCTGACGTATTTTTGTTCAAGTCCATAACATAGCTAAGAAAGCTTGACATCCGTTTTTGAATAAACGAATGACTTTACGGTTTGATATGAAAGAGTTTGATTTCAATGGTTTGGTTGCTTGAATTCGAATAACAGGTTGCTTAGGAATATGAAAACTAACAACCTTACAAAAACAATCAATTTGGCATGATGAGTAGTTAACCAATCGATCCCTAAAATCACATCAAAAGCAAGTATCTTTAAAGAGATAAGGTCAACAAGTAATGTGATGGTGCCAACTTGGATCAAACAAGATTTATAAACAGTGGATGTGATGAAAGTTTCTCCTAATGGAGTCTCCACAGATAAATCAAAGTCTAATTTCTCCGGAGTCAAGTTTAAACGTTGAGCACAAGTAGGAGAGATAAATGAATGGGTAGCACCGGTATCTAGTAAGGTATAAACTTCGCATGAATTTATGATTAGCTTACCCGTGATCACCTCGTTTGGGTTCCTCGCATGTTGACCAGTCACGACAAACGCTCTTCCAGGAACCGTTGACTTTGACTTTTATGGGACAGCCTTTTGAGTCACCATCCCCGCTGGACTGGGTTTCGCTACCGTACAATCTCAAGCGATATGACCTTCCTTTCCACAATTATAACATACCTTAAACTGTTGTGGGCAGTTTGGGCTGATATGTCCCTCTTTTCCACATTTATAGCATACGACCGGTGGTCGTTCTCCTCCCTTGGAACCAGTTGCTGCTGGTGCTGACGTCTTCACATTGTCATTGTTGAATCTCCTCTTTTTAAAATCTCCCCCCGACTCGCTTCTTCTATTCTCATGGCCATAATTACCACCAGAGTGGTTGCCGCTCTTGTCCGTATTCTTCTTTCTCCGCTGGTTGTCGTTATTCTGATGACTGCTGTCACCGGTATGGTCCTGGTTGTGGTCCCTCGGTTGACCGTACTCGTTATCTCACTCTAATAATTGAGCCATGTTGACAACATCTGAATAGAGAGAAAATTTATGAGAAATGAGATATTGACGTATGCCGGGTTTCAAACCTCTCAGAAACATCTGCGTCATACGTTCCTCATTCTCCACCAAATGAGGTGCAAACCTAGATAACTCTGCGAACTTCGCCTCGTACTGGGACACCGTCATGTTATTCTGCTCCAGTCAAATAAACTCTACCTCCTTCATATGGCGAATACTTTCATGAAAGTATTTTTCGTTGAAAAGTTTCTGAAACGTTTCCCAAGATATGCTAAGTGCGGCAGGCTGGGTCCGTTTCACAGACTCCCACCAGTAGTCTGCCTCGCCACGGAACATAAAAGTGGCAAATGGAACCTTCTGTTCCTCCGTGCATCCCAAGACATCGAATATCTTGGTAATTTGCTTGACCCACGTTTCCGCCATGATCGGATCCGGCTTTCCCTTAAATTCTGGTGGTCCCAACTCTTTGAACTGCTTGGCTGTGACCAGCTGTGCATTGCCATTGTTTCTTCCTATATTTTAAACAGGAATCTCCTTCGTCTGGTTTTGCATGAATCGCAAAAAGCTTCTAAACATCTCATCGTTCATCGTCTGCTCAGTGGTGTTGTTCACAGGAGGAACATTGCCAGCCTGTTGCACGTTCTCCTCGTTGGTGAGTATAGGCATCTCCACCGTCTCATTTACTCCACTGTTAACATTCTCAGTCGACATTCTCAAATACTGCCATAAAACAAGGGTTAATTTAATAAATTAACATATCACATAATATCCCTATATTATGACCGACCAACAAATAAGCTTAGGTAGGACACACTAGCAAAGGATTTACTCATCTCTCCCCTAAGCTCTGATACCAACTGTGACGCCCCCAAAATAGGTCCAATCCACAATCCATTCTGAGTCGCCAAAATACATGGTACAGAAACAACTACAACTTTATTAAAACAATTGTCGTGCAAAATACGACAACACTTAAACTGTGAGTTTAAATGCAAATATTGTCATCTAGACAATATCCACACTCAAATAAGTCCTCATTACAATTATTAATACACTATTTTATAGAATAGTGAGGACTACTAGAACCACTTCTAGAACCATCATTCCACACCCCGACTAGTACTCGCTACATTCTCGCCTCCTAAGAAGAAAAATGGAACAACAAGGAAAAGGGAGAGCTCAACTAGCCCAGTAAAGAACATTATGACTAAGATAATACAGAACAAATTATCGTTAGTCTTCAACAGGGAAAAATTTAATAGAATACAATAGACAACAAGTTTTAAATCAATATTCACAGCGGAAATAATAATCATTAGAAGAGTAGTTTAGTAGAGAATGAAATCTACTATCTTCTATATATGAATTTAAAAGTTCATCGTCTATCTTTTATCCCTGTAACATCATTCAATATATATTTGGAATCAATCATTCATCTTTGTACTACAGGTCAAAGATATTCATCAGTTGGTCATGTTCATCTAAACACCTGTTCATCTTTGCACTACGGGCCAAAGATATTCATCAGAAATTATTCATCTTTGCACTACAAGCCAAAGATATTCAGTAACATCATCATTTAGGACTAAGGATGATGAAAAATATTTTAAAGAAAACGAATCCAGTGAAACAAAAGAATAAATATTAAGGATTCGTATTTCAGCTATTCCATGTCCAAAAATACCTCATAAATAATCATAGTGGAGTAAAATTCAAGAATGATCAAAACATGGATACAATCAAAGCTAGTATCCAGAATAGATATTTTGGACGAAAAGAAGAAATTTTCATTTTTCGGTGAATAGTAACTCGTGAATAGTAACTCATGAATAGTAACCCCGACATGAAAAGTTCCAAATTTGATAAAAAGTTCAGATCAATACTTCGGCATAATGATATTGAAGAAAATAATATCATTTAAGAAGAAATAACATCCCTTACCTCGTAAAGACAGTACTTCTAGTTGATCATCGGATATAGGCTATGACTTGAACTTGCACCGTATAGCAACACTCAAAGTATTAAAATACTCACAAGAATACGCTCAATATATCGAGAGAGAAAGAGAGAGAAGTTTTCAGTTTCTGGTGTGATTTTCAATTCTAACCTAAGCACCATATTTATAGGAAAATGCTTAGAACATCAAAGCAGAAAATTGAATATAATAATATTTATATTTACAAAATTATCAAGCCCACCTCTTGAAATTTGATTTCAGCTCATTGCACATGTTTAATGCAGCCCACCAAGCAGAAAAAACGATTTTGTAAATAAGAATAATTAAAACTTTTAAAAACCAATTATTTTGGAACTTCGGAACTTCAATAATTCATAATAAATAGCCATTTCATCAGAAAATTCGAGTCTCGTAATTTTTTATAGGAAATTCAGTTCTCTATAACTTTGCAGAAGAAAATTTTTCCAAATTCCAAACAAAATTTGACCGAAATCCATAAACGGACGATTTTACAGACTATAATCAAATTTCAGTCAATTATTAGGGTCCACCGACACACAAAACATGTGTTAATCATTTAATGCCACAAAATACTCTTTCTCCTCATATACTCATATATCTCACATTTATTGTAAAAATATCACAATTAATATATTATTAAAATAATATATTTAAATAAATTATTTTATCAGAAAAAGATAAAATATTAATTTTTAACAATTGTCACATTTAAAAATTTTTTCCATTTATATCCACATAAAATTAATATTTTTCTCATCATATAAATTAATAATTAATTATTCACAAATAATATTACAGAATCACAGTATTGGCAACCAGGCAGTTCCCAGGAAAGAGGGGGCTTTCCAATAAGGATCTCTCCTTATTGGCGCGCAATTAGATGACCAAACCTCTCCTTAGACAGAACTTTCTAGACATTGCCAATAATGTTATCTAATAATATTATTAAGATAATATGAATTATTGCTCCGATAATAGAAAATACTATGTAGTGACAATTATCAAAATAACAGTAATATAAAATATCAACGCAGTAATTATTGAATCAATAAAATAAAATACTGAACAGTAATTACTGTAACAATTATTGAGTAATGCCTTCTTACGTAAAAATCAATAATTGGTGCAATACCGCGTGTTACTCTGCAACAACGTGTATTACTGTATTTTAACCACCGGGTATTCCAACAGTATTAATGGTAACAACTACGCCGTTATTTATAAACAACTTGTTTTTGTCGTTTTCTTCATCCAATCACTTTTCCGTTATGGGGCCCATACAAGGTTGTGCCGTCGTACGAATATTCCCCGACAACAAGAATATTCCATGACCAAACGAATATTCTTCGACAACAATGAATATTTTATGACCACTTGCTTATTTAAAATATTTGCGCATTTTACCCATAACTAACCACATTAATCAAATCAACCCTTACTATTTCAAAATAATAAATAGAGGAATTAAATTTTATTTATTAATAATTTGGGGTCTTACAAATAATCTTATTCCTCAACTTCTGTTCCTTCCTAACTAGTATCTAGACAGGAACTTCCTCGTATGATAGGTCATTTTCGACTTGAATTGGTTCATAGGAGATAACGTTCTTGTACTCCAATTTATTTGGCCGTAATACTGACACATGAAACACGTTGTGAATGTGCTCAAGTTCAAGAGGTAACGCTACCTCGTACACCACTTCACCGACTCGCCTCAGAATCTCGAACGGTCCTATGAACCTAGGGCTCAACTTGCCCTTCTTCCCAAAATGAATCTTTCCTTTCCAGGGAGGTACTTTCAAAAATATATAGCTTCCTAATTCAAAATCCATCTTTTTGCGATGTAAATCCGCATACTTCTTCTGGCGATCTTGAGCTGCTACTAGCCGGGCTCTTATTACCTTGATGATTTCTACCGTTTGTTGTACTAATTCTGGTCCCAACAGTCGACGTTCTCCAACTTTGTCTCAGCATAAGGGCATTTTACATTTCCTCCCATACAGTACTTCATACGGTGGCATTCTAATACTGGCATGATAACTATTGTTATACGCAAACTCTACTAATGGAAGGTGATCCTCCCAACTACTCTTGAAGTCCATCACACAAGCTCGAAGCATGCCTTCAAGTATTTAAATTGTCCTCTCGCTTTGTCCGTCGGTCTGCAGATGATACGCGGTACTCATTCGTAGTTGTGTCCCCATTCTTTCTTGAAGACTCTTCTAAAAGTTTGACGTGAATTGCGGATCTCTATCTGATACAATAGATACCGGCACCCCATGCCTCGAGATAATTTCCTTGACATACATTTTGGCTAATTGGTCTAAACTATACTTAATCTTAATCGGCAAAAAGTGAGCTGACTTAGTAAGATGATCTATAATTACCCATATGGCGTCGTGCCCTTTTTGCGTTGCCAAAAGTCCCACCACAAAGTCCATTGTGATGTGCTCTCATTTCCATTCTGGAATTTCTAATGGTTGTAATAACCCGCTTGAACGTTGGTGCTCTGCCTTGACTCTCTGACAAGTTAGAAATCTACTTACGCATTTCGTAACCTCTCTCTTCATGTTTGGCCACCAGAAGTGGTGACGCAAATCTTGGTACATCTTCGTGCTTCCTGGGTGAATCGAGTATCTTATACTTTGCGCTTCTTGTAAAATCTCCTCTCTTAGCTCTGGTACTTTTGGTACCCAAATTCGTCCTTCAAATCTTAGCAGTCCCATACTATCAACCTTAAATTTTAATTCATCACCTTCAGTCAATCGCTTCTTGATGTTATTGCAATCTTCGTCCTTCTCTTCTGCCTCCTTGACCTTATCCAATAAAGTCGGGCTTGCTGTTACCGTAAATAATTGCTCGTCGGTATCTAATTTCCAAGTCTAGTCGTTCGAAATCTTTCACCAACTCATCTTGAATGGTCAACTTCAATAACTTCTCTCTGCCTTTTGTGCTCAAGGCATCTGCCACTACATTTGCTTTGCCTGGATGGTACAGAATCTCACAATCATAATCTTTGATAAATTCTAACCATCGGCGCTGCCTCATGTTTAACTCTCTTTGTGTGAAGATATACTTCAGACTCTTATGGTCCGTATATATCTCACACTGCTCGCCATACAAATAATGCCTCCAAATCTTCCAGGCAAAAACTACTGCTGCTAACTCCAGATCATGAGTCAGATATCTCTTCTCATAATCTTTCAGCTGGCGTGAAGTGTACACAATGACTGCCGTGTTGCATCAGTACACAGCCAAGTCCCTTGTGTGACGCATCACTATACACTATAAACCCTCCCGTGTTGTCCGGTAAAGCCAACACAGGTGCTTGACTAATCCTCTTCTTCAGTTCTAGGAAACTTTTCTCAAACTTCTCCGTCCAAACGAACTTAACTGTCCTCCTGGTAAGATTGGTCAACGGCGATGCTAGTTTCGAAAAATCTCGAATAATTTTTCGATGGTATCCCGCTAATCCTAAGAAACTCTGAATTTCTGTCGGCGTTGTGAAACCCCGGATTTTATGAATAAAGTTTAATTTTTTCGAAATATTTTTTTAAATATTATGGTGTGAATTTGAGATAATGTTATAGTTGTGGATAATATTTATAAATTTTGTAAAGTACGCAAGTTGCTATATAATATTCGATTGGTCAGGGAATATTCGTTTTAACATGGAATATTCGTACGACGGCACAATTATTGGTGGACCCCACAACAGAATTATTGTCGGATTGAGAAAACGATAAAAATATTTTATGAAAATAACGGCGGAAGTTTTACCGTAAATACTGTTGAACTACTCGATAGTAAAAGTACAGTAATACTTGTGGTTGCATAGTAGCATACGGTATTGATTATTGAGGCTTACGTGATAAGTCACTCAGTTTTGTTTTATTGGTATTATTAATGTAATAAAACAGAAAAGCTTTTTATATAAAACAGAATATTTTTATAAAGTTATTTGTTTTATTAGGCTAATAGTAAAATCTTTTTGTATAAAACAGAATACTTTTATAAAATTATCTATTTTATTAGACAATAATTAGAATATATTATATTTTATTATGCATAGTGTTTGCATAGTGCCTGCATAGTATTTGCATAGTAAAATCTTTTATAAAGTTATTCGTTTTATAAGATTATAAATAGAATATATTATATTTTATTTAAAAAATTTTGCTTTAAATATGGACTGTCAGATTAAAGTAAATCAATCTAGACCATTCATGAGTTAGTTACTATGTAGTCTATTTTTCTATAAATAAAAGCTCATTCCTTCATTATTTTCTTATGAATTCACTGAAACTCTAGAGAGAGAAACTATAGAGAGAAAGAAGAAAAGTATTCTGCTACTTCACTACTCCGATATCAAGTTTTTTTATGGTAAGAGATATTATTTGTTGTACTCGTAAAGGGTATTCTTTCTTTCTTTTTCATGAAGAGAACTTCTGTTATTCCATTCTTTATTATTCTGTTGGAATAACCTATATACGCGGGCTACCCTATACTTGGTGAAATTCTTCTGGTTCCGTCTTTATTATTCTGTTGGAATATCCTGTATGTGCGTTTACGCCGGACCTGGTTCCATTATTTATTATTCTGTCGGAATATCCTGTCTGTGCGTTTACGCCGGACCTGGTTCTATTATTTATTATTCTGTCGAAATATCATGTCTGTACGTTTACGCCGGACCTGGTTCCATTATTTATTGTTCTATCGAAATATCCTGTATGTGCGTTTTACGCCGGACCTGGTTCCATTCTTTATTATTCTGTTGGAATAACATGTCTATGCGAAGTACCGCATGCATGGTGATTTCTTTTGTTATTCCATTCTTTATTATACTCAGTTAGTTAAAACTTTGACTTCTATACTCCATGAAACTAGTGGAATATCCTTGATATTTGCGCTTCATCCAGTATATTTTCATGAAAATATTGTTCTGAGCATTCTTAAATTTTACTCTACAAAGCAGTATCATGTTGACAATTTGGAGGTTATCAGTTCCTAGATAAATTAATTCTTGAACTTGTTTTATTGAATTCTTATATCATTGTCATCATCCTCATGTTTATATTTTGTTGAAAGTCATCTCTGGCCTGTAGTGCATAGATGGACTTGGTATGATTATGACCAGGGATTATTCGGTATAATCATGACCGTAATGTTACAAATGATGTGGTAAAAGTCATCATTGGCCCGTAGTGCATTGATGGACAGTGGTTGGCATGATCATGACCATTAATGAATACACAAATATTCTTGGCCCGTAGTGCATGGATAATTGTGGTCATGATACTAAAGAATATCCTTGGCTGTAGTGCAGGGGTGATTCGATGATGTGGATTATTTTTAAGCTGAGTCCCAGCGATAAAAGTCATGAAAAACCTTTTAAATCATAGAAGATAGTAGATTTTATTCTCTACTTGACTCTTCTAATGGGTTGCTTGTTCCGCTGCAGTTAAACTTGATGTTTGTTATATTGTATCAGTTTAACACTGTTTAAGGCTAATGATAATTTATTCTGCATTATCTTAGTCATAATATTTCTTACTGGGCTAGTTGAGCTCACCCTTTCTTTCATTGTTCTCTTTAGGAAATGAGAATATAGTTGGGACGAGTCGGGATACGGAGTGATGGACCAGATGATAGCATTAGTAGTCCTCACTATTCTATGTAATAGTGTGATAATAATTGTAATTGTAAGACCCCAACTTTTATAAATAAAGATGAATTTTCTATAAATATCATTTTTGAATATTATGGAGTTAATTTGATATAATGTTATAGTTGTGGGTAATATTTATAAATTTTGCAAAGTACGTAAGTTGTTATATAATATTCGATTGGTCGGGGAATATTCATTTTAATAGGGAATATTCGTACAACGGCACAATTATTGGTGGACCCCACAACGGAATTATTGTCAGATTGAGAAAATGACAAAAATATTTTATTAAAAATAACGGTGGAAGTTTTACCATTGATACTGTTGAACTACTCGGTAGTAAAAGTACAGTAATACGTATGGTTGCATAGTAGCACACGGTATTGATTATTAATGCTTATGTGAGAAGTCACTCAGTTTGATTCAATTATTGTCAGTTAATAATATGAATTATTTAGCGATAATGACGTTTTGTTTTATTCGTATTATTAACGTAATAAAACAGAAACATCTTTTTATATAAAACAGAATACTTTATTAAAGTTATTCTATAAATAGAATATATTATATTTTATTTAAAAGATTTTTCTTTAAATATGGACCGTCAGATTAAAGTAATCAATCTGGACCGTTCATGGATTAGTTACTATGCATTCTATTTTTCTATAAATAGCAGCTCATTCCTTCATTATTTCTTACGAATTCACTGAACTCTAGAGAGAGAAACTATAGAGAGAAACTATAGAGAGAGAGAAGAAAAGTATTCTGCTACTTAACTACTTCCTTATTTCAGCTCTTCTTTAAAACGGTAAGGGGTGTTATTCTTTCTTATTCATGAAGAGAACTGTTGTTGTTCCATTTCTTATTATTCTGTTGGAATAATCTGTATACGCGGTCTACCCTATACTTGGTGACATTCTTCTTTATTCTGTTGGAACATCCTGTCTGTGTGTTTTACACCAGACCTGGTTCCGTTTTTATTATTATTCTGTTGGAACATCCTGTCTGTGTGTTTTACACCGGACCTGGTTCCGTCTTGTTATTATTCTGTTAGAATATCCTGTCTGTGTGTTTTACACCGGACCTGGTTCTATTATTTATTATTCTGTCGGAATATCCTGTCTGTGCGTTTACGCCGGACCTGGTTCCATTATTTATTATTCTGTTGGAATAACCTGTCTGTGCGGTCTATCGCATGCCGGGTGATTTCTTTTGTTATTTCATTCTTTATTATACTTAGTTGGTTAAGTTTTGACTTCTATACTCCATGAAATTAGTGGAATATCCTTGATAATTGCGGTTCATCCAGTATCTTTTCATGAAAATATTCTTCTAAGTATTCTTGAATTTTACTCCACAAAGCAGTATCATGTTGACAATTTGGACGTTGTTAATTCTTGGATAAATTAATTCTTGAACTTGTTTTATTGAATTCTTATATCATTGTCATCATCCTCATGTTTATAAAATGTTGAAAGTCATCTGTGGCCTGTAGTGCATAGATGGACTTGGTATGATTATGACCAGGGATTATTCGGTATAATCATGACCGTAATGTTACAAATAATATGGTAAAAGTCCTCATTGGCCCGTAGTGCATTGATGGACAGTTGTTGGCATGATCATGACCATTAATGAATACACGAATATCCTTGGCCGTAGTGCAGGGGTGATTCGATGATGTGGATTATTTTATTAAGCTGAGTCCCAGCGATAACAGTGTTGAAAAACCTTTTAAATCATAAAAGATAGTAGAGTTTATTTTCTACTTGACTCTTTTAATGGATTGCTTGTTCCGCTGCAGTTAAACTTGATGTCTATTATATTTTATCAGTTTAACATTGTTGAAGGCTAATGATAATTTATTCTGCATTATCTTAGTCATAATATTTCTTACTGGGCTAGTTGAGCTCACCCTTTCTTTCACTGTTCTCTTCAGGAATTGAGAACGTAGCTGGGGCAAGTCGGGGAACGGAGTGATGGTCCGAATGATAGTATTAGTTAGTAGTCCTCACTATTCTATGTAATAGTGTGTTAATAAATGTAATGAGGACTCCTTTTGAGTATGAATACTCTCTAGTAGACAATATTTGTATTCAAACTCACAGTTTATGTTTTGTCATATTGTACACGACAGTTGTATTATTAAGTTGTATTTGAATTCTGTACCATGTATCTGACGACCCAAGATGGGTGATGTATACCTAATTTTGGGGGCGTCACAGTTGGTATCAGAGCTTAGGGATATGATCCCTGGCTAAGATGTGAGAATAGAACTAGGAGGGGAGAGACGGGGAATTCCTTCGCTAGTATGACCTACCTAAGTTTATTTGCATGGTATTTAATTGGTTAGTCAGAATATAAGGATAATATATGACATATCAATTAACTTTTATTATGTGGCAGTATCTGAAAATGGCATCCAAGAATGTTGAGAATAGCAATGGAGCACAGGCGACTGTGGATTCACCACATATCAATAATTGGGATAATGTGCATTAGGAAGGCGACAATCCTCATGCAAACAACAATACTGACCAAATGATGAATGATGGAATGTTCAGAAGCTTTATGCAGTTCATGCAACAGCAGGCGAGAGCGGCTTCTGTTCAAAATGTAGGTGGAAACACTGAAAACTCTCGGACGGTCACCGCTAAACAGTTCAAGGAGCTGGGACCACCGGAGTTTAAGGGAGAGCAACCACTTATAGCGGAAACATGGATAAAGCAGATCACCAAGATATTTGATGTCTTGGGATGCTCCGAGGAGCAAAAGGTTCCCTTTGCCGCCTTTATGTTGCGAGGAGAGGAAGATTACTGGTGGGAATCGATTAAGCGTACTCAACCTGCCGCACTGAAGATGTCTTGGGAGAAGTTCCAAGAGCTGTTCAATGACAAATACTTTCCCGAAAGTGTTCGTCACATGAAGGAGGTGGAGTTCATCAAATTGGAGCAGAATAATATGACCGTGTCGCAGTATGAGGCTAAATTTGCTGAGTTGTCCCGGTTTGCGTCCCACTTGGTGGATAATGAAGAGCGAATGACGCGAATGTTTTTGCGAGGTTTGAAACCTAAGATACGTCAACATCTTATTTCTCATAAACTGTGTTTGTATTCAGATGTTGTGAATAGGGCTCAGTTAGTGGAGCGCGATAACGAGTCAACGCAACAAAAGAGAGCAGTCGGCAAAATGATAATACCAGTGAGAGCAGTCATCAAAGCGGTGACAACAAGCGTGGAGGGAATCAACATGCCAGAAATGGTAACCACTTCGGTGGTAATCAGGGCCAAAACAATAAGAATGGTCATTTCAAGAAGAGGAGATTCAACAATGATGGAAAGACGTCAGCACCAGCACCCGTTGTTAAGGAAAGAGAACGACCACCTATCATATGTTTCAAATGCGGAGGGGAGGGGCACATCAGTCCAAACTGCGTGATGCCGTCTAAAGCATGTTATAATTGTGGAAGAGAAGGTCATTTAGCTCGATTTTGTCGTTTACCAAAAACAAGTTCAGCCAAGATGGAGACACCAAAGGCCGTCCCAGAAAAGTCAAAACCGGTAGTGCAAGGGAGAGCATTTGTTGTGACCTCCCAGAAAGCAAGGAATCCGAATGAGGTCATCACGGGTAAGCTTATCATAAACTCTAACGAAGTCTATACTTTATTTGATACCGGTTCTACCCATTCTTTTATTTCTCCTACTTGCGCTCATCGATTAAATTTGATTTCGGAGAAATTAGACTTTGACTTATCGAAACTCCATTGGGAGAAACCTTCATTACATCCACGGTTTATAAGTCTTGTTTGGTTCAAGTTGGTACCCACACATTACCTGTCGATCTTATTTCATTAAAAATACTTGCATTTGACGTCATTCTAGGGATTGATTGGTTAACTACTCAACATGCAAAAATTGATTATTTTCTTAAGGTTGTTAGCTTTCATATTCCTAATCGACCTATTATGCGAATTCAAGCAAACAAACCATTAAAATCAATCGCTGTCATCTCAAGCCATAAAGCTATTCGTTTATTGAAAAACGGATGTCAAGCTTTCTTAGCTCATGTCACGGATCTAAACAAAAATACGTCAGTTTTGAATGATATTTCTATTGTTAATAAATTCCCTGACGTATTCCCTGAAGAACTTCCTGGCCTACCCCCAGAGCGTGAAATTGAATTTTGTATCGACCTTGAACCCGGTACAAAACCCATTTCCAAAGCCCCATATCGAATGACTCCTATTGAACTTCAGGAGTTAAAGATCCAACTGCAGGAATTGTTAGACATTGGCTTTATTCATCCTAGTACTTCTCCTTTGGGTGCTCCTGTGCTATTCGTGAAGAAGAAAGATGGAAGTATGTGACTTTGTATTGATTATCCGGAGTTGAATCATGTCACCATCAAAAACAGGTACCCATTGCCACGTATTGATGACCTGTTTGACCAGTTGCAAGGAGCACAATTCTTTTCAAAGATCGATCTTCGTTCTGGATATCATCAGCTGAAGGTTAGAACTGAGGATATTCCAAAGACGGCTTTCAGAACTCGGTACAGGCATTATGAATTCCTAGTCATGTCCTTTGGATTGACTAATGCTCCTGCTGCCTTCATGGATATGATGAACCGGGTATTCAAGGAATATTTGGATCACTTTGTGGTCGTCTTTATTGATGACATCCTTATTTATTTCAAAAGTCGTGAAGATCATGAGCAACACTTGAGGCTGGTACTCCAAAAGCTTCGTGAATACAAGCTTTATGCCAAGTTGAAGAAATGCGAGTTCTGGCTTGAGGAAGTAGCATTCCTTGGGCACGTGGTATCAAGTCGTGGAATATCTGTTGACCCGGCAAAGATTAAAGCTATTCAAAGCTGGGAGCAACCTAAATCAGTGACCGAAGTACGTAGCTTTCTTGGTTTAGCTGGTTATTATCGGAGATTCGTGGAAGGATTTTCTCGAATCGCTACTCCATTAACTCAGCTGACTCGGAAAGATACAAAGTTTGGTTGGAGCGAAGAATGTGAGAAGAGTTTTCAAGAACTCAAGAGGAGACTCATTTCAGCACCTGTTCTAACAATACCATCTGGCTCGGAGGGATTTGTCATCTACAGTGATGCTTCGAGCAAAGGGTTGGGATGCGTTCTCATGCAACATGGAAAAGTCATAGCCTATGCATCAAGACAACTCAAGAAATATGAGAGGAATTATCCTACTCATGATCTAGAGTTGGCAGCTGTTGTCTTTGCACTTAAAATTTGGAGGCATTACTTGTATGGGGAGAAGGTGGAGATCTTTACGGATCATAAAAGCCTCAAATATTTCTTCACTCAAAAGGAACTCAACATGCGACAACGACGTTGGCTTGAACTGTTGAAAGATTATGATCATACCATTCAATACCATCCTGGAAAAGCGAACGTGGTAGCTGACGCATTGAGTAGAAGATCATATGCAAGTACGAGTGCGATATTGTCAACACAAAGGCCCATTTTGTGTGATTTGCAAAGGATGGAGATAGAGTTAAAGACTCCAGGGACCCATGTGATGATGGCGAATATACGAGTAGAACCGACTTTAATCGATAAAGTTAAAGCTGCTCAAGCTACAGACCTGGAGCTGATGCGTATGAGGAAGAAAGTGCAAGAAGGTGCTATGCCGGAAGCAAGAATCGATGAAGAAGGAATACTTCGAGTCAACTCCAGACTTTGTGTTCCTAACAACCCTGATTTAAAGTATGAAATCATGATGGAGGCGCACAACACACCGTTTGCAATCCATCCTGGAAGTACCAAAATGTATCATGATCTTCGTCATACATTTTGGTGGAGCAATATGAAGAGAGAGATAGCTGTTTATCTCAAGGTGTGTAACTTGTCAACGAGTCAAAGCAGAGCATCAAGTACCAAAAGGTCCATTGCAACCACTTGAAATTCCAGAATGGAAGTGGGAGCACATTACCATGGATTTCGTTACCGGTCTTCCTAGGGTTTCTCAAGGTATTGATGCGATTTGGGTCATTGTTGATAGATTGACCAAGTCTGCTCATTTCTTACCGATACGAGAAACTTATACACTTGAACGTCTTGCTCGTATGTACATAAACGAGATTGTAAGACTGCATGGTATGCCAGTATCCATAGTTTCTGACCGAGACCCAAGATTCACTTCACGATTTTGGGTTAGTTTACAAAAAGCTATGGGCACGAATTTACGATTTAGTTCAGCATATCATCCTCAGACGGACGGACAATCAGAGAGGACTATTCAAACTCTTGAAGATCTATTAAGACTCTGTGTCCTTGATTTTAAGGGAAGTTGGGACAAGTTCTTACCATTGGTGGAGTTTTCCTACAACAACAGTTATCAAACAAGTATTGGCATGGCTCCATTCGAAGCATTGTATGGAAGAAAATGTCGTTCTCCAGTATGTTGGGATGAGGTGGGTGAAGCAACGTTGTTGGGACCGGAGTTGGTACGTATGACTACAGAAAAGATTCAAACGATCCGACAACGTATAAAAACCTCACAAGATCGACAAAAGAGTTATGCTGATCTTCATCGAAAGGACGTGGAATTTGATATAGGAGATCATGTGTTCTTACGTGTTGCTCCATGGAAAGGAGTTACGAGATTTGGAAAGAGAGGAAAGCTCAATCCTCGATTCATCGGTCCATTTTTAATCCTCGATCGAGTAGGAACTGTGGCTTATAGACTCGCTTTACCGCCAAGTATGTCTCGTGTTCATAACGTTTTTCACATATCCATGTTACGTAAATATGTGGAAGACCCGAACCACATTATTGAGTTAGAACCGGACGAAATAGCAGAAAATTTGACGTATGAAGAAATTCCTGTTCAAATCTTGGATAAGAAGGAACATATTCTACGCTCCAAGGTTATACCTCAAGTCAAAGTTTTGTGGAGAAACCACGATGTTGAGGAAATGACTTGGGAGTTAGAATCTGAAATGAAATCAAGGTATCCTTACCTCTTCGACATACCAGGTACGTACCCTAATTTCGAGGGCGAAATTTCATAAGAAGGGGAGGTTGTAAGACCCCAACTTTTATAAATAAAGATGAATTTTCTATAAATATCATTTTTGAATATTATGGAGTTAATTTGATATAATGTTATAGTTGTGGGTAATATTTATAAATTTTGCAAAGTACGCAAGTTGTTATATAATATTCGATTGGTCGGGGAATATTCATTTTAATAGGGAATATTCGTACAACGGCACAATCATTGGTGGACCCCACAACGGAATTATTGTCGGATTGAGAAAACGACAAAAATATTTTATTAAAAATAACGGCGGAAGTTTTACCATTGATACTGTTGAACTACTCGGTAGTAAAAGTACAGTAATACGTGTGGTTGCATAGTAGCACACGGTATTGATTATTAATGCTTATGTGAGAAGTCACTCAGTTTGATTCAATTATTGTCAGTTAATAATATGAATTATTTAGCGATAATGACGTTTTGTTTTATTCGTATTATTAACGTAATAAAACAGAAACATCTTTTTATATAAAACAGAATACTTTATTAAAGTTATTCTATAAATAGAATATATTATATTTTATTTAAAAGATTTTTCTTTAAATATGGACCGTCAGATTAAAGTAATCAATCTGGACCGTTCATGGATTAGTTACTATGCATTCTATTTTTCTATAAATAGCAGCTCATTCCTTCATTATTTCTTACGAATTTACTGAACTCTAGAGAGAGAAACTATAGAGAGAAACTATAGAGAGAGAGAAGAAAAGTATTCTGCTACTTAACTACTTCCTTATTTCAGCTCTTCTTTAAAACGGTAAGGGGTGTTATTCTTTCTTATTCATGAAGAGAACTGTTGTTATTCCATTTCTTATTATTCTGTTGGAATAACCTGTATACGCGGTCTACCCTATACTTGGTGACATTCTTCTGTTATTCTGTTGGAACATCCTGTCTGTGTGTTTTACACCGGACCTGGTTCCGTTTTTATTATTATTCTGTTGGAACATCCTGTCTGTGTGTTTTACACCGGACCTGGTTCCGTCTTGTTATTATTCTGTTGGAACATCCTGTCTGTGTGTTTTACACCGGACCTGGTTCTATTATTTATTATTCTGTCGGAATATCCTGTCTGTGCGTTTACGCCGGACCTGGTTCCATTATTTATTATTCTGTTGGAATAACCTGTCTGTGCGGTCTATCGCATGCCGGGTGATTTCTTTTGTTATTTCATTCTTTATTATACTCAGTTGGTTAAGTTTTGACTTCTATACTCCATGAAATTAGTGGAATATCCTTGATAATTGCGGTTCATCCAGTATCTTTTCATGAAAATATTCTTCTAAGTATTCTTGAATTTTACTCCACAAAGCAGTATCATGTTGACAATTTGGACGTTGTTAATTCTTGGATAAATTAATTCTTGAACTTGTTTTATTGAATTCTTATATCATTGTCATCATCCTCATGTTTATAAAATGTTGAAAGTCATCTGTGGCCTGTAGTGCATAGATGGACTTGGTATGATTATGACCAGGGATTATTCGGTATAATCATGACCGTAATGTTACAAATGATGTGGTAAAAGTCCTCATTGGCCCGTAGTGCATTGATGGACAGTTGTTGGCATGATCATGACCATTAATGAATACACGAATATCCTTGGCCGTAGTGCAGGGGTGATTCGATGATGTGGATTATTTTATTAAGCTGAGTCCCAGCGATAACAGTGTTGAAAAACCTTTTAAATCATAAAAGATAGTAGAGTTTATTTTCTACTTGACTCTTTTAATGGATTGCTTGTTCCGCTGCAGTTAAACTTGATGTCTATTATATTTTATCAGTTTAACATTGTTGAAGGCTAATGATAATTTATTCTGCATTATCTTAGTCATAATATTTCTTACTGGGCTAGTTGAGCTCACCCTTTCTTTCACTGTTCTCTTCAGGAATTGAGAACGTAGCTGGGGCAAGTCGGGGAACGGAGTGATGGTCCGAATGATAGTATTAGTTAGTAGTCCTCACTATTCTATGTAATAGTGTGTTAATAAATGTAATGAGGACTCCTTTTGAGTATGAATACTCTCTAGTAGACAATATTTGTATTCAAACTCACAGTTTATGTTTTGTCATATTGTACACGACAGTTGTATTATTAAGTTGTATTTGAATTCTGTACCATGTATCTGACGACCCAAGATGGGTGATGTATACCTAATTTTGGGGGCGTCACAGTAATGAGGACTCCTTTTGAGTTTGTATACTCTCTAGTAGACAATATTTGTATTCAAACTCACAGTTTATGTTTTGTCGTATTGTACACGACAGTTGTATTATTAAGTTATATTTAAATTATGTACCATGTATCTGGCGACTAAGGATGGGTGATGTATACCTATTTTGGGGGCGTCACAGTTGGTATCAAAGTTTAGGGATATGATCCCTGGCTGAGATGTGAGGCAAGAACTAGGAGGGGAGAGACGGGGGAATTCTTTCGCTAGTATGACCTACCTAAGTTTATTTGGGTATTTAATTGGTCGGTCAGAGTATAGGGATAATATGTGATATGTTAATTAACTCTTGTTTTGTTGCAGTATTTGAAAATGGCATCTGAAAATGTTGAGATAAGCAATGGAGCACAGGAGACCGTTGAGTCTCCACAGATCAATAATCAGGACAATGTGCAACAGGAAGACAATAATCATCATGTAAACAACAACACTGATCAATTCACGAACGACGGTACGTTTAGGAGTTTTTTAGAATTCATGCAACATCAGGCGAAGGCGGCTCCTGTTCATAATGCAGGAGGAAACAATGGCAACCCATGGTTGGTCACCGCTAAGCATTTCAAGGAGCTGGGACCACCGGAGTTTTTGGGAAAGCCATAACCACTTAAGGCAGAGACGTGGTTAAAGCAGATCACCAAGATATTTAATGTCTTGGGATGCTCCGAGGAGCAAAAGGTTTCCTTTGCCCTTTATGTTGCGTAAAGAGGTAGATCACTGGTGGGAATCTGTAAAACATACCGAGCCTGACGCACTCAAGATGTCTTGGGAGAAGTTCTAAGAGTTGTTCAATGACAAGTACTTTTCCGAAAGCATTCGTCACATGGAGGATGTGGAATTTATCAAGTTGGAGCAAAACAACTTGACTGTGTCGCAGTACGAAGCCAAGTTTGCCGAGTTGTCCCGATTTGCATCCCATTTAGTTGATAATGAGGAGAGAATGACGCGAATATTTCTAAGAGATTTAAAACCTAAGATACGTCAATATCTTATCTCTCATAAATTGTGTTTGTATTCAAATATTGTTAATAGGGCTCTGTTATTGGAGCGCGATAACGAGTCAACCTAACTAAAAGAGATCAGCCGACAAAATGATAATACCGGTGATAACAATCATCAAAGAGGTGAAAATAAGCATGGAGGGAATCAACATGCTAGAAATGGTAACCATTTCGGTGGTAATCATGGCCAAAATAATAAGAATGGACATTTCAAGAAGAGAAGGTTCAATAATGACGGGAAGACGTCGGCACCAGCACCCATTTCAAAGGAAGAAGAACGACCACCGGTCGTATATTTCAAATGCGGACAGGAGGGACACATCCGTCCAAATTGTACGTAGTAATTCAAAGCGTGTTTTAATTACGGAAGAGAGGGTCACCTAGCTCGATTTTGTCGTATGGTGAAGTCAAGTCCAGCTGAGATAGTGATGCCAAAGGATGTCCCAGACAAGCCAAAGCCGGTAGTTTAAGAGAGAGCGTTTTTTTTTCGTGACGAGGAACCTGAATAAAATTATCATGGGTATGTTAGTTATAAACTCTTTTGAAGTCTATACCGTGTTAGATACCAGCTCTACTCACTCTTTTATTTCACCTAGTTGTGTTCAATGTTTCAACTTAACTCCGGGGAAGTTAGACTTTGATTTATCTGTTGAAATTTCGTTGGGAGAAACCTTCGTTACCTCCACTATTTATAAATCTTATTTGATTCAAATCAACACTTTCACGTTACATGTTGATCGTATCTCTTTAAAAATACTTGCCTTTGATGTGATTTTAGGAATCAATTGGTTAACTACTCATCATGTTTTTTTTGTAAGGTTGTTAGCTTTCATACTCCTAACCAACCTGTTATGCGAATTCAAAGTAACCAAACCACTAAAGTCAATCATTGTCATATCAAGCCATAAGTAAAGAGTCCTGATCCTTTAGTTGTTGACTTCCTTGTGTGGAATGCACCGAAGCCAGACTTTCTGTAGGCGACATCGTGAATGAAGATGGCAAGTTGATAGGTATCAATGTGACGTACTATCCAAGTCTTGGATGAGAGTCACAGTTTTGAATGATATTTCTATTGTTAATAAATTTCCTGACGTATTCTTGAAGACTTGTTAGCCTACCCTTAGAGCGTGAAATCGAATTTTGTATTGACCCCAGTACAAAACCCATTTCTTAAACCCTCAAATATTTCTTCAACTAAAATGAACGCAACATGCGCCAAAGATGTTGACTCAAGTTGTTGAAGATTATGATCGTACCATTCAATACCATTGTGGAAAAGAAAACGTGGTAGCTGACGCGTTGAGTAGAAGATCGTATGCGTATACGAGTGCAAATATACGAACCCACGTGAAGATAACGAATATACGAGTAGAATCGACTTTAATCGTTAAAGTTAAAGCCGCTCAAGCTACGCACCCGAAGCTGATGAACATGAAGAAGAAGGTTCAAAAGGGCGTTATTTTAAATAGCAAGAGTTGCTGAAATCTCAACCCTTGATTTAATTGACCCATTTGAAATCCTCGATCGAGTAGGAACTGTGGCTTATAGACTCGTTTTACCGCCAAGTATGTAGCGTGTTCATAACGTTTTTAATGTATTGATGTTACGTAAATATATGGACGACCCGAACTACATTATTAATTTAGAACCGGACGAGATAGCGGATAATTTAACGTATGAAAATGTACCCTTTAAAATCCTGGAATGTATTCACACTCAAAGGTTATACCTCAAGAGTTAGAATCTGACGAAGTGTCCTCATCTGTTCGGCATACCAGGTACGTACGTAAATTTCGAGGGCGAAATTTCATAAGGAGGGGAGATTGTGAAACTCCGAATTTTATGAATAAAGATTTAATTTTTTCGAAATATTTTTTTAAATATTATGGTATGAATTTGAGATAATATTATAGTTGTGGGTAATATTTATAAATTTTACAAAGTACGCAAGTTGCTATATAATATTCGATTGGTCGGAGAATATTCATTTTAACAGGAAATATTCGTACGACGGTACAATTACTGGTGGACCCCACAACAGAATTATTGTCGGATTAAGAAAACGACAAAAATATTTTATAAAAATAACGGCGAAAGTTTTACTGTTAATACTGTTGAACTACTCGGTAGTAAAAGTACAGTAATACGTGTGGTTGCATAGTAGCATACGGTATTGATTATTGAGGCTTACGTGATAAGTCACTCAGTTTTATTTTATTGGTATTATTAATGTAATAAAACAGAAAAGCTTTTTATATAAAACAGAATACTTTTATAAAGTTATTCGTTTTATTAGGCTAATAGTAAAATCTTTTTATATAAAACAGAATACTTTTATAAAGTTATCTGTTTTATTAGACAATAATTAGAATATATTATATTTTATTATGCATAGTGTTTGTATAGTGCCTGCATAGTATTTGTATAGTAAAATCTTTTATAAAGTTATTCGTTTTATTATATTATAAATAGAATATATTATATTTTATTTAAAAAAATTTGCTTTAAATATGGACCGTCAGATTAAAGTAAATCAATCTAGACCGTTCATGAGTTAGTTACTATACAGTCCATTTTTCTATAAATAGAAGCTCATTCCTTCATTATTTTCTTATGAATTCACTGAAACTCTAGAGAGAAAAACTATAGAGAGAAAGAAGAAAAGTATTCTACTACTTCACTACTCCGATATCAAGTTTCTTTTACGGTAAGGGATATTATTTATTGTACTCGTAAAGGGTATTCTTTCTTTCGTATTCATGAAGAGAACTTCTGTTATTCCATTCTTTATTATTCTGTTGGAATAACCTATATACGCGGGCTACCCTATACTTGGTGAAATTTTTCTGGTTCCGTCTGTATTATTCTGTTAGAATATCTTGTCTGTGCATTTACGTCGGATCTGGTACCATTATTTATTATTCTGTCGGAATATTCTGTCTGTGCGTTTACGCCAGACCTGGTTCCATTATTTATTATTCTGTCGGAATATCATGTCTGTGCGTTTACGCCAGACCTGGTTCCATTTTTTATTATTCTGTCGGAATATCATGTCTATGCGTTTTACGCCGGACCTGGTTCCATTCTTTATTATTCTGTTAGAATAACCTGTCTATGCGAAGTACCGCATGCATGGTGATTTCTTTTGTTATTCCATTCTTTATTATACTCAGTTGGTTAAAACTTTGACTTTTATACTCCATGAAATTAGTGGAATATCCTTGATATTTGCGCTTCATCTAGTATCTTTTCATGAAAATATTCTTCTGAGCATTCTTAAATTTTACTCTACAAAGCAGTATCATGTTGACAATTTAGAAGTTATCAGTTCTTAGATAAATTAATTCTTGAACTTGTTTTATTGAATTCTTATATCATTGTCATCATCCTCATATTTATATTTTGTTGAAAGTCATCTATGGCCTGTAGTGCATAGATAGACTTGGTATGATTATGACCAGGGATTATTCGGTATAATCATGACCATAATGTTACAAATGATGTGGTAAAAGTCCTCATTAGCCCGTAGTGCATTGATGGACAGTGGTTGGCATGATCATGACCATTAATGAATACACAAATATTCTTGGCCCGTAGTGCATGGATAATTGTGGTCATGATACTAAAGAATATCCTTGGTCGTAGTGCAGGGGTGATTCGATGATGTGGATTATTTTTAATCTGAGTCCCAGCGATAAAAGTCATGAAAAACCTTTTAAATCATAGAAGATAGTAGATTTTATTCTCTACTTGACTCTTCTAATGGGTTTCTTGTTCCGCTGCAGTTAAACTTGATGTTTGTTATATTGTATCTGTTTAACACTGTTTAAGGTTAATTATAATTTATTCTATATTATCTTAGTCATAATATTTCTTACTGGGCTAGTTGAGCTCACCCTTTCTTTCATTGTTCTCTTCAGAAAATGAGAATATAGTTGGGACGAGTCAGGAAACGGAGTGATGGACCAGATGATAGCATTAGTAGTCCTCACTATTCTATGTAATAGTGTGATAATAATTTTAATGAGGACTCCTTTTGAGTTTGTATACTATCTAGTAGACAATATTTGTATTCAAACTCACAGTTTATATTTTGTCGTGTTGTACACGACAGTTGAATTATTATGTTATATTTGAATTTTGTACCATGTATCTGGCGACTCAAGATGGGTGATGTATACCTATTTTGGGGGCGTCACAGCGTCTTCGGCCGCTCCCAATTGATAACCGCTTCTACCTTCGCTGGATCTACCAAAACAGCATTCTTGTCGATAACGTGCCCTAAAAACTGCACCCTCTGTAACCAAAACTCACACTTGGAGAATTTTGCATACAGCTTCTCCCTCCTTAATGTCTCCAACACTATCCGAAGATGTTCGGCGTGTTCTTCCCCCGTCTCTGAATAGACCAGAATGTCATCGATGAATACGACAACAAACTTATCTAAATACTGTTTGAACACTCTGTTCATCAAATCCATAAATGCTGCTGGCGCATTCGTCAATCCAAATGACATAACCAGAAACTCAAAGTGTCCATACCGAGTTCTGAATGTCGTCTTTGGAATGTCCTCCGGCCTTACTTTTAGTTGGTGATAACCAGTTCTTAAATCAATCTTTGAAAAGTACTTTGCCCCCTTCAACTGATCAAATAAATCGTCTATCCTGGGCAACGAGTACTTGTTCTTAATGGTGACTTTGTTCAACTCTCGGTAATCAATACAAAGTTTTAGCGACCCATCTTTCTTCTTAACGAATAAGACTGGTGTTCCCCACGGTGATACGCTCAGTCGAATGTATCCCTTATCTAACAACTCTTGTAATTGAGCCATTAGTTCTTTCATCTCTACTGGTGCCATACGATACGGCGCTTTGTATACCAGTGTTGTCCCTGGTGCCAAATCAATAACAAACTCAATCTCTCTATCCGGTGGCAATCCCAGAATCTCGTCTAGGAAGACATCAACAAAATCCCTTACGATAGGTATCTGACTCAGTTCGCCCTCGACTCATCGAGTATCAACTACATGAGCCAAATAACCTATACAACCCTTCCTAAGCAATCTCTGTGCTTGCACTATCGTCAGACAATGAGATTGTCTCGGCGATTTACTATCATAAAATACCACCTTCGACTTATTCGGAGTCTTAAGGTGTACGCACTTCCTCTTACAGTCTATCACTGCTCCGTGAACCGATAACCAATCCATCCCAAGGATTACATCGAACTCCCCCAAACGATTTGGTATCAAATCCACTTTGAGCTTAAATCCTTGCAATTTGGCAAAACAATTCCTATGAATGTATTCTACGAGAATAATTTCCTTGTTCACTACTTCTACGTTCATAGGGTGTTCTAATCTCTCACGGGGTAAGTTTAACCGTTTAGCAAATTCTTCAGAAACAAAAAAACAGGTAGCACCTGAATCAAATAACACGTATTCATCTATATCATTGATCGGGATGATACCTGACACCACGTCCTTAGACTCCACCGCATCCTGTACGGTCATGTTAAATGTTCATGTCGTTGGTCTGTTGGCTTGACTGACTGACCCTCCAATGTTCAGCCCATTGTTGTTGTTGTTGCGGTTGCCGCTAGCTGCATCGCCCTTTTTCTTTGGGCAGTCCTTGATTTGATGGTCTGTGGCGCCACACGAGAAACATCCTCCCTTCTGCTTATTCGAACACTGAGGAGCCATGTGCCCCGGTTGTCCGCAACGATAACAAACACTCTTCCCCTTCATACACTCCCCCGAGTGATTCCTCACACAGTTATTGCACCTTTTACTTATCTTAGTTTTCCCCTGGACTTATTACCTCCAGAGGATTGGCTTTCTGTCTATTTACGCTTATTGGGGTTGCTGCCTCCGCTGCTTCCCCCTTTCTGTCCTTCTTGACCTGCCTTCTTTTCTTGTTTAAATTGAGCGATGGCTTCATTGCCTCCTTCGGCGATGATAGCCCTTTCCAAAAGATCAGAGTAAGTCTTATTCTTTAATATAGCCACTACTTTCTATACCCATGGTTTCAGTCCTAATTCGAACCTCCTTGCTTTCCTGGCATCTGTGTCAACCTGATGTGACGCGAATCGGGCCAACTCGTAAAATTTTGCCGCGTACTCTGCGACAGACATACTACCTTGCTTCAGTTCCAGAAACTTAACTTCCATATCCTGTTGCGTATTCTCTTAGAAGTATTTCTCAAGGAATAGCTCCTTAAATATGTCCCAAGGAGTACATCCTTCTTCTGCTCGCCCCTTATTGGCCTTCCACCAATAATTAGCTTCACCCATCATCATGAAAGTGGCAAAACTCGTCTTCTGTTCTTCGGCCACTCGTGCGACCTAAAACACCTTCTCCATTTCTTCTATCCATGTCTGGGCTTCAATTGGATCCAAGGTTCCTCGGAACTCTCGTGGTCCTACCAATTTAAAGTCATTAAAGCTAGCCAAGTGTTGTCCTGGCTGCCCTGCTGCTGGCTGGGGTCTGTTTTGCATTGCCTCAGTTAACAGGTTAACGAAGTTCTGCATTGGATCAACATTTTCCCCTCCACCATTGTTAACGGATCCTTCCTCCCTCTGATTCCGCTGAAGTCTCCTAGGTGGCATGATCTGAGGAAAGGAAGAAACAATTAGGCTTTATGTGATATGCTATCCATGTTAGCATTAAGAAGTTTAAGACGTCTATCAATCATTTTTGATTTAAATAAACCACTTCAATATCACAATAAAACTCGATGGATTTCCTTCATCCCATCACTTACATACTCTACTTGAGTTTTCTACTAAGGTTATAACCTAGGTTTCGTATTCCTAAAGTTTATAACCTACGGCTTTGATACCAACCTGTGACGCCCCCGAATTCAGGTCCTTTGACCCCGGTTTGGTCATCACGATAAAATACGAACATCCACCTCTAAACAACATACGATAACTAAAATGCGGAAAATAATAAATGTACATCGTTCATTCAAAAGGTGTTACTAGTCCCAAGATTCGATAACCTTAATAAAGTCTTACAAACATACCCTATAATAGTAATTAGGGTTCATATTACATAACAGTAATTTAAATTAAGCACAAAATAAACTCTGCTTCTGACAACACTTCTACATCTTTCCTTTATCCTGCTCTTTCCTGAGGTCTCGGGCTTAGCTGCAATATAATTCATGATATAGCAAGGATGAGCATCAAGTTTGCTCAACAAGTTTAAATACAACAATAAGGATATATCATGATGAATGGAAAAATATCTGGCAATAGATTCAACAATATGAATATCTGAAAGATTCAATAATATGAATATAGCAAGCAAAGATAAGGTTTGCTTTTAGAATAACTGCTAATCGAATAGACTTTGAACTATAACACTCTAATGGAATCAATAGCTAATTGACCCTTTGGTTACTGGCTATAGAATAAGTACTTGAGGGGATCAGCCTCGCGTACACTATGTATATGCATAACATTTAAATCTACTTTGTTGTATCTTATATTAGATACCTGGGGTACTCCCCTATCATAAGAGGGGTGTCCTTTCAGTCTAAGAATCCTTACCATCAATTGGTTTGGATAGCTTTTATAAAACTTCATAGGCTTGTCTGACCGGACAAAGGTTCAGACTCTATTTACCACAGTTCAAGAATTTTTGAACTTTAAATGATGTACAAGTGCAAGACTGTACGAACTCAAGTGTACTAAGTGCGAATATCAATAATATCGATGTGAAATAATTGTAAGGAAATTAAACCACTTAATATCATGCTTGGAAGTAAGATTCAAGCTTAAATGAATAACTTTCAATTTAACAATATCCTGGTCAATGCAATATGAGAAGGATAGGAAAACTTTCACAAACTCAAAGTTGTGTAAGTTAGGAAACTTGTAACATAATAAATTCGGATACTTGCTCAATAAAAGTAAGGTTCAAAGAACTTGCATAAACATATACCTATTTGCACCAAATAAAGGTAGTGCGTAAGGTTTAGATACTTGCTCAAGTAAACGAATAAGAGTTTAGGAACTTGCATGTTTGCTCAGCTACAATTAATTCTAGCTTTAATTAGCTCGCGTTGAATTGACCTAACATTAACAAGTCAGTCTTTTCAATTAGTACGTGAAAACGAAGATGAGTCCACACTTAAAAGAAACAAGTCATCACATAGCATGCTTCTCAACACATTATATGACATATTAGTCACACCTTACAAAGTAAGTAATCATATAAGCATGCCTTGAAAGTCAAAATCAAAAATAGAATCTATTTGTGACTGCAGGCCGGCGCAGCTGCGCCTGGTCCAGGCTTAGGGACGGCGCAGCTGCCCTGACTTCAGTCCAACTCTAACACACCAATTACACATATCTTTTAACGTACGTATATTCTAGAGTTTCACATATAACACATGACCAAACTTGAATTCATTCCCATAAGTTTAGCTTACAAGTTATATGCCATTAAAACATAAAAGGTCATGTAATCAGCATGCTTTATGACTTGGTTAAACAATACTCAATAGTCATGCTTGTATATAGACAATACATGTATACTTTACTCACATAGTTTATATTCTAGAAATTTCCTCTTCTTTATGACTATGTGTGCCTAAGTGAAAATCATACCTTAACCAAATGATGTTCATGTCAGTATGACTATAGGCATAATGAATCCTAATACACATGCTTGAATGGCCATAACATACTTTACTCATTACTTGATGATATTAGCTTCCTCATTCTAACTTTTTTTGAATTTAACACTAAGTCAACTTGGCATATTCAAGGCATCTTAACATGTAACTCTCATGCATTTACAACATATATCCAAGCCACATACATGCTCAAATGGTCAGAACTTACTAGATAAAAGTCTTGGTCAAGTTCCCTTTGAAAAGCCTTAAGTTACTTATCTTTGAAATAGTCCTAACTTTCAATCATGTATGCTAGTGTGTTCAATCACTTTAGTCTTGCATTTTATGTCAATATAAACCATATTATCATGTTCATAAAGTCAAAATACTTACATGATTTGTTCGTGACAAAGTTCACTTTTGAAATCCCAAGTCTCATTTTAAGACCACAAGTGTTGTGTCAATCATTTCTATACTTGTCCATACAACATGTTCATGCTTATGTGTGTGTGTGCTAAAATAGTTTACATGATTGCTGATGATTGGGTAATATACCCATGGATTAGATATACTATAGTTTAGATTTGTATATTTTTGAGTCGTTTAGTATCGTGTTTATTGTGTTTTTGTGTTGTTTTGCAGTTGTGGGGCGTTTGGAAGCTGTTGGGCTGAAAAGGGCAAGAGAACCAGCTACTGCACCCTAGCGCCGGGGCGCTGGTCCAAGAGTTAAAATTAGCGCCGGGGCGCTGGTCTTCGGCTGGCTCTGACTTGGAGCGCGCGCGTGGAATAAGCGTGGACATTGCTTTGACTATTAGTTTGACTTTGTTTTAGGAGTTTATGGGAAGTCTATTTGGACTAGGATTTGTGGAATTGGGCAAGTAAATATATATTGATTCTTTTTATTGAATTGAGGGGGGATTTTCGACAGAATTGGGGATTAATCAAGGAGGAAGAGAAGATCTGAAGGCTTGAAACTTGGAGTTCTTCTTCTTCTTTATTCTTTTAAATTATGTAACTCATTAAGGATGATTTATCAATTATTTGTGATTCTTATTTCCGTCATGAACTAATTCCTTTTATTAAGATTCCAATAGAACCTTTTATGGTTATGAATTGATTATCTAATTTATTCCAATTATTTATGTTGAAGTGAATTGTTCATCATGCCTTGTATTTATTGATTAATTATCTGGCCAATAATTACCGTGTTACTCTAGAAGGAATCGAGAGAGGAATTCTAGAGTTAGAACTGGACAGGGTGACATGTGACTTAGTTATTTGCACAGTGAATAATTAGGTTTGTGAATAGAATGAGAATATCTATGTGAAACCCCAGATTTTATGAATAAAGATTTAATTTTTTTGAAATATTTTTTTAAATATTATAGTGTGAATTTGAGATAATGCTATAATTGTGGATAATATTTATAAATTTTGTAAAGTATGCAAGTTGTTGTATTATATTCGATTGGTCGGGGAATATTATTTTTTTCGGGGAATATTCGTACGACGGCAAAATTATTGGTGGACCCCACAACGGAATTATTGTCGGATTGAGAAAACGATAAAAATATTTTATGAAAATAACGGCGGAAGTTTTACCGTTAATATTGTTGAACTACTCGGTAGTAAAAGTACAGTAATACGTGTGGTTGCATAGTAGCATACGGTATTGATTATTGAGGCTTACGTGATAAGTCACTCAGTTTTGTTTTATTGGTATTATTAATGTAATAAAACAGAAAAAAAAATTATATAAAACAAAATACTTTTATAAAGTTATCTGTTTTATTAGACAATAATTAGAATATATTATATTTTATTATGCATAGTGTTTGCATAGTGCCTGCATAGTAAAATCTTTTATAAAGTTATTCGTTTTATTAGATTATAAATAGAATATATTCTATTTTATTTAAAAGATTTTGCTTTAAATATGGACCGTCAGATTAAAGTAAATCAATCTAGACCGTTCATGAGTTAGTTACTATGCAGCCCATTTTTTTTATAAATAGAAGCTCATTACTTCATTATTTCTTACGAATTCACTGAAACTCTAGAGAGAGAAATTATAGAGAGAGAGAAGAAAAGTATTCTGCTACTTCACTACTCCGATATCAAGTTTCTTTTACGGTAAGGGATATTATTTGTTGTACTCATAAAGGGTATTCTTTCTTTCTTATTCATGAAGAGAACTTCTGTTATTCCATTCTTTATTATTCTGTTGGAATAACCTGTATACGCGGGCAACCCTATACCTGGTGAAATTCTTCTGTTATTCCATTCTTTATTATTCTGTTGGAATATCATGTCTGTGCATTTACGCCGGACCTAGTTCCATTATTTATTATTCTATTGGAATATCCTGTCTGTGTGTTTTACGCCGGACCTGGTTCCATTATTTATTATTCTGTCGGAATATCCTTTCTGTGCGTTTACGCCGGACGTGGTTCCATTATTTATTATTCTGTCGGAATATCCTGTCTGTGTATTTTACGCCGGACCTGGTTCCATTCTTTATTATTCTGTTGGAATATCCTGTCTGTGCGTTTTACGCCGGACCTGGTTCCGTTATTCATTATTCTGTTGGAATAACCTGCATGTGCGATCTATCGCATGCATGGTGATTTCTTTTGTTATTCCATTCTTTATTATACTCAGTTAGTTAAAACTTTGACTTCTATAATCCATGAAATTAGTGGAATATCCCTGATATTTGCGCTTCATCCAGTATCTTTTCATGTAAATATTCTTCTGAGCATTCTTGAATTTTACTCTACAAAGCAGTATCATGTTGACAATTTGGACGTTATCAGTTCCTGGATAAATTAATTATTGAACTTGTTTTATTGAATTCTTATATCATTGTCATCATCCTCATGTTTATATTTTGTTGAAAGTCATCTATGGCCTGTAGTGCATAGATGGGCTTGGTATGATTATGACCAGGGATTAATCGGTGTAATCATGACCGTAATGTTACAAATGATGTGAAAAAACTCTTCATTGACCCGTAGTGCATTGATGGACAGTTTTTGGTATGATTATGGCTATGGATTCTCTTTGTCCGTAGTGCAAAGATGAATTATTTTATGGCATGATCAGGACCGTTGATGAAAACATGATTATCTTTAGACGTAGTGCATGGATAATTCGTGGTCGTGATACTAAAGAATATCCTTGGCCGTAGTGCAGGGGTGATTCGATGATGTGGATTATTTATTAAGCTGAGTCCCAGCGATAAAAGTCATGAAAAACATTTTAAATCATAAAAGATTGTAAATTTTATTCTTTACTTGACTCTTTTAATGGATTTCTGGTTCTGCTGTAGTTAAACTTGATGTCTATTGTATTTTATCAGTTTAACATTGTTGAAGACTAATGATAATTTATTTTGCATTATCTTAGTCATAATATTTCTTACTGGGCTAGTTGAGCTCACCCTTTCTTTCACTGTTCTCTTTAGGAAATGAGATTATAGTTGGGACGACTCGGGAAATGGAGTGATGGACCAGATGATAGCATTAGTAGTCCTCACTATTCTATGTAATAGTGTGATAATAATTGTAATGAGGACTCCTTTTGAGTATGGATACTCTCTAGAAGACAATATTTGTATTCAAACTCACAGTTTATGTTTTGTCGTATTGTACACGACAATTGTATTATTAAGTTGAATTTGAATTCTGTACCATGTATCTGGCGACTCAAGATGGGTGATGTATACCTAATTTTGGGGGCGTCACAATCTATTTGCCGCATGTAACATAAAAGGAATTGGGTTTGTAACGAGTTTAATTCAATTGTTTTGCATAGAGATATAACAAAAATTAATCTGGGTTAAATAGAAGGCAATTGATAACTCGAGAGAGGGCATTTGGCATTTGAGAATTCCTGTTAACAATTCAGTAGATATAATAAGTGGGATAATTGGATAAGTGATTTAATAATCATAATTGGGAAAATTAGAGTCTTAATTGTCATTTATCTGCATTCGAACAATTCTTGATTTGTTCTTTGTTTTTTTTTAGAATAATTTCTTGATTTATTAAACTTAGTATTCTTAGTTTTAAGAATCGCAATTTTTGGTTGTTTAAATAAAATTGAATTGATACAGTACTAGTAGTTGGAGTTTATTAATTGGAATTCTCTGAGGGATCGACACTCTAATTTATCACTATATTACTTGTTGATCGTGTATACTTGCACGTTTGCTTTGATTGTGAAATTGACCAACAAGTTTTTGGCGCCGTTACCGGGGAACTCCTTTGTTAATATTAATTCCATATTAGTTATAATCAATTCGGTCTTAATTTAAACGTTACTTATTTTTCTTCTTCTCTTTGCAGAAATTCTTTGCAAGTGTATGCACACTAGATCAAGGGCGAGAAATGAACTTTTTCCATATACAGACGAAATTGAAAGGAAGTTCCGGAAAGCGCAATCGACTAGTGCGGCACCACCCGAGGAAGAAAAACTGGCAGAACAAGAAATTCCAGTGAACATGGCAGGGAACGATCAGAAATCACTTCGGGACTATGCCATGCCGAATGTCACGGATATTCAGTCGAGTATTAGGAGGCCAGTAATCAATGATAACACCTTTGAGATCAAACCAGCAACCATTCAAATGCTTCAGAATCAATGTCAGTTTGGGGGTAGTTCATTAGATGATCCGAATGAGCAAATCTTAAGTTTCTTGCAAGTTTGTGACACCTTCAAATTCAACAACATGTCAGAAGATGCTATAAGGTTGAGAATGTTCCCATTTACCTTGAAAGATAAAGCACGAAGTTGGTCACACTCTTAGCCTTCAGACTCAATCCCCACTTGGGACGATTTAGCTCAAAAATTTCTAGCTAAGTTTTTCCCACCAGCAAAGTCAGCAAAACTACGGAATGATATTCATACCTTCGCACAGTTTGATTCAGAATCGTTGTATGAGGCATGGGAAAGGTTTAAGGATATGCTCCGCAAGTGCCCACACCATGGAATTCCACAGTGGATGCAATTGGGGATATTTTGTGATGGTTTACAAGTATCCACGAGGGCAAGTATTGATGCAGCAGCAGGAGGAGCGATTATGTCTAAAAATTTAGACGAGGCATATCAGTTGTTAGAAACGATGGCCACCAACAACTATCAGTGGCCCATGACAAGGACTAATCCTCCGAAAATAGCGGGAAAGTATGATGTGGATGCGATAACATCATTACAAGTGCAAATGACCGCAATGGCTAAGTAGATAGAATTATTGCGTCCACAATCCACTCAGCAGGTATCGATGGTTTGTGAAATATGTGCTGGGGGTCATAGTACGGATCAATGTGCCATAAATGTTGAAGCAGCACAGTATGTGGGGAGTTATAGTCGGTCCACTCAGCCTTATCCGAATCAAAATTCATATAATCCGGGGTAGAAAAATCATCTGGGGTTTTCATGGAGTAACAACCAAGCTGCAGAACAAGCGCCGAGACAACAAAACAATTTCGGGTTTCAAAACCAGACACAACAACTTGTGCGGAAAGCAAGTTGGGAAGAAGCCTTGGAAAGATTTGTTAAAGCAACTGAGAAAAGGAGTGAGGAGAGTGATAAGAGATTTAATCAAATGGAGCTAAGTATACAAAGTCAAAATGCATCAATCAAAAATCTGGAAAATCAAATGGGATAAATGGCACATGCATTGAATAACCGACCACTTGGAACACTTCCGAGCGACACCGAGAAAAACCTGGGCGGAGATGAGCATTGTAAGGCGGTAGCTCTACGAAGTGGAAAAGAACTACAAGAGTCAGTCACGGATAGGGAAAAGGAGGACAAGGCATCAATTGAAACAGAAGAAGTGGTGGAGACCGAAAAGCATCAAGATGAGACCTTACAGCAAAAAATTTTGGAACCAACCAGTACAATGCCTCCCATACCGTATCCGCAGAGATTTCAAAAATCCAAGTTGGATAAGCAGTTCTCACGATTTTTGGATATCTTCAAGAAGTTGCATATCAACATCCCCTTCGCCGAAGCCTTGGAACAGATGCCGAGTTACGCGAAGTTTATGAAGGAGGTTTTGTCGAAGAAGAGGAAATTGGGTGAATTCGAAACAGTAGCATTGATCGAAGAATGCAGTGCCAACATTCAGAATAAGTTACCGCCGAAGCTCAAGGATCCAAGTAGCTTTAATATACCATATGAGATTGGAAATCAGTTTTCGGGACGAGCATTGTGTGATTTGGGGGCCCTTATAAATCTAATGCCATTATCCGTCTACAGCCAGTTCGGACTTCAGGCTCCACGCCCAACAAATATCAGTTTACAGTTAATGGATAGATCGATTACATATCCACGAGGTATTGTTGAAGATGTGCTAGTAAAAGTGGATAAATTTATCTTTCCCGCGGATTTCTTTATTCTGGATTGTGAAGTGGACAGTGAAATCCCGATCATTCTTGGGCGACCATTTTTGGCAACAGGTAGAACATTGATTGATGTTCAAAAAGGTGAATTGACAATGCGAGTTAAAGATCAACAGGTCACCTTTAACGTTTTCAAGTCAATGTCTTACCCAAAAGAAAAAGGTAAATGTATGCGGGTTGATGTCATGGAGGAAATGGTGAATCATAAATTCAGCACAACTTATTCAGAGGACCCACTTGAATCTATTTTGCTCGGGACAAACGAATATGGTAGTGAAGAGGATATCGAATATGTCAAATGGCTAGACACACCATCAGTCTTTCGGAAGAGCACTCAATCTTTCGACACCATAGAGAGGCCCGAAGAGGAAGGCAAAAAGTTCAAACCCTCAATAGAAGAGCCACCGGTGCTGGACTTAAAGCCATTACCATCCCACCTACAGTATGCGTATTTGGGAAAAGACGATACCTTACCAGTGATTGTTTCGACAGATTTGACTGATACGCAAAAAGAGAAACTGCTACGGGTCTTGCGAGAATTTAAAACAGCAATTGAGTGAACTATAGCGGACATTCGAGGTATTAGCCCGTCATTCTGTATGCATAAAATCTTAATGGAAGAGGGGGCAAAACCAATCATCGAGACGCAAAGAAGGCTAAACCTCATCATGAAGGAGGTGGTGAAAAAGGAAATTATAAAGTGGTTGGATGCTGGCATTATTTACCCGATCTCAGATAGTTCATGGGTAAGTCCTGTACAATGCGTACCAAAAAAAGGGGGTATGACAGTGGTGAAGAATGAAGCTAATGAGCTCATCCTGACTCGAACAATTACAGGATGGAGAGTATGCATGGACTACCGCAAGCTAAATAAAGCCACACGCAAGGATCATTTCCCCTTGCCATTCATTGATCAGATGTTGGATAGGCTAGCTAGACATCAGTTCTATTGTCTCTTGGATGGCTATTCTGGATATAATCAAATTGCTATAGCACCGGAGGATCAAGAGAAAATGACATTCACATGCCCATACGGTACGTTTACATTTCGGCGTATGTCTTTTGGTTTATGCAATGCACCAGCAACCTTTCAACTGTGCATGATGGCAATCTTCTCCGATATGGTCGAGAAAAATTTGGAGGTATTTATGGACGACTTTTTTGTGTTCGGTAATAGCTTTGATCTTTGCCTGAAAAATCTGATTTTAGTGTTGAAACGTTGCGTGGAAACTAATCTGGTTCTCAATTGGGAAAAATGTCACTTTATGGTGAAAGAAGGGATTATTCTAGGGCTTTTGGCATTTGAGAATTCCTGTTAACAATTCAGTAGATATAATAAGTGGGATAATTGAATAAGTGATTTAATAATCATAATTGGGGAAATTGGAGTCTTAATTGTCATTTATCTGCATTTGAACAATTCTTGATTTGTTCTTTGTTTTCTTTTAGAATAATTTCTTGCTTTATTAAACTTAGTTTTCTTAGTTTTAAGAATCACAATTTTTGGTTGTTTAAATAAAATTGAATTGATACAGTACTAGTAGTTGGAGTTTATTAATTGGAATTCTCTGAGGGATCGACACTCTAATTTATCACTATATTACTTGTTGATCGTATATACTTGCACGTTTGCTTTGATTGTGAAATCGACCAACAAGTTTTTGGCGTCGTTGCTGGGGAATACGGTGGGTGTTAATACTGTGGGTGACTCTTAAAACTAAGAATTTTATTTGATGATTGGGTAATATACCCATGAATTAGATATACTCGAGTTTAGATTTGTGTATTTTTGAGTCGTTTAGTATCGTGTTTATTGTGTTTTTGTGTTGTTTTGCAGTTGTGGGGCGTTTGGAAGCTGTTGGGCTAAAAAGGGCAAGAGAACCAGCTACTGCACCCTAGCGCCGGGGCGCTGCTCCAAGAGTTAAAACTAGCGTCGGGGCACTGGTCTTCGGCTAGCTCTGACTTGGACCGTGCGGGTGGAACAGGCGTGGACATTGTAAGACCCCAACTTTTATAAATAAAGATGAATTTTCTATAAATATCATTTTTGAATATTATGGAGTTGATTTGATATAATGTTATAGTTGTGGGCAATATTTATAAATTTTGCAAAGCACGCAAGTTGTTATATAATATTCGATTGGTCGGGGAATATTCGTTTTAACAGGGAATATTCGTACAACGACACAATCATTGGTAGACCCCACAACGAAATTATTGTCGGATTGAGAAAACAACAAAAACATTTTATTAAAAATAACGGGGGAAGTTTTACCATTGATACTGTTGAACTACTCGGTAGTAAAAGTACAGTAGTACGTGTGGTTGCATAGTAGCACACGGTATTGATTATTAATGCTTATCTGAGAAGTCACTCAGTTTGATTCAATTATTGTCAGTTAATAATATGAATTATTTAGCGATAATGAAGTTTTGTTTTATTCGTATTATTAACGTAATAAAACAGAAACATCTTTTTATACAAAACAGAAAAACTTTTTTAAAATTATTCTATAAATAGAATATATTATATTTTATTTAAAAGATTTTTCTTTAAATATGGACTGTCAGATTAAAGTAATCAATCTGGACCGTTCATGGATTAGTTACTATGCATTCCATTTTTTTATAAATAGCAGTTCATTCCTTCATTATTTCTTACGAATTCACTGAACTCTAGAGATAGAAGCTATAGAGAGAAACTATAGAGAGAGAGAGAAGAAAAGTATTCTGCTACTTAACTACTTCCTTATTTCAGTTCTTCCTTAAAACGGTAAGGGGTGTTATTCTTTCTTATTCATGAAGAGAACTGTTGTTATTCCATTTCTTATTATTATGTTGGAATAACCTGTATACGCGGTCTACCCTATACTTGGTGACATTCTTCTATTATTCTGTTGGAACATCATGTCTGTGTGTTTTACACCAGACCTGGTTCCGTCTTTATTATTATTCTGTTGGAACATCATGTCTGTGTGTTTTACACCGGACCTGGTTCCATCTTTATTATTATTCTGTTAGAACATCCTGTCTGTGTGTTTTACACCGGACCTGGTTCCGTCTTCATTATTATTCTGTTGGAATATCCTGTTGGAATATCCTGTCTGTGCGTTTTACGCCGGACCTGGTTCCATTATTTATTATTCTATTGGAATAACCTGCCTGTGCGGTCTATCGCATACATGGTGATTTCTTTTGTTATTCCATTCTTTATTATACTCAGTTGGTTAAGTTTTGACTTCTATACTCCATGAAGTTTGTGGAATATCCTTGATAATTGCGTTTCATCCAGTATCTTTTCATGAAAATATTCTTCTAAACATTCTTGAATTTTACTCCACAAAGCAGTATCATGTTAACAATTTGGACGTTGTTAATTCTTGGATAAATTAATTCTTGAACTTGTTTTTATTGAATTCTTATATCATTGTCATCATCCTCATGTTTATAAAATGTTGAAAGTCATCTGTGGCCTGTAGTGCATAGATGGACTTGGTATGATTATGACCAGGGATTATTCGGTATAATCATGACCGTAATGTTACAAATAATGTGGTAAAAGTCCTCATTGGCCCGTAGTGCATTGATGGACAGTTGTTGGCATGATCATGACCATTAATGAATACACGAATATCCTTGGCCGTAGTGCAGGGGTGATTCGATGATGTGGATTATTTTATTAAGCTAAGTCCCAGCGATAACAGTGTTGAAAAACCTTTTAAATCATAGAAGATAATAGATTTTATTTTCTACTTGACTCTTTTAATGGATTGTTTGTTCCGCTGCAGTTAAACTTGATGTTCGTTATATTTTATCAGTTTAACACTATTGAAGTCTAATGATAATTTATTCTGCATTATCTTAGTCATAATATTTCTTACTGGGCTAGTTGACCTCACCCTTTCTTTCACTGTTCTCTTCAGGAAATGAGAATATAGCTGGGACGAGTCAGGAAACAGAGTGATGGTCCAGAGGATAGCATTAGTAGTCCTCACTATTCTGTGAAATAGTGTGATAATAATTGTAATGAGGACTCCTTTTGAGTATGGATACTCTCTAGAAGATAATATTTGTATTCAAACTCACAGTTTATGTTTTGTCGTACTGTACATGACAATTGTATTATTAAGTTGTATTTGAATTCTGTACCATGTATCTGACGACTCAAGATGGGTGATGTATACCTAATTTTGGGGGCGTCAAAGTTGGTATCAGAGCTTAGGAATATGATCCCTGGCTAAGGTGTGAGACAAAAACTAGGAGGGGAGAGACGGGGAATTCTTTCACTAGTATGACCTACCTAAGTTTATTTGTTATTTAATTGGTTGGTCAGAGTATATTGATAATATGTGAAATGTTAATTAACCCTTGTTTTGTGGCAGTATTTGAAAATGGCAGCTGAAAATGTCAACAATGGAGTGAATGAGACCGTGGCACCTCTAATCACCAACCAAGATAGTGTAATATCAGGCGAAGAAGAAATTAGAGATATCTACGTGGTAAGTGAAGAACTAATAGTTGCACCCGAGCTAGTGGTAGAGGTAGCAGCTGAGAGTGAGGAAAAAGAGGAAGAAGAGGAACCTGAGGAGAATTGGTTAGAAGAAATTTTTGATCAAAACTTAGAATTACAAAATCGTGTTCATGAGTTAGAAGAGCAGGCTAAAGAACGGCAGGCGGTCGTGGAGCAAAGAGATGTAACGATTCAAAATTGTGTTACCAGATATGTGATGCTCGAACAAAATCACGCTTTGGCAGAGTGTAAGATATTAAAGTTGGAATCTGAGAATTCAAATATCAAGGATCAGCTGAAAGAAGAAACAACTGAACGAGTGAGAATGAAGGATGCGTGGGTAAAAGCCGCACGACGTGTTGATATTGTAGAAAGAGACGTCCGATCCAAAAAGGCTAAAATAGATGATATACATTTCTCTTTTAGGACAGCAATTGGGAGAAACCAACATCAAGTTTTGAATTACCCTGTACAGAGCGGTCAATCTGAACTCGATATGGATCGAAGATTGATGATTCAGATCATGAAGCAGGAGTACGATGAAGCAGTTGAGGGTGGAATATGCCATATATTAAAGTCAATTCCAACGATAGAGATGACATCAAATGCTACCCCAGACAAGTCAAAGCCGGGAAGTTCAAGGGAGAGCGGTTGTCATGACTTCCCAACAAGTGAGGAACTCAAATGAAGTTATCGCGGGTAAGCTAATCATAAACCCTTGCGAAGTTTTTACCTTATTCGATACTGGTTCTACCCACTCTTGTATTTCACCTAGTTGTGTTCAACGTTTAAACTTGGCTCTTAAAAAAAATTTATTAGACTTTGACTTCTCTGTTGAAACTCTGTTAGGAGAAACCTTCGTTAACTCCACTATTTATAAATCTTGTTTGATTCAAATCGACACTTTCACGTTACCTGTCGATATGTGATTTTTGGAAACAATTGGTTAACTACTCATCATGCTTTTCGTAAGGTTGTTAACTTTCATATTCCTAACCAACCTGTTATGCGAATTCAAGCCACCAAACCATTAAAATCAATCACTGTCATCTCAAGCCATAAAGCTATTCGTTTATTGAAAAATGGATGTCAAGCTTTCTTAGCTCATGTCACAGATCTAAACAAAAATATGTCAGCTTTGAATGATATTTCTATTGTTAATAAATTTCCTGACGTATTCCCCGAAGAACTTCCTAGCCTACTCCCAGAACGTGAATTTGAATTTTGTATCGACCTTGAACCCGGTACAAAACCCATTTCTTAAACCCTCAAATATTTCTTTACTTAAAATGAACGTATCATGTGCCAAAGACGTTGGCTCGAGCTGTTAAAGATTACGATTATACCATTTAATATCATCGTGGAAAAGTGAACGTGGTAGCTGGCGCATTGAGTAGAAGATCGTATGCGTTTACAAGTGCGAATATACGAACCCACGTGAAGATAACGAATATACGAGTAGAATCGACTTTAATTGATAAAGTTAAAGTCGCTCAAACTACATACTCAGAGCAGATGAATGAAGACGGTTCAAGAGGGCGTTATTCTAGAAGCAAGAATCGATGATGAAGGAATACTTCGAGTCAACTCTAGACTTTGTGTTCCTAACGATCATGAGTTAAAGTATAAAATCATGATGGAGGCGTACAACATACCATTTGCAATCCATCCTGGAAGTACCAAAATGTATAGTGATCTTCGTCATACATTTTGGTGGAGCAATATGACGAGAGAGATAGCGCTGTTTATCTCAAGGTGTCTAACGTGTCAACGAGTCAAGGCAGAGCATCAAGTGCCAAAAGGACCATTGCAACCACTTAAAATTCCAGAATGGAAGTGGGAGCACATTACCACGGATTTCGTTACTGGTCTTCCCAAAGTTTCTCAAGGCATAGATGCGATTTGGGTCATTGTTGATAGATGACCAAGTCTGCTCATTTCTTACCGATACGAGAAACTTATATACTTGAACGTCTTGCTCGTATGTACATAAACGAGATTGTAAGACTGCATGGTATGCCAGTATCCATAGTTTCTGATCGAGAACCAAGATTCACTTCACGATTTTGGGTTAGTTTACAAAAAGCTATGGGCACGGATTTACGATTTAGTTCGGCATATCATCCTCAGACGAACGGACAATCAGAGAGGACTATTCAAACTCTGGAAGATTTATTAAGACTCTGTGTCCTTGACTTCAAGGGAAGTTGGGACAAGTTCTTATCATTGGTGGAGTTTCCCTACAACAACAGTTATCAAGCAAGTATTGGCATGGCTCCATTCGAAGTGTTGTATGGAAGAAAGTGTCGTTCTCCAGTATGCTGGTATGAGGTGGGTGAAGCAACGTTGTTGGGACCGGAGTTGGTACGTATGATTACAGAAAAGATTCAAACGATTCGATAACGTATAAAAACCTCACAAGATCGACAAAAGAGTTATACTGATCTTCATCGAAAGGACGTGGAATTTGATATAGGAGATCATGTGTTCTTACGTGTTGCTCCATGGAAAGGAGTTACGAGATTTAGAAAGAGAGGAATGCTCAATCCTCGATTCATCGGTCTATTTTTAATCCTCGATCGAGTAGGAACTGTGGCTTATAGACTCGCTTTACCGCCAAGTATGTCTCGTGTTCATAACGTTTTTCACATATCCATGTTACGTAAATATGTGGAAGACCCGAACCACATTATTGAGTTAGAATCGGACGAAATAGCGAAGGATTTGACATATGAAGAAGTTCCTGTTCAAATCTTGGATAAGAAGGAACATATCCTACGCTCCAAGGTTATACCTCAAGTCAAAGTTTTGTGGAGAAATCACGATGTTGAGGAAATGACTTGGGAGTTAGAATTTGAAATGAAGTCAAGGTATCCTTACCTTTTCGACATACCAGGTACGTACCCTAATTTCGAGGGCAAAATTTCATAAGAAGGGGAGGTTGTAAGACCCCAACTTTTATAAATAAAGATGAATTTTCTATAAATATCATTTTTGAATATTATGGAGTTAATTTGATATAATGTTAAAGTTGTGGGTAATATTTATAAATTTTACAAAGTACACAAGTTGTTATATAATATTCGATTGGTTGGGGAATATTCGTTTTAACAGGGATTATTCATACAACGGCACAATCATTGGTGGACCCCACAACGGAATTATTGTCGGATTGAGAAAACGACAAAAATATTTTATTAAAAATAACGGCGGAAGTTTTACCATTGATACTGTTGAACTACTCGGTAGTAAAAGTACAGTAGTACGTGTGGTTGCATAGTAGCACACGGTATTGATTATTAATGCTTATGTGAGAAGTCACTCAATTTGATTCAATTATTGTCAGTTAATAATATGAATTATTTAGCTATAATGAAGTTTTGTTTTATTCGTATTATTAACGTAATAAAACATAAACATCTTTTTATATAAAACAGAATACTTTATTAAAGTTATTCTATAAATAGAATATATTATATTTTATTTAAAAATTTTTCTTTAAATATGGACCGTCAGATTAAAGTAATCAATCTGGACCGTTCATGGATTAGTTACTATGCATTCTATTTTTCTATAAATAGCAGCTCATTCCTTCATTATTTCTTACGAATTCACTGAACTCTAGAGAGAGAAGCTATAGAGAGAAACTATAGAGAGAGAGAAAAAAAGTATTTTGCTACTTAACTACTTCCTTATTTCAGTTCTTCCTTAAAACGGTAAGGGGTGTTATTCTTTCTTATTCATGAAGAGAACTGTTGTTATTGCATTTCTTATTATTCTGTTGGAATAACCTGTATACGCGGTCTACCCTATACTTGGTGACATTCTTCTATTATTCTGTTGGAACATCATGTCTGTGTGTTTGTCGCCAGATACATGGTACAGAATTCAAATACAACTTAATAATACAACTGTCGTGTACAATACGACAGAACATAAACTGTGAGTTTGAATACAAATATTATCTTCTAGAGAGTATCCATACTCAAAAGGAGTCCTCATTACAATTATTATCACACTATTACATAGAATAGTGAAGACTACTAATGCTATCATCTAGGGCCATCACTCTGTTCGCCGACTAGTCCCAGCTACGTTCTCATTTCCTGAAGAGAACAGTGAAAGAAAGGGTGAGCTCAACTAGCCCAGTAAGAAATATTATGAGTAAGATAATGCAGAATAAATTATCATTAGTCTTCAACAATGTTAAACTGATAAAATACAATAGACATCAAGTTTAACTGCAGCGGATCAAGCAATCCATTAAAAGAGTCAAGTAGAGAATAAAATCTACTATCTTTTATGATTTAAAAGGTTTTTCATGACTTTTATCGCTGGGACTCAGCTTAATAAATAATCCACATCATCGAATCACCCTTGCACTACGGCCAAGGATATTCTTTAGTATCACGACCACGAATTATCCATTCTCTACGGGCCAAAGATAATCGTGTTTTCATCAACGGTCCTGATCATGCCATAAAATAATTCAACTTTGCACTACGGCTAAAGAGAATCCATAGCCATAATCATACCAAAACTGTCCATCAATGCACTACGGGCCAATGAGGATTTTTACCACATCATTTGTAACCTTACGGTCATGATTATACCGAATAATCCCTGGTCATAATCATACCAAGTCCATCTATGCACTACAGGTTACAGATGACTTTTAACATTTTATAAACATGAGGATGATGACAATGATATAAGAATTCAATAAAACAAGTTCAAGAATTAATTTATCCAAGAATTAACAACGTCCAAATTATCAATATGATACTGCTTTGTGGAGTAAAATTCAAGAATTCTTGGAAGAATATTTCCATGAAAAGATACTAGATGAAGCGCAAATATCAAAGATATTCCACTAATTTCATGGAGTATAGAAGTCAAAGTTTTAACCAACTGAGTATAATAAAGAATGGAATAACAAAAGAAATCACCATGCATGCGATAGACCGCACAGACAGGTTATTCCAACAGAATAATAAATAATGGAACCAGGTCCGGCGTAAAATGCACAGACAGGATATTCCAACAGAATAATAATAAAGACGGAACCAGGTCCGGTGTAAAACATACAGATAGGATGTTCCAACTGAATAATAATAAAGACGGAACCAGGTTCGGTGTAAAACACACAGACAGGATGTTCCAACAGAATAATAGAAGAATGTCACCAAGTATAGGGTAGACCGCGTATACAGGTTATTCCAACAAAATAATAAAAAATGGAATAACAGAAGTTCTCTTCATGAATACAAAAGAAATAATACCCCTTACGGGTACAACAAATAATATCCCTTACCGTTTTAAAGAAGAACTGAAATAAAGAAGTAGTTAAGTAGCAGAATATTTTTCTTCTTTCTCTCTATAGTTCTCTATAGTTTTCTCTCTAGAGTTCAGTGAATTCGTAAGAAAATAATGAAGGAATGAGCTTCTATTTATAGGAAAGTGGAATGCATAGTAACTAATCCATGAACGGTCCAAATTGATTTACTTTAATCTGACGGTCCATATTTAAAGAAAAATCTTTTAAATAAAATATAATATATTCTATTTATAGAATAACTTTAATAAAGTATTCTGTTTTATATAAAAAGATGTTTCTGTTTTATTACGTTAATAATACGAATAAAACAAAACTTCATTATCGTTAAATAATTCATATTATTAATTTACAATAATTGAATCAAACTGAGTGACTAATCACGTAAGTCTCAATAATCAATACCGTATTCTAATATGCAACCACACGTATTACTGTACTTTTACTACCGAGTAGTTCAACAGTATTAACGGTAAAACTTCCGCCGTTATTTTCATAAAATATTTTTGTCGTTTTCTCAATCCGACAATAATTCCGTTGTGGGGTCCACCAATAATTGTGTCGTTGTATGAATATTCCCTGTTAAAACGAATATTCCCCGACCAATCGAATATTATATAACAACTTGCGTACTTTGCAAAATTTATAAATATTACCCACAACTATAACATTATATCAAATTAACTCCATAATAATCAAAAATGATGTTTATTGAAAATTTATCTTTATTTATAAAAGTTGGGGTCTTACAACGTTTTACCATTGATACTGTTGAATTACTCGGTAGTAAAAGTACAGTAGTACGTGTGGTTGCATAGTAGCACACGGTATTGATTATTAATGCTTATGTGAGAAGTCATTCAGTTTGATTCAATTATTGTCAGTTAATAATATGAATTATTTAGCGATAATGAAGTTTTGTTTTATTCGTATTATTAACGTAATAAAATAGAAACATCTTTTTATATAAAACAGAATACGTTACTAAAGTTATTCTATAAATAGAATATATTATATTTTATTTAAAAGATTTTTCTTTAAATATGGACCGTCAGATTAAAGTAATCAATCTGGACCGTTCATGGATTAGTTACTATGCATTCCATTTTTCTATAAATAGCAGCTCATTCCTTCATTATTTCTTACGAATTCACTGAACTCTAGAGAGAGAAGCTATAGAGAGAAACTATAGAGAGAGAGAAGAAAAGTATTCTGCTACTTAACTACTTCCTTATTTCAGTTCTTCCTTAAAACTGTAAGGGGTGTTATTCTTTCTTATTCATGAAGAGAACTGTTGTTATTCCATTTCTTATTATTCTGTTGGAATAACCTGTATACGTGGTCTACCCTATACTTGGGGACATTCTTCTATTATTCTGTTGGAACATCCTGTCTGTGTGTTTTACACCGGACCTGGTTCCGTCTTTATTATTATTCTGTTGGAACATCATGTCTGTGTGTTTTACACCAGACCTGGTTCCGTCTTTATTATTATTCTGTTGGAACATCCTGTCTGTGTGTTTTACACCGGACCTGGTTCCGTCTTTATTATTATTCTGTTGGAACATCCTGTCTGTGTGTTTTACACCGGACCTGGTTCCGTCTTTATTAATATTCTGTTGGAATATCCTGTCTGTGCGTTTTACGCCAGACCTGGTTCCATTATTTATTATTCTGTTGGAATAACCTGTCTGTGCGGTCTATCGCATGCATGGTAATTTCTTTTGTTATTCCATTCTTTATTATACTTAGTTGGTTAAGTTTTGACTTCTATACTCCATGAAATTTTTGGAATATCCTTGATAATTGCGTTTCATCCAGTATCTTTTCATAGAAATATTCTTCTAAGCATTCTTGAATTTTACTCCACAAAGCAGTATCATGTTAACAATTTGGACGTTGTTAATTCTTGGATAAATTAATTCTTGAACTTGTTTTATTGAATTGTTATATCATTGTCATCATCCTCATGTTTATAAAATGTTGAAAGTCATCTGTGGCCTGTAGTGCATAGAAGGACTTGGTATGATTATGACCAGGGATTATTCGGTATAATCATAACCGTAAGTTACAAATGATGTGGTAATAGTCCTTATTGGCCCGTAGTGCATTGATGGATAGTTGTTGGCATGATCATGACCATTAATGAATACACGAATATCCTTGGCCGTAGTGCAGGGGTGATTCGATGATGTGGATTATTTTATTAAGCTGAGTCCCAGCGATAACAGTGTTGAAAAACCTTTTAAATCATAGAAGATAGTAGATTTTATTTTTTACTTGACTCTTTTAATGGATTACTTGTTCCGCTGCAGTTAAACTTGATGTTCGTTATATTTTATCAGTTTAACACTGTTGAAGGCTAATGATAATTTATTCTGCATTATCTTAGTCATAATATTTTTTACTGGGCTAGTTGAGCTCACCCTTTCTTTCACTGTTCTCTTCAGGAAATGAGAATATAGTTGGGACGAGTCGGGAAACGGAGTGATGGTCCAAAGGATAGCATTAGTAGTCCTCACTATTCTGTGAAATAGTGTGATAATAATTGTAATGAGACTCCTTTTGAGTATGGATACTCTCTAGAAGACAATATTTATATTCAAACTCACAGTTTATATTTTGTCGTATTGTACATGACAGTTGTATTATTAAGTTGTATTTAAATTCTGTACCATGTATCTGACGACTCAAGATGGGTGATGTATACCTAATTTTGGGGGCGTCACAGACATTGCTTTGACTATTAGTTTGACTTTATTTTAGGAGTTTATGGGAAGTCTATTTGGACTAGGATTTGTGGAATTGGGCAAGTAAAATATATATTGATTCTTTTTATTGAATTGAGGGGGGATTTTCGACAGTATTGGGGTTTGATCAAGGAGGAAGAGGAGATCTAAAGGCTTGAAACTTGGAGTTCTTCTTCTTCTTTATTCTTTTAAATCGTGTAACTCATTGAGGATGATTTATCAATTATTTGTGGTTTTTATTTCCGTCATGAACTAATTCCTTTTATTAAGATTCCAATGGAACCTTTTATGGTTATGAATTGATTATCTAATTTATTCCATTTATTTATGTTGAAGTGAATATATCATCATGCCTTGTGTTTATTGATTAATTATCTGGCCAATAATTACCGTGTTACTCTAGAAGGAATCGAGAGAGGAATTCTAGAGTTAGAACTGGGCAGGGTGACATGTGACTTAGTTATTTGCACTGTGAATAATTAGGTTTGTGAATAGAATGAGAATATCTATTTGCCGCATGTAACATAAAAGGAATTGGCTTTGTAACGAGTTTAATTCAATTGTTTTGTATAGAGATATAGCAAAAATTATTCTGGGTTAAATAGAAGGCAATTGATCACTCGAGAGAGGGCTTTTGGCATTTGAAAATTCCTGTTAACAATTCAGTAGATATAATAAGTGGGATAATTGGATAAGTGATTTAATAATCATAATTGAGGAAACTGGAGTCTTAATTGTCATTTATCTGCATTCAAACAATTCTTGATTTGTTCTTTTTTTTCTTTTAGAATAATTTCTTGCTTTATTAAACTTAGTTTTCTTAGTTTTAAGAATCACAATTTTTGGTTGTTTAAATAAAATTGAATTGATACAGTACTAGTAGTTGGAGTTTATTAATTGGAATTCTCTGAGGGATCGACACTCTAATTTATCACCATATTACTTGTTGATCGTGTATACTTGCACGTTTGCTTTGATTGTTACTTGCTCTAACCAAGCGTCAATAAGTTAGCACAACAGAATCCTAGCAGAACACATCAGACCTGGTGCAGGTATGGCGCAGCTGCGCTGCACCCTAGTACAAATAGGGCGCAGCTGCGCCATGTCAGAAACAGAAACTGAGTTTGGGTTACGGTGCAGCTGCGCTGCACCCTAGTACAACTAGGGCGCAGCTGCGCCATGCCTACATCAAAGACAGTAGCTTTGCTCTGTTTGGCAGTTAAGCAACCCATCAAGTATAATCCTTAAAAACATTTCTTCTAACATAACCCAACACATTTATAAGTATGTATAACACTAAGAAACATAACCCAAATCAAATAACAACTATTACATGCTTAATTCCAAGAACCAACCCCTTAATTATCAAAAATGGAGAATGGGAATGGAAGTTATACCTTTGTGACTCAATTCAGTTACAATTTATCAATCTACTCACTCTTAGCAAACTAATTCTCAGTGTAGACACTCTAAATTTCTGCATATCTGTTACCGACATCGCAGGAGCACAGATTCGTCTTTTAAGAGGAAACTCTGGAAAACAGTTCATATCCATTCCGGATACCACCGGGAGGAACAGCCCAACCCCGAAACACACACTGGGAGTAACAGCTCAACCCCGGAACACACACCGGGCATAACAATTCCAACCTCGGAGATAACCCCGAGACATGTAGATCTAATACCGGAACACAAATCGGAGAAGACCGATTCATCCCGGAGACAACCCCGAGATGTTCCGTCTCAGTCCCAACACTGGGAATAACAGATTCCAACCTTGGAGATAACCCCAAGGAAGGCAGTGGCAGTTCTGGAGACAACCCTGAAAATTCTTGTTTCAAATGTATGCCATCAGCTTCAACCTCAGTGCTCACACCGAGGCACTCAGTACAAGACAGGTACACCTCAAAGATGACACTGAGGACCTTCAACATTTACAGCAGTCCAATCTCAGCGATAACCCTGAGCAACGTCTGCTTTATCAGCCCAAATCGAAGATAACCCCGGTGAGGGGCTAAGTCATCATCTTGCCAACTTGACGCCACATCACGCTGTCTCAACATTTTAGACATACATTTCTACACAACAATGTCCCACAAGAGCCAAGGAAATCCAATCCCGAGTGACTATAACACAAGATAATGGATAGAATTTGAAGCTAAAGACCAGAGGGCATCGTCCCATCTTTATGACTTCGTACAACCTCTAATCCCATGTAACTGCGTAACTCTCGACAACGGCGGTCCAAAATAGGTCCTATATACCTCAATCGGATGCCCGAATTGCAATTCTGAAAGTTCGAGCGGACATCGCGTTGCCTACGTGCACGTACTTCGAGACGGCGGGACCCGCAAAGCCCGGGGCACCCCGGGCAGCCTCTGGTACATCTGCGGCCCAGCCGCAGGTACCTGCGACTCCACTCTCTATAAATAGAGGGCTTGGGGTGGCCGTTTTGTAAGAAAAAACGGCGAGGAAGCCCTGTCCAATTTGCTCTGTACTTACCCTATACTGAGTGCTTTCTCATTTTAAACACTTGTGAACTCATATATAGCTACTTTTGTATCGGCAGAAGCCAGTGTTTATCTACTTTAAAGATATAGAAGTCTTCTTTGGCAGCCCACTGTAAGCCTTCTTACACGCTTTAAAGCCTTTCTCTTCATCTTTGCACACACTGTTCTTCACGTTGAGAGTCGTGTTGCGTGTGTTTGCCCGGACTTTGGTCCGTGGTTTTATTTCAGTTTGTATATATATATATATATATATATATATATATATATATATATATATATATATATATATATTTATATATTGAACTGTGTATCGAACTCTGTTCGATGATATAGACTTACGTCTATAGCGTTATAATATATTATATATATATATATATATATATATATATATATATATATATATATATATATATATACATATATATATATGAACTGCGTGTCGAACTCTGTTCGATGAGCCTGGATTTTATATCCGGTGTGTTTACTGCTTTAATATATATATACACTTATATATATTAACTGTTGTTGGACTTTGTCTGATGAACCTGGATTTTACTTCCGGTGCGTTTATCGCTTTTATATATATATATATATATATATATATATATATATATATATATATATATATATATTTATATTTCGTCCCACCTAGAGTTTACTTCGTGGTGGTTGACCATTTTTACAACTTTCTGTACATTTCGTCCCGCCTGGAGTTTCCTCCGTGGCGGTTGATAGCTTTTACAGCTTTATTTACATTTCTGATCCCCCATGGAGGTTCTTCGTGGTTGGTGATCATTTATTTATATTTACAGCTTTCATATATATACCTGCTTACTACGTTTATATCAACTGCGGCATCATGTGAGCCTAGGAATCATGTGATCACAGATTCAGTCCATTGAATCTAGATTCGGTTCCCATGATGGACCTTTTCAGCTGTAAGCAGCTTGTAAATTTATCTGTGATGTTTGGATTTCCTCAGATGGTTTTCATACCCACGAGGAATTTAGCACCTTTTTGTACATTATTTTCATACAGATGCCTCGCATTTGTAAAATAAAATCAACCAAGCCAAATATTGAATAAAATGGGAGTGTAAAAGGTCTCAATTACTATTGAGCATTGGGTTTGAAAAACCTCTTTTAAAACATCACTGCCATATCTTGTTTAAAATTGAATTTTATTCAAACCCTGTGTATATAGGTGCGAACGAGGCCTCGCACTACTTCAAAATAACATCACATTGACCCACACACACACACATTCATATAACAGTTTCTTGAAAAGTGGCGGTCATCGTGGCAACACGGAAGTTGGGGTGTGCCTAACACCTTCCCTCCGCATAAGCAAGTCCCCGGACCCTAATTGAATCTCGGTTTCACCGACCCGTTTAGCAGTGTCACATCACTGGGTCAATGTGCAAACCTTTTCTCGGTTGTGTTGGTACAACCAGTTAAAAAACCAACTGGAGACCTTTATAGTCTAATCGTCGACGTTACACATGTCGGACCTTTTTCACTTGTTTTTTCAAACAAATCTCACATAAAATGAGAACACAAAAGAACAGGTAACGAAAAGGGACAAATAAAAATTCCGACGTCGACAGGTGGCGACTCTGCTGGGGACACCAGTAAGAGGACTTAAGCCGCTATTACAAGCTTTTCAAAACTGTTATATGCTTATGTGTGGATGCTGCATTTACATTTATGATGAATGTGTACGAATGCATATCTTTACTGCGATTAATGCTTTACACTATATCTGCTTGAGATATTAGTGCTTCGCACATGTCATCATTTTCATATACGGTGAGACACATTGTATGTGAATGTATGTTGTGTGGTCCCTCCACCAGGAGGCTATCCTGTCGATGTCTGATTAGTGGACTCATGGGAAGACTAATTCCCCGAGGCTCAGGAAAGGCACCACCCAAATTCGATCCAGTTGAAAGACCGGATTAACTTCCCGTTGAGTAAATTGCGATGATTTGGTAACCTTCATACCTAAAAGCCACGAGAGTTACCTAAGATAGGCCAGCCTCTGATAAACTAAATGCGGAGGAAAGTCTCTTCATGCTTTCTCATTTTAAATTACTTGTAAAAACAATTACTTGTAATTTACATTCCATATTCATCTCTATGTAATGAGAAATATGAAGAAATATGTGCATATACATATTTACATTAACATACTATCCTGAACTACGAATAACTAACATCCGTTTTGCAGGACAAAATTCCTAAAACGGACACACCACATAGCATGTTAATATTTACATATTCCCTAAAAACTAAATTATGCCAGTTTTGTCGCAGGGAAGCATTCGGACATGTTACCCGGTTAAAGTCCAAAAAGGACGTAGGCCTACAGCAAATCATGTCTTCATCTGACCAGTCTAATCCAGTTTCTCGTGAAGAATTTGATGGATTAAGTAAACAAATTACAGACTTAGCTGTTCTGCTTAAAGAACTAGATCAATCTATGCAGGGTCCAAAAATACCCGTACATGCTGAATCCTCTACACAAGGAGGAACCCAAGGTCCTGATAAAACCATTACAATACCTGAACTGCAGTTGGATACAACCAACAAAAGTCATGATGCCCCCCATCTCACAAGAGATCCAGACACCGGTGACATCAGAAAGAAAGTTCTTCAAATGGAAGAAACCCTGCATTCTATCAAAGGAATTGGAGCACACGGGAGTGTTTCATATGCCGACCTTTGTATATTCCCTGGTGTTCATTATCCAAAAAAATTTGAAATTCCTAACTTTGAAAAATATGATGGGTTAGGAGATCCTTACACACATTTGAAGGTATTCATTGGAGAACTCGGATCTTATGTAGAGGACGAGAAGCTCAGAATGCAGCTATTCCAAAAAAGTCTGACTGGAGAAGCCCGTTCATGGTATACCAGATTAGACAACTCAAAGATCCATAGCTGGGAAGAGCTAGCTCACGCCTTCCTTACACAATACAGTTTCCAGTCTCAGATGGCTCCTGACCGGTACCAGATTACCAAGGTCAAGAAACAGTCCAACGAGTCTTTTAGAGAGTATGCTCAAAGGTGGAGGCGCCTTGCTGCTCAAGTTATTCCTTCTATGACAGAGTCAGAGATGGTTATGACCTTTATCGACATACAAGAAGCTCCTTTCTGTGAGAGAGTCTTAGCTGGCATCGGTAAACCATTTTTTGAAATGATCAAACATGGGGAGATGGCTGAGATGGGATTGAAGTCTGGAAAGATTCAAGACCTAGCTGCCCTTAAAGCCGTTGCTGAACACATCCAATCCGAAAATTATGGAAACAACCCCCGGAGGGTCCATAAAAAGAAAGAAGAGGATGTTTCCCTGATATTACGGGGTCAAAAAGGCAATCAGAATATGCCTATCCAGAGGAGAAATTACTCTCCCTTTCAAGCACAGTCTTCAAACCCTCCAGTACCAAAAGTTAGAGAAGTCAAATGCCCTCGAGTGTTCACACCCTTAGGGGACTCTCTCGAGAATATTCTCACTCTTCTGACCACGCAGAAGAAAATCACGCATCTTCTTCCACCAGCCAGCCCTAATGGTAGGGGTTTTAATGTTGCTCAGAAATGTGCTTATCATGCCGAGGCACCTGGACATGATACTCAAGATTGTTAGGCCTTGAAATATAAGATCCAAGACCTGATAGACAACGGTGAGATCGTGGTCACCAAACTCGATCAACCTCACGTTCAAGACAACCCTCTTCCTCCACACAAAGAGGAAGAAGTCAACATGATTAATTGGAGCACTGGACAAAGTTCCAATTCTACTGGTGAAGCATCCCAGATCACCAAAGACGGTGCTGACAAATGGGATTATGCCAAGTTCCAGTTCTCAATGGAACGAATAATAAAAGATATGTGCAAGCAAATCGAGCAATTGACAGAACTGGTGACATACCAGCATCAAGTCACACGCCAATTAATCAGCCAGGAGCATGCTAGTCTCCTTCCTCTTGTCATGAATATTCCCTCTTTACCTCCAGAAAGTGAAACAATGCAGGACAAAGTGGCAAGGAGAGCGAACGCCAAAGCTCGTCGGGATTTTGCCAACAGAAGGGAATTTACATATCTGGGCCAACCTATGGAGGAAATCCTTCAAATGCTAATCAATGAAGGAAGGATTAATGCCCTTCTACCTCCAATCAATCCTCGTTCAGGACGGTACAATTCTGATGGAGTATGTCAATATCACTCCCATTATCGCGGTCACAGCACAGAAGAATGCTGGGCACTCCGCCACCTGATCCAAAATCTCATTGATAGCAGTGTCCTGCAACTAGCAGACAATGATACTATGCTGCGGGGAAGTGAGAATACCTATCCTACTAAATGGAAAGGATTGGTAGCAGTTATCGCCACTGAGGCTGATGGCATTGTCAGGCCACGCCCTATATCTACCATTCAACTCAGAGGAAGCAACAATCCTTTGAAAGTGGCTGCTTTAGAGTTGTCAGCTTACAGAAAGTTCCTTGGAATTGTGGAGAAGCTGAAGGATCCACCTCGCATACAACTGTTGCAGTGTCGAGGGAGAATCCACTGTATGTTCCCCAACGGGTGATGAAGTCTACCATTAAATCAAAGGGGAAGATTCCCATGAAGAAGATTGAAAATTTCCTCCGTGCCATGGGTCATAATGAAGCCAAGGTGGTTTTAAGCTTAAGAGAAGCTCCACATCAAATTTCAATACTAGATTTGGTTTTAACTTCCGAGGATCACAGGAAGATTCTACTAAAGGTTTTGGAAGAAGCCTACTTGTCAAAATCAGTGGATGTGGAAAAGTTTCAACATCTGGCTGATCACATTTTCAACAATAATGTGATCTCTTTTAATGATGATGACATACCGCCCGAAGGGACTGGTCATTGCAAGCCTTTATACATTGCGGTCTTGTCCTCCGGATATATGCTAGCTAAAGTCTTAGTAGACGGAGGTTCATCTTTGAATATCTGTCCATACGCTACATTGTTGAAGATGAACGTCAATCTCAATCGAATTCGAAGTAGCCATACGATCATCAAAGCTTTTGATGGATCCCGCTGGAATTCAGTCGGAGAGATTGAGCTACCAATTGAGATTGGTCCCCATACATTCTGCATGTCTTTCCACGTACTCAAGATAGATTCGGGATACAATCTTCTCTTAGGAAGACCGTGGATTCATATGGCTGGGGCAGTCCCCTCCACCCTTCATCAGCAACAAAAATACATTATCAACAATAGCCCAGTTACAGTCAACGCTGAACCGGAATGCCCTCAACAAGGTGACATACCGTTCATCAATTTTAATTCTGATATTGAGCCAGTCAGTTTCCACACTTTGGAAGTAAGCCACCCTTAATTTCATGCCATGGGAATGCCATTGCCTGTGCCCAATATCTCTGCCCAAGTAATGTGCTACTCAGGAAATGATGTTTTTAGGTCATCAGCCAGGACAAGGGCTGGGTAAAGATCACCAAGGTATCAAATACCCCATCCAAGTAGCCAGTCAAACTGGGACAGTTGGACTACGCTATTCTGCCAGTTCTAGTCAGAGGAATCCTCATAAGCATAAGCAGATTCCTTTAACTTCAACCACGCGGTGTTTATCTTCGCATTCTAACGCTGAGTCCGCACAACTTCCTATAAAGGTGCCAACCAACGTGATGGCTATGCTATTTCCCAAGCCAGTGCCATTCAAAGCACAAGAAATCTTTGTTCCAGATCCCAGAATGGAGGAAGAGAAACAAAGAGTCAAACAAAACGTCGTCCGGATAATGTCGGGCATGTGCATCATTGTTCATAATGAACATACAAATACATATACCCCAGACGATGATTACCCAGATGTCATGGTCATCATTCGGGAAAAGGTGGACGATGACAGCCCCTCCATTAATACAGTCCATCCGGACTTTATCTTTGCCAATTAGAGCAGCACTCCTTGCATTGGTTGACAGGGGTAAAATGGGCAAGAACTCTTTCTGCCCTATAGATATCATAACTGCTTACTTTTCTATACAGTATTAGCAGTCCTTTTGCCAGTACATGCTAACATTATGTATGATTAAATAGTTTCATATATATTAACTGAAAGCATATTTTGTTTCAGGACTCTAAACTTAGAGGTGCCTATACTTGCTGATAAGTTGCCTCTTCTCCACAAGGATTGTAACTTTGATTAAAAGTTGGACTCAGACTTTCTGAAAATACAAGAGGACATTGAGGTGCCTTCAGAGATCAAAGAATGGGTCGAAGACAAGCCTAAACCCATCCTTGATCAAACCACCTCCTTCAATCTTGGAACCTTAGAAAACCCTAAGTTAATCTAGATTGGTTCAGACCTTACCCCAAACCAGAGGAATGACATGGTTACACTATTAACCCAATTCCAGGATGTGTTTGCATGGTCTCATGAAGACATGGTGGGTTTGTCCACTGATATTGTTCTTCATCGCCTTCCCATTAAAGAAGGATTCAAGCCAGTCAAGCAGAAACTCAGACGATTAAAACCTGAATGGAGTTTAAAGGTGAAAGAAGAAATTGTGAAAAAATTTCAAGTTGGCATTATCATGGTGTCCACATATCCTGAATGGATATCTAACATCGTTCCCGTGCCTAAGCCTGGAGGAAAGGTGCGAGTCTGCGTGGATTATCGGGATCTGAATAAAGCTTGCCTTAAAGATAGCTTTCTCGTGCCCTTTATCCATATTCTCATTGACAATACTGCGCAATACGGCATGTACTCCTTTGCTGATTACTTTGTGGGGTACCATCAGATCATGGTTGCTGAGGAAGATTGTGAAAAAACTACTTTCATCACGCCTTGGGGAACCTTTTGCTACAGACAGTTGTCATTCGGCCTCATCAATGTCGGAGCTACCTATCAGAGAGCAATGATGGCTCTCTTCCACGACTTAATGCACAAAGAGATCGAGATCTTCGTGGATGACATCATTGTCAAGTCCCGAAAGGAGAAGGACCACTAAGACCATCTCAGAAAGCTCTTCAACAGGTTGCGTAAGTACAACTTAAAGTTGAATCCAGCCAAGTGCGCCTTTGGCGTTAAATCAAGCAAGTTGCTAGGATTCCTAGTCAGCCACAAAGGAATTGAGCTGGATCCTACCAAAATCTAGGCCATTGCGAAAATGCCCATTCCTCAGACAAAGAAGGAAATATGGGGATTTTTGGGAAGAGTCAACTTCATTAGTAGATTCAATTCTCAACTCACAGCAACCTGTGAACATATCTTCAAGCTGTTAAGGAAGAACTCCTCCATGAAATGGAATGATGAGTGCCAGAATGCCTTCCTTACAATTAAAGAGTAGCTAGTCAAAGCTCCTATTTTGGTACCACCCAGGGATGATGTGCCCCTGTTCATGTACCTGTCCATAAGTGACAATGCTATGGGCTGCATGCTGGGCCAGAAAGATGATAGAGGCCGAGGACGAGCTATCTATTACCTCAGCAAAAGATTCAGCAGCAGTGAACACAAGTATACTCTTATTGAGAGGACTTGTTGAGCTTTAGCATGGGCTGCCATGAGGTTACAACATTACCTCTATCAGCACACAACCCATCTCATATCCCGTGTGGATCCTCTCAAGTATGTGTTTAGTAAACCCATACTGAATTGTCGGTTGTCCAGATGGCAGTTGATCCTACAACAATTTGACATTGTCTACGTGACTCAAAAGTCCATTAAAGGTCAAGGAATTGCGGATCAACTGGCCGCCGCACCCTCAGGGGATTTTAAACCCTTGGAAACATACTTCCCCGATGAAGGGATAAAGGCAATTCAGCAACAACATCAGTACGATACACGCCAAGCATGGAACATGTATTTTGATGGAGATGTTAATATGGAAGGTTCTGGAGCTGGAGCAGTTCTAGTATCCAATACGGGGGAGCAGTATCCCGTCGCCGTCAAATTACAGTTTATCAGCACCAACAACACAGCTGAGTATGAAGGCTATATCATGGGGCTAAAACTTGCCCGTTCAATGGGTATCAGACTGTTAACTGTCTTTGGGGATTCAGAGTTGGTAATCAAACAATCCACAGGAATCTATCAAACCAAAGAGCTGCGATTGCTGCCTTACCATCGGCAAGTTTTACAGATGTTTTCGGAGTTCGAAGAAATCTCCTTTATACACATTCCTTGTAATAGAAATGACTTTGCGGACGCAATAGCAACTTTGGCCTCCTTAATGCACATACCTGACAAGGAACACATGCCAAGCGTCACATTAGCCCTGCAAAAGGCACCAGCCTATGGGAACTACGTTGGAGAAGTATCGGATGAGCTACCTCCCATCCAACAACCTTGGTATCAGCATATCAAGGAGTACCTACGAGATAGATCTACACCCGCTGAGGCGAGCCTGACTGAACAAAGGCGGATTCATCGACTTGCTATGAAATTCTACCTAAGCGGAGATGCACTCTATAAGAGAGATGCAGGACTAGGTCTTCTCAGATGTTTAGACAAAGACCAAGCTCAGAGACTCATGGATGAGATCCATGGTGGAGTCTGTGTCCCACACATGAGTGGCCTCCTCCTTGTCAAGAAGATCCTCAGGACGGGACATTACTGGCTCTCTCTCAAGGCGGATTGTTATGACCACGTCAAGAGATGTTATCAATGCCAAATTCATGGGAATACTATCTACGCCCCTCCACGAGAGCTCCACAATATAAGTTCACCTTGGCCCTTCTCAATGTGGGGAATGGACGTGATTGGGCCCATCGAGCCCAAAGCCAGTAATGAACATCGCTTCATCTTCACCATGATCGACTACTTTACCAAGTGGGTAGAAGAAGCCTCCTTCTCCAGGGTTACCAAAGAAGTCATCATTGCTTATATCAAAAATAATGTCATTTGTCGATACAGACAACCAGAGGTAATTGTGTCGGACAATGCTAAGAACCTCAACAACAAAATGATGGAGGAACTATGCAGTAAATTTCACATCAAACACCTTAACTCCGTTATCTATTGTCCAAAGATGAATGGTGCTGTTGAAGCGACTAACAAAAACATCAAGAAGATTATGCAAAAGATGTCCGCCAATCACAAAGGATGGCATGACCTGTTGCCTCTTACTCTGTTAGCCTACAGAACATCAATGCGCACTTCAACTGGGGCAACCCCCTATGCATTAACCTATGGGATGGAAGCCGTACTCCCCATAGAAGTAGAAATGGAATCCCTCAGAGTGTTGATGGACGCTCAGCTGGATGAAGATCAATGGGTACAAGACAGGTATCACCAATTGTCTCTAATAGATGAAAGGTGAACCGTAACTATCTTCCATGGTCAATTATATCAACAAAGGATCGCTCGATCCTACAACAGAAAAGTCCGGCTACGGCAGTTTAAACAACATGACTTGGTTTTGAAAAAAATCATTGACAACCAAGATCAGTCTAAGGGAAAATTCGCTCCTAACTGGGAAGGCCCGTTTGTTGTCAAGGAAGTATTGACAGGAGGTGCTCTCAGATTGCAAGAAATGGACGGCGATGAATTTCCACAACTCATCAACTCGGACACCGTGAAACGGTACTATGTCTGAAGTTACCATCAAGCAAACATCCTGGTGTTGGATCATCAGATCATCAGTCATTCCAGTTCTTTAACCCTTCACCACCTACAACTCTTTTCCACACTTCACCCCGCAAGGAAACATACTCTTTAAGCCAGCAGCCTGGCTTCACTGCGCTCATACGACTTAGGTCATCCCACTACGGATTGAACCTCTCGCGTTTATAGTTTGGCTACCCATACATGGGATCAAACTTCTCATACCTGCAGTTTATCCTCAACCTAGGATCGAACTTTCTCTTCCCCGCAGTCTATCTTGCATATGGGATTAAACTTTCTTCCTCGCAGTTTATCCTGCACATGGGATCACGCTTTTCAACTCGCCCAGAGGGGCGAACTACATCGACCTGATCTCCTTGATACACGGGAGTACGTAGGCAACCGTATTCTATATGGCCCGGTCGCAATAAGCAAAAAATAACAAAAATATTTCTATCCTTTCCTACAAAAAACAAAAACCACAAAAACATTTCTACAACCTTTTTCATCAATAAAGCTTCTACACCCATCTGCCTTTCACAAACAGCATTGAACCTCTTACACCAGGTTCGAACTACGCAGACCTGATCTCCTCTTCAACAAGAGTACGTAGACAGCCATTTATGGTTCGGTCTCACCCCCTACCAAAACATAAATACATGTTAGTGGTACTGGGAACAAACTTCAATTCACCACATTTCATTGGCTTCAAACCAAAGGGATGGAATTACCCAACCTCTCCTCGTGAATAGGAGATTCGGTGACCATCTAAGCTGCGGTTGTACCTTGAAGAGCAACACCAATCCATAAGAGATGGAATTAACTAGGCTCCTCCTAAATAGGGTATTGGCGACCATCTGTGGTGCGGTCAATCTCAGAGAGGAAAGCCACAATCCTCTCCACATTTCCATACAGAAATCAGTCCCAAGACACCGAAAAATGGTAGGGATACACCCAGATCCATGATCTATTCTGAGCTATCCAGAGACAACTCAATGTCCATCCAGCAAGGAGGAATTCAGAATACATCAAGATCACAAGCCCTGAAGAAGCAGGCAAATATCAAGCAAGTATCAGAGCATATCTAAGAAGGAAGTGATCAAAAATATATTTCCCTGCTATATATAATGTTGTTTAATATAGACAATGTAAACTGTACATGATAAAATGGCTAAGTTAGTCTGTGCAGGAAAATACAAGCCTATCTACAAATTGGGGAATATGCGAGCTAACAAGCCCAACATGGCATCTCTCTAAGAAGAATGAGGTAAAGTTGTGGTCTCTTATACGAGGATATCCACACGACCCAACAGATCTGCAACCATCTGCATGGTGACCATATGCTCATCAATATATGTGCTCATCTCTGCAAGCATGCCAGTGGTAAGGAACCTCACTGCAGTACTATCTGTGACGGCTACATCCCTGGCAGATATGGCGCTATCCCGCTTAACTATCACTATATCTCTGGCTGATCTGGCCTCATCCCGCTCAACAACAGCGGTATCTATACGAGCCAATGTCTCGAAGGTCATCAGATGAAGACTCTGCTCCAGGTACTGTGCTGAATGCTGAATCACAACAGGGCTAGTACTGGGAGAATCTAAAGGAAATACTGGCAACCCAGTAGATGGCTCCTCCTCGGAGTGAGAATCAATGTCCTCCATGGGCTCTCCACCATATGAGTTAATACTCGGTAATGGGGATACTACCTCAGCTGGTACAGTCTCTGTCTCCATCCATGTGGAATACTCTGCAGAATAACCTGGATGACTAATAGAGAAAGCGACTATCTCGCGCTGATCCCAACATGCATACACACGGGATCTGTCCTCTACTGAAAGATAGCGATAAGCTAAACGCTGGCCCAGCGCTCCCTCGAAAGGATGAAAATCCTGAAACTGGTCAAACTGCGACATCACGGCCAGTGGATGGTAGGTAGTCATGCCCCTCAAACCAGCCAGAGGGATGTAATCCATGCCCGGAGCATGAGTAACAAAGATATAAGGTGAGCTGAGCCCTGAGCACGGCAGTATACTAAACGGGTCTACAATATCAGCTAAGAAAGCGGACCAAGATGCAGCTTCCATACACTCCGCAGGATGTAATGAATATGTCATGGCTAAATCATGGGTGAAGCAATACCCATGCCGTCTGAAAGTGTCAATCGGTATCAGATGTGACATAAACCACACGTATAGCATGACCGAACTGTCCGTAAATACTCCTGTCGGATAAGTGCAGCAGTATGTAGCTGACCTCAATGTCTCGGCTATAATCATGGGAATGATGGTATGATCCTCCCTGAGAGCTCTCACTGCCATGATAACCCTTATGTCCAACTCATCCATATACAGTGGCATTTAGACATATGACAGTACACACAATAGCAGTACATCTACCCTGGCCAGACGCCAATGATCCTCTAGTGTGGTGAAATCCCCGGAATGTCGTTTATAACTATCCTCAGAGCCAAATCTGTCTAACAGAAAACGCTGGAATATAACGTGGCCTGATATAAGCTCATCCTGCACCACTCTACGCCTTAGTCCAGTGAGGGTCATGAACCACCGACTCATGTCCCCCAAAGCCATATGCACGCAAGGTCTGTCCAGTGGCAGCATCGTCAACCGAGCATACTCCTCCAGAGTAGGAGTCAACTCCTGGGTCTCAAATCGGAAAAGCTGCCTCTCCGATACCCAGTGCTCCAGCATGCCATCCACGAATCCTGTGGGAACCTGAAACATCAATAGGGTCATAGTATGCTGCAACAAATGATCTATGGACACCCTATCTGATGGTGACATACTATCATACTACGATCGCATACCAGATACCACCAATAATGGTGGGGTATGATCAATACAGCTAACTGTCGAAGAAGACATATGTACGGGCCGTGTTATAAGACCATCCAGGGGTCAATCCTGAATATCTCTGGAAATACATACATATGCATAACATGATATGTGCATTACAGATAATAGATAGCAATATGATATAGGGAATAGAAAACTGTGCAAACATTCCTAAGTATATCATCATCTAATACATCATCTCTGTACAGCTACAAATACAGGGAAATGGGGCACAGACGCCCTACTACTAACAGAGGCCTATCAAAACATATAGCGAGAATGGGGCACGACCACCCAATAGCTAACATAGGCCTATCAAAAGATATAGCAAGAATACACATCAGAAGAAGACAATGGTATCGATGTCCGCATCATCAATCCTGTCCACCTGATGTAACTCCTCCTGAGTCACTGGATCTCTATCAATAGGGATATCTGGCCGATACAAAGGAGGATCTGCGCCGGCAAAACCAAATGGGTCACCCGAGGGGGCAGCGCCTGAGCTGGAAGGATCAAACGAATCTACCTCTGCCGGATCACAGCCCAAATGTCGGATAAAAATATGTGTCTGGTCCAACTATCGGGTCAAACTGGCAATATGTGTCACATGAGTCAGATCTCAGACACAGGCTAACTAATCCGTCATCATCACGGATCCTGGAACCATATCCCCCATGAAATGAGTGGCGCGAGTCTAGGCTTCAATAGTACAAGGGATCCATCAACTCTGGAATACATCCTGAGTGCAAGGACCCTCTGACAGTGCAAAACTGTCAACACCCAACAATGGGATATTAATGACGGGTGACTGCGATACAGGCTAATAACGCCTAGCAGGAGGCAAGATCGGTATATGGATCTCCCCTGTGGTGCTCCTAATAGCACGCTCTCCTAGATAGAGCTCTCATCCTCCATCCGTGAAGAGAGGAACTCTTCGAGTGGAAATCACGTACTCGACACCAGTCGAGTACCCATCCTCAAATCTGATGGCCAAATGCTCCCCAGAATAGGGAATCCATGTGATAATATCAACTATCAGCAACTCTAGCTGCAAGCGGCAGTGAGTAAAACCCTCAGCTACAGGGACCTCTGCCATTATGGAATGATGCCATCGACGTCCTCGTGGGTAGGTATCCAATCCTAGCACACTCACTAGATGTAAACATGGGAGCCTCTCATTTGCCCAAAACTGCTAACACAAAGGCAAACATCTGCTGTCAGTTAATACTCTTAACCGATACATGGTAAATGACAAGAGAAATACTTACCAGCAGAAATGGGTAAAATCCTAATCAAGCTTCGGTCAAGCCCTGTGAGAACATATGTATGCCCCTGAGAAAATAGGCAAAGGTATAGGAACCCCAATCATACTCTCCAATGCGGTCCACATGCCTAGTGGCGTTGATCAAAGCGAACGACACCGTTGAGGAGTTATCTGCTATAAAGAAGCCCCTAATGATCATCAGGAACAATCGCCAAAGAATGTGATCCCTGACTCTAACATCATCTGGCATGGGCTCGCTTAATAGCCCACTCATAGCATCTACGCTCAAAGGACCCGTACGGACAGTCCTGCCCTTGAGCGCCTCCGTCAGAACTCCTAACAAGGATCTGACTGCAGTAGGGGTAATATCCGTCGTGCAAGGCACTGGCACCCCTCCGAACTCCATACCTGTGATAAATTGCCAATCCATCGGCATCATCATCACCTCACAGTCCAGTAAATAGAGTGACTGAGTCTGGTGAAACCACCGCTCAGACAATGCCCTAAGGTAACCCCAGGGACAACGACGGGGAAGGATGGAAAAGAATGCTCCAAAGCCCCAATCATGCACAATTGCTCTATAATCAGGATGAAGCGCCAGGTACATGGAGTGTATACTGAACCAGTTCCCTCGAGGCTGTGTAAAGCTAGGAACCTATATGAAATGCATATCAACATTAAATCCTTTTACTCCTCACAAATAGGAAAGAAGGAATCTTAAGTTCTGACGTCATACCTCGTTAACATGCAAATACATCGAGGGATGTCGACTCAAGTCACCTAGAAGCTCTAGGTTTGCCACCTGAATACTCGGGAGCTCCCTACGGGGAATATGTGCAACATGAGCGGGGTTCGCAATCGAAACATCCTCCTCCTCGTCCTCGACGTCTGGTATATCAACCCGGACTGGACGTATCACCGCCTCCACCAACCGACGAGGCTGTCTTACAGAACGGGGTCGAGGCACTTCAGAAGCCCTCCTCCGTACACCAGAAGTGGTCCTACGGGAACTACTCGGCTGATCTGGATCCATAATATCTAGACAACATGTCTCCAAATCACCTCAGAAAGGGTGTGGTATCTTCTAACCTGGAGCTTTTCAAAATGCATTTAATGACTATCTACGTGCATGCGTTATTTTAACGTACATCCACAGTAAAGTTAAAAATGCATGACTAACACAATTCCTACATTTTGGAAAATTTTGCCATAGTTTTCTCTATAAATAGGACTATCCACATGCACATAGGCATGACTAGGTGGCCATTCAATAGCACACCTGCCCACAGTTATATACATACTATATGCAAAATCATCAACACATAAGGTTAACCTCAATGCTAGGAGTATTTTGCCTTCTTACCTTGTGCTCAAATGTCCTCAAATAGGATAAAATAGCAGAAAAAGGTGCCAATTTGACTGTCTCAAAAGTTAAATTTTTTCACATCATTATGTTCAGCATAGTTTAATACTAACATTTACTATGTTGAATATTTTTTATCAAATCATTTGAGCATACATAATCACTACTATGTGTTTAAATGCATTTCATATGATAAGTCATTTTTCAACGGATAAAAACTGAAAAAAAGTACATGCATACGTTACCAGGATAGTGTAGAACACTCGTACGGTAACAGATTTTGCAGAAAGACGTTCGAACTTAACAGATCTGAAGAAGAGCTCTCAGATTTCCTTCGCGACGCAAGTTGAAAATGACTTATGAAAGCAACCTGCTGGTTTTTATGATCTACGGTTGGCCGCAGGTCCATCTGCGGCTGCAGCAGGTGTACCTGCGGCACCCTTATGTGGGTCCCACCCCTCCGGATCGGTCCAGTTCGAGTTACAAAGGAGTTCTTGAAAGTAGTATGCACGCAAGCCAATCAAGTTTGATGATAAAACATATACTTTGTAACAATTTTATTCATTTATTAATAAAAAGTATTAATTTATTAAAGGCTTTTAATTATCTACATGATGCTGCTTTATAATATGTGATAAACCCATAGTTTTAAGCAATACTTTTAGAATAATGATGATGATCATTCTAATGAGATATAAATTCTTAGAAAGCTTAAAACTAAAATAGTTCCCAATCGTTTGATTACTAAATTGGGGATTAGTGAATCCGGATAGATTGGTACATACGTTGCTTGCTCATTGGATGAGGATGATTGATCTCATGATCATTTGTGTGGAGACACTAAAGCAAGTATATAGGTGCTTATTAGAGAATAAGTTCACTGAACGTGGCTCGCTAAGGAATACATAATGGAGTTTTACTTGCCTGTCAATAGGAATTCATGTAGTGATAGTAGTACAAGTGATCCTTGGACTTGAGATTATCATAGTATCTTGTATATAATGAGTTATACTTTGACTTATTCCTTAAGACCCTTAGGGTATATCAAAGGGAATGCTTGGGTATAATAAGTTGTACACAGAGATAATATATGATCAATAAAGAATCTACCGCTTCTAGTAAAAGAAGAGAAATGTCATATGTGATTCGATAAATGACAACCCATGTAGTCCTTGGCCAAGGCAGAATGAAATTAGAAAGGAGTTTCTAATTTGCATTATTTGGAGTTGTGCATTTAAGAGTCAAAATACATATAGTTAAATAAAATAAGATTTGACAGTAATTCCATATCTTATATTTAATTGGGACATTGTATGGCGGAAGGATTGAATTGTACGGTAACTATTTACTCAAAGGTTCTTTTATGATTAATGTTGAAATCTATATTATCTGGAAAGTCGTTGATCGCTAGGGAGGCTTATCCCTATTGTAGAATAAATATTATTTAAATAAATTAATTGTTTAATTTATTTATTTAAATAAGATTAAAATTGTTCTAATTGATTTATTTACAACCGGTTTAATATGGAGAACCTAAAGGGTCACACCATAAAAGGAAGAATAATTATTTAAGAAGTTAATGGCATAATCGTAATAATAAGTAAAATATATTTAATTTAATCTATGGTGATAGAATAAATTAAATAGCTTAATATTTATTATTTAATATTTTAAAAATATTAAATATAAATTAATAAGATGAGTCTTATTATTATTATTATTATTATTATTATTATTATTATTATTATTATTATTATTATTATTATTATTATTATTATTATTAATTCCAAAAGGAATTTGGGAATTAATTAGTAAAAGTACTCTCATATATTCCTAATGATATTAGGAGACTAATTAATTAAAAGAGTTTAATTAATTATTCCTAATAACATTAGGAGCCTAATTAATTAAAAAAAATTAATTAATTAAAATAAAACCTAATTATTTAATTGTTAAGGAGAATTGCTCACATCTATAAATAAAAGGAGTCTTATTATGGATGTTAGGAGTTGTTGACTTTTTCACAACAGACGTGATTTCAATAGTTGGAGAGTACACTCCTTTTCTATGAGAGATAGAAAAACTAGGGTTTTGCCAAATATCCATCTTCTTGAATTCTTCTTCTTTCTTGGTGGATCACCTCTAGAGACCAAACACTTGGGTGGCTAACGTTGATCAAAGGAAGTAACCAAATCCGGTGGATTCAAGTTGAACGCGAAAAGGATTGGAGGTGAACTTGTTTCTGAGGAAGCTCGAATCTTCAAGGGTATGATTCTTGTTCTTCATATCTTTTCGTTTAATTAATAATTGTGCATAAAGGATGATCCGGGTATATAGTTTGTAAAATTTTAAACTCTAACTTTTATATATTTCCGCTTATTTTGTGCAATTTGATTGCGTTCATGAATATTACAAACCTAACAGTGGCATCAGAGCCAAACCTTAATGTAAATTATTAATTATTTTAATTTGATATGTATGTTGATATGTGTTTAGAATAATTTAATTGGGCATAATTTTATTGTATAAAATTTATTTAAAAAAAAGAGGAAGAAGTAATTCGCGAATCCTGCGTTTTTTTTTTTGCAATTCCATGATTCACGTGATTCATCCACTTTATATATATATATATATATATATATATATATATATATATATATATATATATATATATACTTTTCCTCCTGATACATGCTGTACTTCGTTTATATATATGTATTGATATGATTCACGAAAATCAAGGAAGGAGTCATATATACGTATTCATGTCATGAACGGTAATAATATATATATATATATATATATATATATATATATATATATATATATATATATATATATATTCTCAATTATTTTAGAATTAAAATAAAAGGTTTATTTTAATATTAAAATAAAAGTGTTTATTTTAATTTTAAAATTGAATTTCATGCTAACTAATTAGAGTTGGAATTGGATTTCATGATAACTAATTAGAGTTGAAATTAGATTCCATGTTTCCTTAAATAAAGGAGTTTATTTAGATATGAAATAAGATTTCATATTATTCAAAATAAAAGAGTTTATTTATAAATAGGAAAGAGAATCCTAATTTCCTTAAATAAAGGAGTTTATTTAGATATGAAATAAGATTTCATATTATTCAAAATAAAAGAGTTTATTTGTGAATAAGAAAGAGAATATGTATTTCCTTAAATAAAGGAGTTTATTTAAATATGGAATAAGATTTCATATTATTCAAAATAAAGGTGTTTATTTGTGAATAGGAAAAAAAATCCGTGTTTCCTTTAATAATTTTGTTTTTACTTGGAATTAGATTCCATAATTAATTAAAATAAAAAAGTTTATTTTGATTAAAGATTTTGATTAAAATAAAATATTTATTTTATTCAAAATTGGATAAATTAAAATAAAATAGGTTTATTTTGATTTAAATTTGGATTAAAATAAAGGAGTTTAATTTGATTCAAAATGAGGTTTTATACTAATTAAATTTGCTCATTAAATGATATAAATATATATTGAATGTTTATTATTCATGAGATGAATGTTATTTATTGATTCATATGGTGATGTGTATGATAATAAATAGGATTTATTATAGACTATTGACCAATATGATTGGATTTTATTTTAGTTGGATGCTTGAATGTATGAGTTTTATTAAATGGGGTCTGCGTACCTCGTCTTCTCTAATTTTTTCTTAATGTAAATTCTAACTCTCTCCTATGTACTTCCCCTTGACTGTTGATTAAGGTTTTTATTTATTTTAAATAGTTTTGTAATAGGAATAGTTAGAATTAATTTTAAAGAATTGGAGATCAAGGAGCAAGGAGCGCTTGAAGACCTGTTTGTAATGGAGCCCGGGTTTAAATGTAATAGTTATATTTAAATATTAATTCTTGCACCCCTAGGTTTGACCTTTTGGTTCACTTGGTGGCTCTAGTGAACCAAACTAGAATAAAATCTATAATCAATCCAAGTAGAATATAGTATTCTATATGTGCATGCTTATACTATATATATTATATACTATGCAAACATGATTCGCATGTTAATTAATATGACGCATATTATATATATATATATATATATATATATATGTGTGTGTGTGTGTGTGTGTGTGTGTGTGTGTGTGTGTGTGTGTGTGTGTGTGTGTGTACATGCGCGCTAAACAAGATGAGACAAATTAATAACAAACCCCTCAAATATTTTATATTAAGTCCTAAGCGTTCAAAGATATTTGGAATATTGAACGTCGCCTTCTAGCATGATAAAAAATAATAGAGTATCAATTAATTATTATAAGTTTTTTGTGTCACCACAAGGCTTATCTTAATTCTTTGATATGTTAATTTTATCACATTTGATGTTTATAAAGAAAATTGAACAATATTATTTTATTGTGTCACCACAAGGACAATAGTTTTTTTTTAAAATATATGGAGTGCTAGGTTGGACTTAACTTAAATCATTTTAGTTCGAATGTGCACACACTTGACCATTATGATTTAAGAGGCAAAATATAGGGAGTTGCATAGTTGATGTAATTGACAAGAGTTGTCTACCTATTTATTTATATATAGTTTGTTGTGTCACCACAAGGCTATATACATTTGAAATGAGATCCTTAATCTCACTAGCAAATCTTTAATTAGATTTTGCCAAACTATATAAGTGAGGGTAATATAGTTTGAAGAAAATAGTGGGAGATACCAATTTAAAACAAGACCTAAATTATTTTGGCAATTAATAAAAGAATGTATGCAAAAATGTTGTTAAGAACAAATTCATTTACAGAATTTTACATTGTCTAAATTACTATCACTGCGTAACATATTAGATGTTAAATTAATCGGACTGAATTAAACGGATTGGTTAAAAAATTTAAGAATAGTTCTCATGACTGAATAGCTATCTTATGTCCTTAATACGTCTATTCCTGCAATGGTTGCAGACAATGCCTATGAGGAAGAGATTGCAACTTATAGAAAGTGGCAAGATGATGCACAGTTGGCTCAATGCATCATGATCGTATCCATGAGTAACGAGCTTCAGCGTCAGCATAAAACTATGGATGCTCCTACTGTAAGACCCCAACTTATTAAGGAATAAAATCAAATTTTCTCTAAATATTATTGTGAATAATAAGGGGTTAATTTGATATAATACTTTGGTTATGGGTGAAATGTGCAAATTTTACAAAATAAGCAAGCGGTTATAAAATATTCATTTTGTCGGGGAATATTCGTTTGGTCGTGGAATATTCTTGCTGTCGGGGAATATTCGTACGACGGCGCAGCCTTGTGTGGGCCCCATAACGGAAAGCGATTGGATGAAAAAAACGACAAGTATAAGTTGTTTATTAATAACGGCGTAGTTGTTACCGTTAACACTGTTGAAATACCCGGTGGTTAAAAATACAGTAATAACGCGTGGTTGCACAGTAGCACACGGATTGCACAGTATAGTTGAATTATTGATTCGTACGTAAGAAGGCACTACTCAATAATTGTTACAGTAGTTATTATTCAATATTTTATTTTATTGGTTCAATAATTGCTGCATTGATATTTCATATTATTGTTGTTTCAATAATTGTTACTGCACAGTATTTCCCATTATCAGATCAATAATTCATATTATTTGAATAATATTATTAGATAACATTATTGACAATGTCTAGAAAGTTCTGTCTAAGGAGAGGTTTGGTCATCTAATTGCGCGCCAGTAAGGAGAAATCCTTATTGGAAAGCCCCCTCTTTCCTGGGAACGGCCTGGTTGTCATAAATGTGATTCTGTAATATTATTTGTGAATAATTAATTATTGATTCATATGATAAGGAAATATTTATTTTATGTGGATATAAATGAGGGATATATTTTTTTTTGGTTAAAAATGAAGGAGTTAATGTTGAGGTTTTTATCCATATTTTTGTGGGAATGGAGGTATTAAAAATCAGGGTTTTTGAGATATTTTACGGGGGTTATAATTTTTAATCCGACCGTTGGATCGTGGTAATTTTTGGATATGTTATACATATATAAGTTGAGTATATGTCCACAAATTTTGAACCGTTAAAAATGAACGTATGATTTATTACGAATTTTACAAGATGACTGGTTCAGAAATTGTTGAATTTTCGGAGTTTATCATTTTGGTGGAAAATTCTAGAATTGGTGGGCCCCACTTGTGGTTGGTGAAAAAATGTGCTGAATTATATTTCAAATGTGGTGGGTGGGAATAGTAGCAGGTAAAGCCATCAGGTTGCAGGTCAAACCTACCAAAATTTTCCTATAAATAGAGGGCTAAGTTAGAATTGAAAATCACACCAGAAACAAGTTTTCTCTCTTTCTCTCTCTAGATTATTGAGTGTATTTTGTGAGTATTTAGATACTTTGAGAGTTTCTATTCATCAGAGTAAGTTTCTTTCAGCCTTATACCGGTATTCCGACCAGAAGTACTGATATTTTGAGGTAAGGGATATTATTTTCTTCTTAAATGATATTATTTTCTTCAATATCATTATGCTGAAATATTGATATGAGTTTTTATCAAATTTGGAACTTTTTGTGTCGGGGTTACTATTCACGTATACGGCACTATTCACGTATACGGCACTATTCACGAATACGGCACTATTCACCGAAAAATAAATTTTTTCCTTTTTGTCCAAGATGTCTATTATGGTTACTATCTTTGATTGTATCCATGTTTTGATCTTTATTTTTGAATTCTGCTTCACAATTGATTATTATGAAGTATTATTGATCTTGGATAAACTGTTGTACGAATCCCTACTATTTGTCCTTCTGTCTCACTGGATTCGTTTTCTTTAAGATATTTTTCATCATCCTCAGTCCTAAATGATGCTATTACTGAATATCTTTGGCCTGTAGTGCAAAGATGTATGATTACTTGATGAATATCTTTGGCCTGTAGTGCAAAGATGAACAGGTGTTGAGGTGAACATGACCGACAGGTGATACAAATGAATATCTTTGGCCTGTAGTGCAAAGATGAATATTTGGATAAAGATGATTGTTAATTGATGTTACAGGGATAAAATATTGATGATGGACTTTTAAATCTTAGAAGATAGTAGAATTCTTTCTCTACTTGACTCTTCTAATGGTTTGTTGTTTCCGCTGCAGTTGTTGATCTAAAACTTGTTGTCGATTATATTCTATCAGATTTTTCCCTGTTGAAGACTAACGATAATTTGTTTGTATATTATCTTAGTCATAATATTCTTTATTGGGCTAGTTGAGCTCACCCTTTTCCTTTTTGTTCCATTTTTCTTCTCAGGAGGTGAGAACATAGCAGGAACTAGTCGGGGTACGGAGTGATGATTCTAGAAAGATGTTTTAGCAGTCCTCACTATTTCTGTAAAATAGTGTTTGAATAATTGTAACGAGGACTTATTTGAGTGTGGATATTGTCTAAAAGACAATATTTGTATTTAAACTCACAGTATGTGTTGTCGTATTTTGCACGACAATTGTATTATTGAAGTTGTAGTTTGTTTTCTGTACCATGTATTTGGCGACTCAGAATGGGTGTTGTATACCTATTTTGGGGGCGTCACAGTTGGTATCAGAGCTTAGGGATATGATCCCTGGCTGAGATGTGAGACAAAAACTAGGAGGGGAGAGACGGGGAATTCCTTCGCTAGTATGACCTGACTAAGTTTATTTGGTGTTTATTTGGTCGGTCAGAGTATAGGGATAATATATGACATGACTATTAACCCTTGTTTTATGGCAGTATTTAAGAATGGCAGCTGAGAACGTTAATAATGGAGTAAATCAGACCGTGGAGACACCTTTGATCACCACCCAGGGGAACGTGCAACAAGAAGGCAATATTCCTCCTGTAAAGAACGTTACCGAGCAAACGATGAATGATGGAATGTTTAGGAGCTTTTTGCAGTTCATGCAAAATCAGACGAGGGAGACTCGTGTGCAGAATACGGGTGGAAATGATAACAACGCGCGGTTTGTCACAGCTAAGCAGTTCAAAGAATTGGGACCACCAGAATTTAAGGGAAAGCCGGATCCGATCATGGCGGAAACGTGGGTCAAGCAAATTACCAAGATATTTGATGTCTTGGGATGCACGGAGGAACAGAAGGTTCCATTCGCCACATTTATGTTCCGCGGTGAGGCAGACTACTGGTGGGAGTCTGTGAAGCGTACCCAGCCTGACGCACTCAACATGTCCTGGGAAACATTTCAAAAACTGTTCAATGACAAGTACTTTCCTGAAAGTATTCGTCATATGAAGGAGGTTGAGTTTATCAGACTGGAACAAAACAACATGACGGTGTCCCAGTACGAGGCGAAGTTTGCAGAGTTATCCAGGTTTGCATCTCATTTGGTCGAAAATGAGGAACGAATGACAAGGATGTTTCTGAGAGGTCTAAAACCCGAGATTCGACAATATCTTATCTCTCATAAATTTTCTTTATATTTAGATGTTGTAAACAGGGCTCAATTATTAGAGCGAGATAATGAGTATGTTCAACTGAGGGACCACAACCAGGGTCATACCGGTGGCGGCAGTCATCGAAGCAATGACAACCAGAGGGAAGGAAAGCATTCGGACAAAAGCGGTAATCACTCGGGTGGTCACCGTGGCCATGATAATAGGAGAGGTGAGTCAAGTGAAAATTTCAAGAAGAGAAGATTTAACGATGACAGGAAGACGTCGATAGCAGCACCAGCACCAGGAACAAATTCTAGGGGAGGAGAACGACCGCCAGTTAGATGTTACAGATGCGGAGAGGAGGGACATATAAGTCCAAACTGCCCACAGCAGCTCAAGGTATGTTATAACTGTGGAAAGGAGGGTCATATAGCTCGAGAGTGTTCTGTAGTAAAACCAAGTTCAGCGGGGATGGTAACTCCAAAAGTTGTCCCGGATAAGTCAAAGTCAACGGTTCTTGGAAGAGCGTTTTTCGTGACTGGTCAGAATGCGAGGAACCCGAACGAAATTAGCACGGGTTAGTTAATTATAAATTTTTGCGAAGTTTATACCTTATTAGATACCGGTTCTACCCATTCTTTTATCTCTCCTGCTTGTGCTCAACGTTTAAACTTGATTCCGGAGAAGTTAAACTTTGACCTATCTGTGGAAACTCCGTTAGGAGAAACTTTCATCACATCCACTATTTATAAATCTTGTTTGATCCAAGTTGGCACCATCACATTACCTGTTGACCTTATCTCTTTAAAGATACTTGCTTTTGATGTGATTTTAGGAATCGATTGGTTAACTACTCATTATGCCAAATTGATTGCTTTTGTAAGGTTGTTAGTTTTCATATTCCTAAGCAACTTATTATTCAAATTCAAGCAACCAAACCATTGAAGTCAAACTCTTTCATATCAAGCCGTAAAGTCATTCGTTTATTGAAAAATGGATGTCAAGCTTTCTTAGCTATGTTATGAACTTGAACAAAAATACGTCAGATGTGAATGATATTTCTATTGTTAGTAAAATTTTTGACGTATTTCCTGAAGAATTTCCTGGCTTAACCCAGAGCGTGATATTGAATTTTTGTATTGATCTTCAACCCGATACAAAACTCATTTCTAAAATCTTATATCGAATGACTCCTATTGAACTTCGGGAGTTAAAAACCTAACTATAGAAGTTGATAACCGAGCCTTTATCTGGTGACTTCCTTTATGGAATGCACTGAATCCAGACTCTCCGTAGGGGATGCCATATTCGTGCGGTAGTAAACTGATAGGTGTCATTGTGACGTGCTATCGAAGGTTGGGATATGAGTCACTGTAAGACCCCGAATTTTATGAAATAAAAGTATTCAATTTTTCTATTCAGTAAATGGTTAAATTGATAAATGTTAAAGTTAAGGGTGATATATAAATTTTTTTTCAAAATACACAAGTGGTTATAAAATATTCATTGTTGTCGGGGAATATTCGTTTGGTCGTGGAATATTCTTTCTGTCGGGAAATATTCGTACGACGGCGCAGCTATTTGTGGGCCCCATAACAAAATAACTGTCGGGTGAAGAAAACGACAAATTTGAGTTTTTACAAATAACGGCGTAGTTGTTATCGTTAACACTGTTGGAATACCCGGTGGTTAAAATACAGTAATACGCGTTATTGCACAGTAGCACACGGTATTGCACAGTATTTTTAAAATTATTGATTCTTACGTAAGAAGGCACTACTCAATAATTGTTACAGTAATTACTGTTCAATATTTTATTTTATTGATTCAATAATTGCTACGTTGATATTTTATATTATTGTTGTTTCAATAATTGTTGCTGCACAGTATTTTCCATTATCAGATCAATAATTCATATTATTTGAATAATATTATTAGATAACATTATTGGCAATGTCTAGAAAGTTCTGTCTAAGGAGAGGTTTGGTCATCTAATTGCGCGCCAGTAAGGAAAAATTCTTATTGGAAAGCCCCCTCTTTCCTGGGAACAGCCTGGTTGTCATAAATGTGATTCTGTAATATTATTTGTGAATAATTAATTATTGATTCATATGATAAGAAAATATTTATTTTATGTGGATATAAATGAGGGATATATTTTTGTGGATAAAATAAAGGAGTTAATGTTGAGATTTTTATCCGTATTTTTGTCGGAATGGAGGTATTAAAAATCAGGGTTTTTGAGATATTTTGCGGGGGTTATAATTTTTAATCCGACCGTTGGATCGTAGTAATATTTGGATATGTTATACATATATAAGTTGAGTATATGTCCACAAATTTTGAACCGTTAAAAATGAACGTATGATTTATTATGAATTTTACGAGATGACTGGTTCAGAAATTGTTGAATTTTCGGAGTTTATCATTTTGGTGGAAAATTCTAGAATTGGTGGGCCCCACTTGTGGTTGGTGAAGAAATTTGCTGAATTATATTTCAAATGTGGTGGGTGGGAATAGTAGCAGGTAAAGCCATCAGGTTGCAGGTCAAACCTACCAAAATTTTCCTATAAATAGAGGGCTAAGTTAGAATTGAAAATCACACCAGAAACATAAGCTTTCTCTCTTTCTCTCTCTATATTATGAAGCATATTTTGTGAGTTTTTAGATACTTGGTGAGTTGCTATTCATTACTGCAAGTTTCCTTCAGCATCATATCCGACATCCAGTCAGAAGTACTGCTCTTTTGAGGTAAGGGATTGTAAGGGATAGTAAGGGATAGTAAGGGATTTTAAGGGTTGTTATGATTTTCAGTTTCGTAATTTTTCTGAACTTCAAAAATTATGGAAAAATTTGAAATGATATTTTGATGAGTTTTATTGATTGTGTCCAAAAATGGTGATTTTTGGATGTATAGATTAAGAGTTATGAATCTTACGGGAAAAGACTATTTTAAAAGTAACCGCTTATAATTCCTTGTGGTTAACTCCAAAATTGATGAAATTTTTATTGGGAGTACATGTGTATGATAGAAGTATACTCTGTAAATTTCAAAATTTTTAGACAAAAGTACAATTTTTGATAAATGTCTAAATATTCGGCTATTTTGGCCATATGAAAAATAGTAAATGACTTTTAAAAATTCTGAGAAAAATATATGTTCACTATGGGACTATATTATGCTAAATCTCAGAAAAGAAATATTTTTGGAACTGATTTGATATTTTTCATGAAAATAGTTTAGTTATGAGTAAATGAATTAAATATGTTTTGTGAAGAAAGAAAATTGGAAAATAGGATTTTATGGCTTGAGAATCCTATATGAGGTATATGCAGATTTTTGATGAGGGTTTTGGTTATTGATGATGAAATTGTAAGAGTTGGCATTTATGATGATTAAATGCATTTAATTAGTAAAGTGTAAACAATTTAAATAAATTGTTTATAAGCTTAAGAAATGTTATTCTTTCAATATCATTATACCGAAGTATTGGTATGAATTTTATTGTGGAATTTCTACCTTTTTGAGTCGGTGTTACTATTCACGAGTTACTATTCACGAGTTACTATTCATGAGTTACTATTCACGAGTTACTATTCACGACAAAATTGGTTTCTTTTACTAACCAAATTATAGTTGATTTATGAATATTACTCTTGAGATTAAATCTATATGTTGATTATATTGATTTTATTATCATATATAATATTTTTATAACCCTGATGTTGAATTTCTCTTTCACTGGAGTGTAAAGATGGGTAGATTATTGGTATGATCATGACTAGGGTTCTCTTTGGCCTGTAGTGCAAAGTTGAATTGTGACTGGTATGATCATGACCATTGAATTTACAATTGAATATCTTTAGCTTAAGTGTAAAGATGAATTGATTAACATGGTTATAATTATGGTGTATATAAATTCTGAAATGATTATATATTTCTTTGAGATATGAATATATTTGGCCTGTAGTGCAAATATGAATTGTTGAGGAATATCTTTGGCCTGTAGTGCAAAGATGAATTGTAGATGAATATCTTTGGCCAGTAATGCAAAGATGAACTGTTGATGAATATCTTTGGCCTGTAGTGCAAAGATGACTTGTTGATGAATATCTTTGGCCCGTAGTGCAAAGATGAAGTTATTAGTATGATTATGAACAGGAACTGTGATTTGGTATAACCATGATGTTTGATATTTCAGGTGATGAAAATTATCTTCGTCCTGGATGAGAAGAGGAATTTAGAACTACAGTTATGATTATGAGTTATTCATATGATTGTGGACCAGAATTGTTGATTGATGTTACAGGGATAAAACATTGTTGATGGATTTTTAACATGGAGAAGATAATAGACTTTATAGTCTATTTGACTCTTCTAATGGATTGCATGTTCCGCTGCAACTATGGTTGAAATTTTTTATCATCTACCATATGTTCTAAATCTCTGATTTATTATTGATGAAGACTATTGATAATTTATTTATCTTTAGTCATGATATTCTTTACTGAGCTAGTTGTGCTCACCCTTTTGCTTCACAATTCCTTTCAGGTAATAAGAGTGTAGCTGGGTCGAGTGAGGGTAACAAGGGAATAGAACGGTGGTCATCATTTAGTAGTTATATTTGGTGAAGAAAATAGGGTGAGGCGAACCCAACGTTGGAAGGGTGTTTTGCCACTATCATACAAGATGTCTAACGACATACAACCTCGTGTCATCATAAGACATGATTGTGCACATCCACTTGCTGAGTATATCTACAAGCACTATCTATATAATCTTGGTGTTTGTTTGAAGTATAATTCTCAATTAGATACAGTGGAGATAATGATAAGTCAAGAGAAGACTCACCATTGGGAAGAATATGATAGTAATCTTCTCGTTTTTCTTTGGGGTCTATTGGGTCAACCAAGGATAATTCTGTGGCCATATGATATCTATCATAACCTAGACGCGTGGCCTCCCATGTACGAAGGTTTCCTTGAGCACTTCCCAAAGATTCTAATTTCTAAAACAGTTTTTGACTATACCTTTATGTAAGGTACCTTTGTGAAGTGCTGATACATGATGGTGTCCAATGTCACATTTGGTATATATTTGTATCCAAACTCACAGCATATGTGTTGTTGTATTTTGCACGACAATTGTTGTAATAAAGTTGTAGTTGTTTTCTGTACCATGTATTTGACGACTCAGAATGGGTTGGATGGAATGGACCTGTTTTGGGGTTTTCACAGGTGGTATCAGAGCTATAAGTAAAGAGCCCCGAGCCTCTCGCTGGTGACTTCCTGTTGATGGGGGATGCACCGAAGCCAGACTCTCCGTAGGGGACGCCGTTCTGCGGTGGCAAACTGATAGGTACCACTGTGAGGTGCTGTGGTTGAAGCACCATGAGAGTCATAGGTGGTATCAGAGCTTGGGGATATGATCTCTGGCGGAGATCCGAGAATATAACTAGGAGGGGAGAGATGAGTAAATCCTTCGCTAGTGTGTCCTACCTAAGCTTATTTGTTGGTCAGTCATAATATCGGGATATTATGTGATATGTTAATTTGTTAAATTAACCCTTGTTTTGAAGCTGTATTCTAGAATGATATATGAAATACAGGAGATGAGCAATGGAGAAATAATGATGACAGGGAAGATGGAATCTAAAATGAAAGGAATGTATTCTCAATTCTTTGAAATACCAGGTACGTAAATTTCGGGGACGAAATTTCATAAGGAGGGGAGATTGTAAGACCCCGAATTTTATGAAATAAAAGTATTCAATTTTTCTATTCAGTAAATGGTTAAATTGATAAATGTTAAAGTTAAGGGTGATATATAATTTTTTTTTCAAAATACACAAGTGGTTATAAAATATTCATTGTTGTCGGGGAATATTCGTTTGGTCGTGGAATATTCTTTCTGTCGGGAAATATTCGTACGACGGCGCAGCTATTTGTGGGCCCCATAACAAAATAACTGTCGGGTGAAGAAAACGACAAATTTGAGTTTTTACAAATAACGGCGTAGTTGTTACCGTTAACACTGTTGGAATACCCGGTGGTTAAAATACAGTAATACGCGTTATTGCACAGTAGCACACGGTATTGCACAGTATTTTTAAAATTATTGATTCTTACGTAAGAAGGCACTACTCAATAATTGTTACAGTAATTACTGTTCAATATTTTATTTTATTGATTCAATAATTGCTACGTTGATATTTTATATTATTGTTGTTTCAATAATTGTTGCTGCACAGTATTTTCCATTATCAGATCAATAATTCATATTATTTGAATAATATTATTAGATAACATTATTGGCAATGTCTAGAAAGTTCTGTCTAAGGAGAGGTTTGGTCATCTAATTGCGCGCCAGTAAGGAAAAATTCTTATTGGAAAGCCCCCTCTTTCCTGGGAACGGCCTGGTTGTCATAAATGTGATTCTGTAATATTATTTGTGAATAATTAATTATTGATTCATATGATAAGAAAATATTTATTTTATGTGGATATAAATGAGGGATATATTTTTGTGGTTAAAATAAAGGAGTTAATGTTGAGATTTTTATCCGTATTTTTGTCGGAATGGAGGTATTAAAAATCAGGGTTTTTGAGATATTTTGCGGGGGTTATAATTTTTAATCCGACCGTTGGATCGTGGTAATATTTGGATATGTTATACATATATAAGTTGAGTATATGTCCACAAATTTTGAACCGTTAAAAATGAACGTATGATTTATTATGAATTTTACGAGATGACTGGTTCAGAAATTGTTGAATTTTCGGAGTTTATCATTTTGGTGGAAAATTCTAGAATTGGTGGGCCCCACTTGTGGTTGGTGAAGAAATGTGCTGAATTATATTTCAAATGTGGTGGGTGGGAATAGTAGCAGGTAAAGCCATCAGGTTGCAGGTCAAACCTACCAAAATTTTCCTATAAATAGAGGGCTAAGTTAGAATTGAAAATCACACCAGAAACATAAGCTTTCTCTCTTTCTCTCTCTATATTATGAAGCATATTTTGTGAGTTTTTAGATACTTGGTGAGTTGCTATTCATTAGTGCAAGTTTCCTTCAGCATCATATCCGACATCCAGTCAGAAGTACTGCTCTTTTGAGGTAAGGGATTGTAAGGGATAGTAAGGGATAGTAAGGGATTTTAAGGGTTGTTATGATTTTCAGTTTCGTAATTTTTCTGAACTTCAAAAATTCTGGAAAAATTTGAAATGATATTTTGATGAGTTTTATTGATTGTGTCCAAAAATGGTGATTTTTGGATGTATAGATTAAGAGTTATGAATTTTATGGGAAAAGACTATTTTAAAAGTAACCGCTTATAATTCCTTGTGGTTAACTCCAAAATTGATGAAATTTTTATTGGGAGTACATGTATATGATAGAAGTATACTCTGTAAATTTCAAAATTTTTAGACAAAAGTACAATTTTTGATAAATGTCTAAATATTCGGCTATTTTGGCCATATGAAAAATAGTAAATGACTTTTAAAAATTCTGAGAAAAATATATGTTCACTATGGGACTATATTATGCTAAATCTCAGAAAAGAAATATTTTTGGAACTGATTTGGTATTTTTCATGAAAATAGTCTAGTTATGAGTAAATGAATTAAATATGTTTTGTGAAGAAAGAAAATTGGAAAATAGGATTTTATGGCTTGAGAATCCTATATGAGGTATATGCAGATTTTTGATGAGGGTTTTGGTTATTGATGATGAAATTGTAAGAGTTGGCATTTATGATGATTAAATGCATTAATTAGTAAAGTGTAAACAATTTAAATAAATTGTTTATAAGCTTAAGAAATGTTATTCTTTCAATATCATTATACCGAAGTATTGGTATGAATTTTATTGTGGAATTTCTACCTTTTTGAGTCGGTGTTACTATTCACGAGTTACTATTCACGAGTTACTATTCATGAGTTACTATTCACGAGTTACTATTCACGACAAAATTGGTTTCTTTTACTAACCAAATTATAGTTGATTTATGAATATTACTCTTGAGATTAAATCTATATGTTGATTATATTGATTTTATTATCATATATAATATTTTTATAACCCTGATGTTGAATTTCTCTTTCACTGGAGTGTAAAGATGGGTAGATTATTGGTATGATCATGACTAGGGTTCTCTTTGGCCTGTAGTGCAAAGTTGAATTGTGACTGGTATGATCATGACCATTGAATTTACAATTGAATATCTTTAGCTTAAGTGTAAAGATGAATTGATTAACATGGCTATAATTATGGTGTATATAAATTCTGAAATGATTATATATTTCTTTGAGATATGAATATATTTGGCCTGTAGTGCAAATATGAATTGTTGAGGAATATCTTTGGCCTGTAGTGCAAAGATGAATTGTAGATGAATATCTTTGGCCAGTAATGCAAAGATGAACTGCGGATGAATATCTTTGGCCTGTAGTGCAAAGATGACTTGTTGATGAATATCTTCGGCCCGTAGTGCAAAGATGAAGTTATTAGTATGATTATGAACAGGAACTGTGATTTGGTATAACCATGATGTTTGATATTTCAGGTGATGAAAATTATCTTCGTCCTGGATGAGAAGAGGAATTTAGAACTACAGTTATGATTATGAGTTATTCATATGATTGTGGACCAGAATTGTTGATTGATGTTACAGGGATAAAACATTGTTGATGGATTTTTAACATGGAGAAGATAATAGACTTTATAGTCTATTTGACTCTTCTAATGGATTGCATGTTCCGCTGCAACTATGGTTGAAATTTTTTATCATCTACCATATGTTCTAAATCTCTGATTTATTATTGATGAAGACTATTGATAATTTATTTATCTTTAGTCATGATATTCTTTACTGAGCTAGTTGTGCTCACCCTTTTGCTTCACAATTCCTTTCAGGTAATAAGAGTGTAGCTGGGTCGAGTGAGGGTAACAAGGGAATAGAACGGTGGTCATCATTTAGTAGTTATATTTGGTGAAGAAAATAGGGTGAGGCGAACCCAACGTTGGAAGGGTGTTTTGCCACTATAATACAAGTTGTCTAACGACATACAACCTCGTGTCATCATAAGACATGATTGTGCACATCCGCTTGCCGAGTATATCTACAAGCACTATCTATATAATCTTGGTGTTTGTTTGAAGTATAATTCTCAGTTAGATACAGTGGAGATAATGATAAGTCAAGAGAAGACTCACCATTGGGAAGAATATGATAGTAATCTTCTCGTTTTTCTTTGGGGTCTATTGGGTCAACCAAGGATAATTCTGTGGCCATATGATATCTATCATAACCTAGACGCGTGGCCTCCCATGTACGAAGGTTTCCTTGAGCACTTCCCAAAGATTCTAATTTCTAGAACAGTTTTTGACTATACCTTTATGTAAGGTACCTTTGTGAAGTGCTGATACATGATGGTGTCCAATGTCACATTTGGTATATATTTGTATCCAAACTCACAGCATATGTGTTGTTGTATTTTGCACGACAATTGTTGTAATAAAGTTGTAGTTGTTTTCTGTACCATGTATTTGACGACTCAGAATGGGTTGGATGGAATGGACCTGTTTTGGGGTTGTCACAGTCACAGTTGAGAACAATCTAAGTAGGTAATCGAAGTACGTAGCTTTCTAGGCTTAGCTGGTTATTATCGGAGATTTGTGGAAGGATTTTCTCGAATCGCTACTCCGTTAACTCAGCTGACTCGGAAAGATACAAAATTCGTATGGAGTGAGGAATGCGAGAAGAGTTTCCAAGAACTCAAGAGGAGACTCATTTTGGCACCTGTTCTGACAATACCATCTGGTTCGGATGGATTTGTTATCTACAGCGATGCTTCAGGCAAAGGGTTAGGATGTGTTCTCATGCAACATGGGAAAGTCATAGCCTATGCCTCACGACAACTCAAAGAATATGAGAGGAATTATCCTACTCATGATTTGGAGTTGGCAGCAGTCGTTTTTGCGTTGAAAATCTGGAGACACTACCTGTATGGGGAGAAAGTGGAGATCTATACAGATCATAAAAGCCTCAAATATTTCTTCACCCAAAAGGAACTCAACATGCGGCAACGACGTTGGCTTGAGCTGTTGAAAGATTACGATCATACCATCCAATATCATCCTGGAAAAGCGAACGTAGTAGCTGACGCATTGAGTAGAAGATCATACGCGGGTACGAGTGCAATGTTGTTAACACAAAGGCCCATTTTGTATGACTTGCAAAGGATGGAGATAGAGATGAAGGCTCCAAGTACCCACATGATGATATCAAATATACGAGTAGAACCGACTTTAATCGATAAAGTTAAAACTGCTCAAGCTACGGACATGGAGCTGATGCGTATGAAGAAGAAAGTGCAAGAAGGTGCTATTCCAGAAGCAAGAATCGATGAGGAAGGAATACTTCGAGTCAACTCCAGACTTTGTGTTCCTAACGATTTTGACTTGAAGCATAGAATAATGATGGAGGCACACAACACACCGTTTGCAAACCATCCTGGGAGTACCAAAATGTATCACGATCTTCGACATACATTTTGGTGGAGCAATATGAAAAGAGAGATCACGGAGTTTATCTCGAGGTGTTTAACTTGTCAACGTGTAAAGGCGGAGCATCAAGTGCCAAAGGGTCCATTGCAACCACTTGAGATTCCGAAATGGAAGTGGTAACACATTACTATGGATTTTGTTACGGGTCTTCCCAAGGTTTGTCAAGGTATAGATGCGATTTGGGTTATTGTTGATAGATTAACCAAGTCCGCTCATTTCTTGCCGATACGTGAGACTTATTCCCTTGAACGTCTTGCTAGTATGTACGTGAACGAGATTGTGAGATTGCATGGCATGCCAGTATCCATAGTTTCGGATCGTGACCCAAGATTCACTTCACGATTTTGGGTTAGCTTGCAGAAAGCTATGGGCACGGATTTACGATTCAGTTCGGCATACCATCCTCAAACGGACGGACAATCAGAGAGGACTATTCAAACTCTTGAAGATCTATTAAGACTTTGTGTCCTAGATCTCAAAGGGAGTTGGGATAAGTACCTACCATTGGTGGAATTCTCCTACAACAACAGTTATCAGGCGAGCATAGGTGTGGCTCCATTCGAGGCGTTGTATGGAAGAAAATGTCGTTCTCCAGTATGCTGGGACGAGGTGGGTGAAGCAACATTGTTGGGACCAGAGTTGGTACGCATTACTACAGAGAAGATCCAAACGATTCGACAACGTATACAAACGGCACAGGATCGACAAAAGAGTTATGCGGATCTTCATCGGAAGGACGTGGAATTTAATATTGGGGATCATGTATTATTACGTGTTGCACCATGGAAGGGAGTTACAAGATTTGGGAAGAGAGGAAAGCTCAATCCAAGATTTGTTGGTCCATTTGAGATTCTTGAGCGAATAGGAAATGTGGCATATAGACTCGCATTACCTCCAAGCATGTCTCATGTTCATAATGTTTTTCACATATCTATGCTTCGTAAATATGTTAAAGACCCGAACCACATTGTTGAGTTAGAACCAGACGAGATAGCTGAAGATTTAACGTACGAGGAGGTACCTGTTAAGATCTTGGATAGGAAAGAACATGTCCTACGCACGAAGGTTATACCACAAGTTAAGGTTTTGTGGAGAAACCATGCTATTGAAGAAATGACCTGGGAGTTGGAATCAGAAATGAAAGCGAGGTATCCTCACTTTTTTGAAACATCAGGTACGTACGTCAATTTCGAGGACGAAATTTCATAAGGAGGGGAGGTTGTAAGACCCCAACTTATTAAGGAATAAAATCAAATTTTCTCTAAATATTATTGTGAATAATAAGGGGTTAATTTGATATAATACTTTGGTTATGGGTGAAATGTGCAAATTTTACAAAATAAGCAAGTGGTTATAAAATATTCATTTTGTCGGGGAATATTCGTTTGGTCGTGGAATATTCTTGCTGTCGGGGAATATTCGTACGACGGCGCAGCCTTGTGTGGGCCCCATAACGGAAAGCGATTGGATGAAAAAAACGACAAGTATAAGTTGTTTATTAATAACGGCGTAGTTGTTACCGTTAACACTGTTGAAATACCCGGTGGTTAAAAATACAGTAATAACGCGTGGTTGCACAGTAGCACACGGATTGCACAGTATAGTTGAATTATTGATTCGTACGTAAGAAGGCACTACTCAATAATTGTTACAGTAGTTATTATTCAATATTTTATTTTATTGGTTCAATAATTGCTGCATTGATATTTCATATTATTGTTGTTTCAATAATTGTTACTGCACAGTATTTCCCATTATCAGATCAATAATTCATATTATTTGAATAATATTATTAGATAACATTATTGACAATGTCTAGAAAGTTCTGTCTAAGGAGAGGTTTGGTCATCTAATTGCGCGCCAGTAAGGAGAAATCCTTATTGGAAAGCCCCCTCTTTCCTGGGAACGGCCTGGTTGTCATAAATGTGATTCTGTAATATTATTTGTGAATAATTAATTATTGATTCATATGATAAGGAAATATTTATTTTATGTGGATATAAATGAGGGATATATTTTTTTTTGGTTAAAAATGAAGGAGTTAATGTTGAGGTTTTTATCCATATTTTTGTGGGAATGGAGGTATTAAAAATCAGGGTTTTTGAGATATTTTACGGGGGTTATAATTTTTAATCCGACCGTTGGATCGTGGTAATTTTTGGATATGTTATACATATATAAGTTGAGTATATGTCCACAAATTTTGAACCGTTAAAAATGAACGTATGATTTATTACGAATTTTACAAGATGACTGGTTCAGAAATTGTTGAATTTTCGGAGTTTATCATTTTGGTGGAAAATTCTAGAATTGGTGGGCCCCACTTGTGGTTGGTGAAAAAATGTGCTGAATTATATTTCAAATGTGGTGGGTGGGAATAGTAGCAGGTAAAGCCATCAGGTTGCAGGTCAAACCTACCAAAATTTTCCTATAAATAGAGGGCTAAGTTAGAATTGAAAATCACACCAGAAACAAGTTTTCTCTCTTTCTCTCTCTAGATTATTGAGTGTATTTTGTGAGTATTTAGATACTTTGAGAGTTTCTATTCATCAGAGTAAGTTTCTTTCAGCCTTATACCGGTATTCCGACCAGAAGTACTGATATTTTGAGGTAAGGGATATTATTTTCTTCTTAAATGATATTATTTTCTTCAATATCATTATGCTGAAATATTGATATGAGTTTTTATCAAATTTGGAACTTTTTGTGTCGGGGTTACTATTCACGTATACGGCACTATTCACGTATACGGCACTATTCACGAATACGGCACTATTCACCGAAAAATAAATTTTTTCCTTTTTGTCCAAGATGTCTATTATGGTTACTATCTTTGATTGTATCCATGTTTTGATCTTTATTTTTGAATTCTGCTTCACAATTGATTATTATGAAGTATTATTGATCTTGGATAAACTGTTGTACGAATCCCTACTATTTGTCCTTCTGTCTCACTGGATTCGTTTTCTTTAAGATATTTTTCATCATCCTCAGTCCTAAATGATGCTATTACTGAATATCTTTGGCCTGTAGTGCAAAGATGTATGATTACTTGATGAATATCTTTGGCCTGTAGTGCAAAGATGAACAGGTGTTGAGGTGAACATGACCGACAGGTGATACAAATGAATATCTTTGGCCTGTAGTGCAAAGATGAATATTTGGATAAAGATGATTGTTAATTGATGTTACAGGGATAAAATATTGATGATGGACTTTTAAATCTTAGAAGATAGTAGAATTCTTTCTCTACTTGACTCTTCTAATGGTTTGTTGTTTCCGCTGCAGTTGTTGATCTAAAACTTGTTGTCGATTATATTCTATCAGATTTTTCCCTGTTGAAGACTAACGATAATTTGTTTGTATATTATCTTAGTCATAATATTCTTTACTGGGCTAGTTGAGCTCACCCTTTTCCTTTTTGTTCCATTTTTCTTCTCAGGAGGTGAGAACATAGCAGGAACTAGTCGGGGTACGGAGTGATGATTCTAGAAAGATGTTTTAGCAGTCCTCACTATTTCTGTAAAATAGTGTTTGAATAATTGTAACGAGGACTTATTTGAGTGTGGATATTGTCTAAAAGACAATATTTATATTTAAACTCACAGTATGTGTTGTCGTATTTTGCACGACAATTGTATTATTGAAGTTGTAGTTTGTTTTCTGTACCATGTATTTGGCGACTCAGAATGGGTGTTGTATACCTATTTTGGGGGCGTCACACCTACTATATTCCTGCACATCAAGTAGTTGATGGTGAGAAAAGTAGGACTGATAGATATCAGATATCTAAGGAGCTCTTCCGATCTAGAATGACCGATAACACTATAGTACAGATAAAAGTCCTTAACATTATCAATTTGATTGATCAATTAGGACAACAGTTTTGTGATGGATGGAGAGTTGTGCCAAGATTTGATCTTGCACTCACACCCGCACTCCTTTCACAATTGTTGTGAATTTTTCATATGAACAAGCTAGATATCAGCCTCACTGATTTGCTTAACATGTTAAAAAATGTTGAGAGCCACTTTCCAACAAAGAAAGATCATATCTTACTGGTAAGGGTCAAAGGATCTTCTGAAAAGAAGAACGATTCAAAGAAGGTAAATAGAAAGGCAAAAACAAAGGATAATAAGAACAAAACTGATACGAATAGCAAAGTAGTTTGCTTCCACTGCAATATGCCTGAACACTGAAAAAAAAACTATAAGAAACATCTTATAGACACTAACCAGAAGAAGCTTAGTGAAGTTTTGGTTACAAATACAATATTGTTTATGATTTAAAATAAATTTTTTTTAAAGTCAAGGTTTTACTTGGGTATTGGATATCGACTTTGGTTATCATAAATATAGATTTATGAAGGGACCAAGCAGAAGTAGAAAGCTAAAAAAAGATAAGTAATCCTATGTCTGGTAAATGAAGCAAAGGTTGATACATTAGCCATAGAAACTTATAGTTTAGCAATGCCTACGGGCAAATCTATTAAGTCAATAAGTTGTTATTGTATTCTAGTTCTTGTTAGAAATATTATTTCCATTTCGTTGTTGGACAATGAAATCTTTGGTATTATATTTAAGAACAATTGTTATTCTATTTATAATAATAATATTTTGTTTGGAACTGGAATAATACTTAATGGATTTTGTATACTTGACTTACGTGAAAATAATTTTGCATATTGAACAAATTAGTATAATAAAAGGAGATGATCATTCAAAGAGTTAAATATGTGTATTTGCTGAAATACAAGTGTGAATTATTTGAAAGGTTCAAAGAATTCAGAAGTGAAACAAATTGGCAAAGTATTAAGATTCTTTGATTAGATCAAGGAATAAATAATTATGCAATAAGTTTCTAGATCATCTCAAATGGTTTTCTCACAATGGACGCCTCCTAATATGCAATAATTGATTGATGTATCTGAAAGGAAAAATTATACCTTATTGGACATGGTACGATCCATAATGATTTTACCGACATTCCAGTATCCTTTTGGGATAATGTTCTAGAAATGGCTGTATATCTACGAAAAAGGTAACCGCAAAATCCGACCCCAAGACTCTATAAGAGTTATGGATAGGGAGGATTCCTAATCTTAAGTATGTTAAGATAAGGGGTTGTCCAACTTATGTGAAAAGGTTTCAAAGGATAAGCTTGGGACAAGATTTGACAAGTACAGATTTGTGGGACATCCTAATGTAAGTTTAGGGTATATGTTCTATAATTCTACTTAGCAAAAATGTGTTTGTTGCGAAAAATGCTATCTTATAAGATAAAGGTGTTTATCATTAAAAGGACTAGTGGGAGGACAATAGATCTTGAAGAGTTCAAGAACCACAGAACACTATAAGTCAAATAAGAGGAACCTGTAGATAGACCTATTGTACCACAACTGAATCGTAAATTTGGAATAGTACCGAAGATACCTAGGAGGTATGGATTCATCATGAATTATGATAATGAAGTACGTATCATAGAAGATGATGATCCGATTATATACGATGAGGTAAGAGTTGTAGACACTCAGAGAAATGGATTGAAGCAAGCTTCTCAAAAATGGAACATTCGTTTTGATAAGATAATCAAAAGAGTTTGATTTTATCAAAAATAAGAATGTACCTAGTGTGTACAAAAGGGTCAGTGGGAGCGTCGTGACCTTTCTAGTACTATATGTTGATATAATACGGATAAGGAATGACATACAAATGCTACAATCAGTAAAGATAAAGTTATCTAAACATTCCTCCATGAATGATTTGGGAATAGTATCTTAATTGGGATACAAATCTATATAGATAGATTTAAGAGGATACTTGACTTAACCCAAGGAACGTATATTCATTTGATGCTAAATTCATTTAGCATGGCAAACTCCAAGAGATGTCTCATGTTGATGAGCCCTGGAGTGTATCTCTCTTAATAGTCCCCATAGACTCATAAAAGAGAGATTGCATGAGTAACTATCATATATTCAATGAAATGTACGAGACCTGATTTTGATCAGTCATATTTTGGAGAAGTTCACTATGAGTCAGTGAAAAATATCTTAAACTACTTAACTGGCACTAAGGATGTGAGCATATTCATGGTGGGTCTAAATTAAAAATTGAGGGCTTAAAAGACTCAATTATTTCAAATAAACTAAGACGATAGAAAATCCACTTTAAGGTAAAGTGTTACCTTGAACAGTGGTGCAGTGAATTAGAAAGGTTCCAAACAGCAAAGAGTTGCTAGTTTAGTAATAAAGACAAAGTATATAGCTATAAATGAATCTGCAAGTTGATTGTTTGGATGAAAAGTTCATTACAAAACTAGGAATAGTTCCTAAGTCTCATCTTGGATCTAAACATGTGTTGCGGCACATTCATTTGATTAAAGGAATCATTGAAAGATGGAAAATCACTGTAGAGATAGTGAACTCTCAAGAACAACATTACATATCCATTAACTAAAGCTTATCCAACAGCAGGATAATCGTCACTTAGAGAAGAAGGGTATGAGATACCAAGACGATTGGCTTTAGTGCAAGTGGAAGATTGAAAGTAGTATGCACACAAGCCAATCATGTTTGATGATAAAACATATACTTTGTAACAATCTTATTCATTTATTAATAAAAAATATTAATTTATTAAAGGCTTTTAATTATCTACATGATGCTGCTTTATAATATGTGATAAACTCATAGTTTTAAGAAATGCTTTTAGAATAATGATGATGATCATTCTAATGAGATCTAAATTCTTATAAAGCTTAAAACTAAAATAGTTCCCAATCGTTGGATTACTAAATTGGGGATTAGTGAATCCGGATAGATTGGTACATACGTTGCTTGCTCATTGGATGAGGATGATTGATCTCATGATCATTTATGTGGAGACACTAAAGCAAGTATATAGGTGCTTATTAGAGACTAAGTTCACTAAATGTGACTCGCTAAGGAATACATAATGGAGTTTTACTTGTCTGTCAATAGGAATTCATGTAGTGATAGTAGTACAAGTGATCCTTGGACTTGAGATCATCATAGTATCTTGTGTATAATGAGTTATACTTTGACTTATTCCTTAAGACCCTTAGGGTATATCAAAGGGTATGCTTGGGTATAATAAGTTGTACACGGAGATAATGTATGATCAATAAAGAATCTACCGCTTCTAGTAAAAGAAGAGAAATGTCATATGTGATTCGATAAATGACAACCCATGTAGTCCTTGGCCAAGGCAGAATAAAATTAGAAAGGAGTTTCTAATTTGCATTATTTAGAGTTGTGCATTTAAGAGTCGAAATACATATAATTAAATAAAATAAGATTTGACAGTAATTTCATGTCTTATATTTAATTGGGACATTGTATGGTGGAAGGATTGAATTGTACAGTAACTATTTACTCAAAGATTCTTTTATGATTAATATTGAAATCTATATTATCTGAAAAGTCGTTGATCGCTAGGGAAGCTTATCCCTATTGTAGAATAAATATTATTTAAATAAATTAATAGTTTAATTTATTTATTTAAATAAGATTAGAATTGTTCTAATTGATTTATTTATAACCGGTTTAATATGGAGAACCTAAAGGGTCACACCATAAAAAGAATAATAACTATTTAAGAAGTTAATGGCATAATCGTAATAATATGTTAAGTATATTTATTTTAATATATGGTGATAGAATAAATTAAATAGCTTAATATTTATTATTTAATATTTTGAAAATATTAAATATAAATTAATAAGATGAATCTTATTATTATTATTATTATTATTATTATTATTATTATTATTATTATTATTATTATTATTTAATTCCTAAAGAAATTTGAGAATTAATTAGTAAAAGTACTCTCATATATTCCTAATGATATTAGGAGACTAATTAATTAAAAGAGTTTAATTAATTATTCCTAATAACATTAGGAGCCTAATTAATTAAAGAAATTTAATTAATTAAAATAAAATCTAATTATTTAATTATTAAGGAGGGTTGCCCACATCTATAAATAAGAGGAGTCTTATTATGGGTGTTAGGGGTTGTTGACTTTTTCACAACAGACGTAATTTCAATAGTGGGAGAGTACGCTCCTTTTCTATGAGAGATAGAAAAACTAGGGTTTTGCCAAATATCTATCTTCTTGAATTTTTCTTCTTCCTTGGTGGATCACCTTTAGAGGCTAAACACTTGGGTGGCTAACGTTGATCAAAGGAATGAACCAAACACGGTGGATTCAAGTTGAACGCGAAAAGGATTGAAGGTGAACTTGTACCTGAGGAAGCTCGAATCTTCAAGGGTATGATTCTTGTTCTTCATATCTTTTCGTTTAATTAATAATTGTGGATAAAAGATGATCCGGGTATATAGTTTGTAAGATTTTAAACTCTGATTTTTACATATTTCCGCTTATTTTGTGCAATTTGATTGCGTTCATGAATATTACAAACCTAACAGTGGCATCAGAGCCAAACCTTAATTCAAATTATTAATTGTTTTAATTTGATATGTATGTTGATATGTGTTTAGAACAATTTAATTGGGCATAATTTTATTGTATAAAATTTATTTAAAAAAAAAAGAAAACGAGGAAGAAGTAATGCGCGAATCCTGCGTTTTTTTTTTGCAATTCCATGATTCACGTTATTCATCCACTATATATATATATATATATATATATATATATATATATATATATATATATATATCCTCAATTATTTTATAATTAAAATAAAAGGTTTATTTTAATATTAAAATAAAAGTGTTTATTTTAATTTTAAAATTGAATTTCATGCTAACTAATTAGAATTGGAATTGAATTTCATGATAACTAATTAGAGTTGAAATTAGATTCCATGTTTCCTTAAATAAAGGAGTTTATTTAGATATGAAATAAGATTTCATATTATTCAAAATAAAAGAGTTTATTTGTGAATAGGAAAGAGAATCCTAATTTCCTTAAATAAAGGAGTTTATTTATATATGAAATAAGATTTCATATTATTCAAAATAAAAGAGTTTATTTGTGAATAGGAAAGAGAATATGTATTTTCTTAAATAAAGGAGTTTATTTAAATATGGAATAAGATTTCATATTATTCAAAATAAAGGTGTTTATTTGTGAATATGAAAGAAAATTCGTGTTTCCTTTAATAATTTTGTTTTTACTTGGAATTGGATTCCATAATTAATTAAAATAAAAGAATTTATTTTGATTAAAGATTTTGATTAAAATAAAATAGTTTATGTTATTCAAAATTGGATAAATTAAAATAAAAGAGGTTTATTTTGATTTAAATTTGGATTAAAATAAAGGAGTTTATTTTGATTCAAAATGAGATTTTATACTAACTAAATTTGCCCATTAAATGATATCAATATATATTGATTGTTTATTATTCATGAGATGAATGTTATTTATTGATGCATATGGTGATGTGTATGATAATAAATGAGATTGATTATAGACTATTGACCAATATGATTGGATTTTATTTTAGTTGGATGCTTGAATGTATGAGTTTTATTAAATGGGATCTGCGTACCTCGTCTTCTCTAATTTTTTCTTAATGTAAATTTTAACTCCCTTCTATGTACTTCCCCTTGACTGTTGATTAAGGTTTTTATTTATTTTAAATAGTTTTGTAATAGGAATAGTTAGAATTAATTTTAAAGAATTGGAGATCAAGAGCGCTTGAAGACCCGTTTGTAATGGAGCCCGTGTTTAAATGTAATAGTTATATTTAAATATTAATTTTTGCACCCCTAGGTTTGACCTTTTGGTTCACTTTGTGGCTCTATTGAACCAAACTAGAATAAAGTCTATAATCAATCCAAATAGAATATAGTATTCTATATGTGCATGCTTATACTATATATATTATATATTATGCAAACATGATTCGCATATTATATATATATATATATATATATATATATATATATATATATATATATATATATATATATATGTGTGTGTGTGTGTGTGTGTGTGTGTGTGTGTGTGTGTGTGTGTGTGTGTGTGTGTGTGCATGTATGCTAAACAAGATGAGACAAATTAATAACAAACCCCTCAAATATTTTATATTAAGTCCTAAGCGTTCAAAGATATTTGAAATATTGAACGTCGCCTTCTAGCATGATAAAAAATAATAGAGTATCAATTAATTATTATAAGTTTGCTGTGTCACCACAAGGCTTATCTTAATTCTTTGATATGTTAATTTTATCACATTTGATGCTTATAAAAAAAATTGAACAATATTATTTTGTTGTGTCACTACAAGGATAATTGTTTTCTTTTTTTGAATATATGGAGTGCTAGGTTGGACTTAACTTAAATCATTTTAGTTCGAATGTGCACACACTTGACCATTATGATTTAAGAGGCAAAATACAGGGAGTTGCATAGTTGATGTAATTGACAAGAGTTGTCTACCTATTTATTTATATATAGTTTGTTGTGTCACCACAAGGCTATATACATTTGAAATGAGATCCTTAATCTCACTAGCAAATCTTTAATTAGATTTTGCCAAACTATATAAGTGAGGGTAATATAGTTTGAAGAAAATAGTGGGAGATACCAATTTAAAACAAGACCTAAATTATTTTGGTAATTAATAAAAGAATGTATGCAAAAATGTTGTTAAGAACAAATTCATTTACAGAATTTTACATTGTCTAAATTACTACCACTGCGTAACATATTAAATGTTAAATTAATCGGACTGAATTAAACGGATTGGTTAAGAAATTTGAGAATAGTTCTCATGATTGAAAAGTTATCTTATGTCCTTAATACGTCGATTCCTGCAATGGTTGCAAACAATGCCTATGAGGAAGAGATTGCAAGTTATAGAAAGTGGCAAGATGATACACAGTTAGCTCAATGCATCATGCTCGTATCCATGAGTAACGAGCTTCAGCGTCAGCATAAAACTATGGATGCTCCTACTATATTCCTGCACATCAAGTAGTTGATGGTGAGGAAAGTAGGACTGATAGATATCAGATATCTAAGGAGCTCTTCCGATCTAGAATGACCGATGACACTATAGTACAGATAAAAGTCCTTAACATTATCAATTTGATTGATCAATTAGGACAACAATTTTGTGATGGATGGGGAGTTGTGCCAAGATTTGATCTTGCACTCACTCCCGCACTCCTTTCACAATTGTTGTGAATTTTTCATATGAACAAGCTAAATATCAGCCTCGCTGATTTGCTTAACATGTTGAAAAATGTTGAGAGCCACTTTCCAACCAAGAAAGATCATGTCTTCCTGGTAAGGGCCAAAGGATCTTCTGAAAAGAAGAACGATTCAAAGAAGGTAAATAGAAAGGCAAAAACAAAGGATAATAAGAACAAAACTGATACGAATAGAAAAGTAGTTTGCTTCCACTGCAATAAGCCTGGACACTGGAAAGAAACTATAAGAAACATCTTATAGACACTAACCAGAAGAAGCTTAGTGAAGTTTTGGTTACAAATACAATTTTGTTTATGATTTAAAATAAATTTTTCTTTAAGTGAAGGTTTTACTTGGGTATTGGATACCGACTTTGGTTATCATAAATATAGATTTATGAAGGGACCAAGCAGAAGTAGAAAGCTAAACAAAGATAAGTAATCCTATGTCTGGTAAATGAAGCAAAGGTTGATACATTAGCCATAGAAACTTATAGTTTAGCAATGCCTACGAGCAAATCTATTAAGTCAATAAGTTGTTATTGTATTCTAGTTCTTGTTAGAAATATTATTTCCATTTCGTTGTTGGACAATGAAATCTTTTGTATTATATTTATGAACAATTGTTATTCTATTTATAATAATAATATTTTATTTGGAACTGGAATATTACTTAATGGATTTTGTATACTTGACCTACGTAAAAATAATTTTGTATATTGAACAAATTAGTATAATAAAAGGAGATGATCATTCAAAGAGTTAAATATGTGTATTTGTTGAAATACAAGTGTGAATTATTTGAAAGGTTCAAAGAATTCAGAAGTGAAACAAATTGGCAAAGTATTAAGATTCTTTGATTAGATCAAGGAATAAATACTTGTGCAATAAGTTTCTAGATCATCTCAAATGGTTTTCTCATAATGGACGCCTCCTGATATGCAATAATTGATTGATGTATCTGAAAGGAAAAATTATACCTTATTGGACATGGTACGATCCATAATAATTTTACCGACATTCCAGTATCCTTTTGGGATAATGTTCTAGAAATGGCTGTATATCTACGAAAAAGGTAACCTCAAAATTCGACCCCAAGACTCTATAAGAGTTATGGACAAGGAGGATTCCTAATCTTAAGTATGTTAAGATAATGGGTTGTCCAACTTATGTGAAAAGGTTTCAAAGGATAAGCTTGGGACAAGATTTGACAAGTACAGATTTGTGGGACATCCTAAAGTAAGTTTAGGGTATATGTTCTATAATTCTACTTAGCAAAAAGGTGTTTGTTGCGAAAAATGCTACCTTATAAGATAAAGGTGTTTATCATTAAATGGACTAGTGGGAGGATAATAGATCTTGAAGAGTTCAAGAACCACAAAACACTATAAGTCAAATAAGAGGAACCTGTAGATAGACCTATTGTACCACAACTGAATCGTAAATTTGGAATAGTACCAAAGATACCTAGGAGGTATGGATTCATCATGAATAATGATGATGAGGTACGTATCATAGAAGATGATGATCCGATTATATACGATGAGGTAAGAGTTGTAGACACTCAGAGAAATGGATTGAAGCAAGCTTCTCAAAAATGGAACATTCGTTTTGATAAGACAATCAAAAGAGTTTGATTTTATAAAAAATAAGAATGTACCTAGTGTGTACAAAAGGGTCAGTGGGAGCGTCGTGACATTTCTAGTACTATATGTTGATATAATACGGATAAGAAATGACATACAAATGCTACAATCAGTAAAGATAAAGTTATCTAAACATTCCTCCATGAATGATTTGGGAATAGTATCTTAATTGGGATACAAATCTATATAGATAGATTTAAGAGGATACTCGACTTAACCCAAGGAACGTATATTCATTTGATGCTAAAGTCATTTAGCATGGCAAACTCCAAGAGATGTCTCATGTTGATGAGCCCTGGAGTGTATCTCTCTTAATAGTCCCCATAGACTCATAAAAGAGAGATTCCATGAGTAACTATCATGTATTCAATGAAATGTACGAGACCTGATTTTGATCAGTCATATTTTGGAGATGTTCACTATGAGTCAGTGAAAAATATCTTAAAGTACTTAACCGGCACTAAGGATGTGATCATATTCATGGTGGGTCTAAATTAAAACTAGAGGGCTTAAAAGACTCAATTTTTTCAAATAGACCAAGACGACAGAAAATCCACTTTAAGGTAAAGTGTTACCTTGAACAGTGGTGCAGTGAATTAGAAAGGTTCCAAACAGCAAAGAGTTGCTAGTTTAGAGATAAAGACAAAGTATATAGCTATAAATGAATCTGCAAGTTGATTGTTTGGATGAAAAGTTCATTACAAAACTAGGAATAGTTCCTAAGTCTCATCTTGGATCTAAACATGTGTTGCGGCACTTTCATTTGATTAAAGGAATCATTGAAAGATGGGAAATTACTATAGAGATAGTGGACTCTCAAGAACAACACTACATATCCATTAACTAAAGCTTATCCAATAGTAGGATAATCGTCACTTAGAGAAGAAGGGTATAAAATACCAAGACGATTGGCTTTAGTGCAAGTGGGAGATTGAAAGTAGTATGCACACAAGCCAATCATGTTTGATGATAAAGCATATACTTTATAACAATCTTATTCATTTATTAATAAAAAGTATTAATTTATTAAAGGCTTTTAATTATCTACATGATGCTGCTTTATAATATGTGATAAACTCATAGTTTTAAGCAATGCTTTTAGAATAATGATGATGATCATTCTAATGAGATCTAAATTCTTATAAAGCTTAAAACTAAAATAGTTCCCAATCGTTGGATTACTAAATTGGGGATTAGTGAATCCGGATAGATTGGTACATACGTTGCTTGCTCATTGGATGAGGATGATTGATCTCATGATCATTTGTGTGGAGACACTAAAGCAAGTATGCAGGTGTATATTAGAGAATAAGTTCGCTGAGCGTAGCTCGCTAAGGAATACCTAATGCAGTTTTACTTGCCTGTCAATAGAAATTCTTGTAGTGATAGTTGTACAAGTGATCCTTGGACTTGAGATCATCATAGTATCTTGTGTATGATGAGTTATACTTTGACTTATTCCTTAAGACCCTTAGGGTATATCAAAGGGTATGCTTGGGTATAATAAGTTGTACGTGGAGATAATGTATAATCAATAAAGAATCTACCGCTTCTAGTAAAAGAAGAAAAATGTCTTATGTGATTCGATAAATGACAACCTAGTAGTCCTTGGCCAAGGTAGAATGAAATTAGAAAGGAGTTTCTAATTTGCATTATTTGGAGTTGTGCATTTAAGAGTCGAAATACATATAATTAAATAAAATAAGACTTGACAGTAATTCCATGTCTTATATTTAATTGGGACATTGTATGGTGGAATGATTGAATTGTACGGTAACTATTTACTCAAAGGTTCTTTTATGATTAATGTTGAAATCTATATTATCTGGAAAGTCGTTGATCGCTAGGGAGGCTTATCCCTATTGTAGAATAAATATTATTTAAATAAATTAATAGTTTAATTTATTTATTTAAATAAGATTAGAATTGTTCTAATTGATTTATTTACAACCGGTTTAATATGGAGAACCTAAAGGGTCACACCATAAAAGGAAGAATAACTATTTAAGAAGTTAATGGCATAATCGTAATAATAAGTTAAGTATATTTAATTTAATCTATGATGTAGAATAAATTAAATAGCTTAATATTTATTATTTAATATTTTGGAAATATTAAATATAAATTAATAAGAGGAGTCTTATTATTATTATTACTATTATTATTATTTAATTCTTAAAGGAGTTTAGAAATTAATTAATAAAAGTACTCTCATATATTCCTAATGATATTAGGAGATTAATTAATTAAAAGAGTTTAATTAATTATTCATAATAAGATTAGAAGCTTAATTAATTTAAGAATTTTAATTAATTAAAATAAAACCCAATTCCTTAATTGTTAAGGAGGGTTGCCCACATCTATAAATAAGAGAAGTCTTATTATGGGTGTTAGGAGTTGTTGACTTTTTTACAACAGACGTAATTCCAATAGTTGGAGAATACGCTCCTTTTCTATGAGAGATAGAAAAACTAGAGTTTTGCCAAATACCCATCTTCTTAAATTTTTCTTCTTCCTTGGTAGATCACCTCTAGAGGCCAAACACTTGGGTGGCTAACATTGATCAAAGGAAGGAACCAAACCCGGTGGATTCAAGTTGAACGCGAAAAGGATTGGAGGTGAACTTGTACCTGAGGAAGCTCGAATCTTCAAGGGTATGATTCTTGTTCTTCATATCTTTTCATTTAATTAATAATTGTGCATAAAGGAAGATCCGGATATATGGTTTGTAAAATTTTAAACTCTGATTTTTACACGTTTCCGCTTATTTTGTACAATTTGATTGCGTTCATGAATATTACAAACCTAACAGTTCTCGCAAGGTGAAAAGGCCAAATCAGGGATAAAAACGCTACGCGATTGAGCAGAATAGCCTGCAATCGTGGTTGAACTATGGGTCTTCACATCATTCATTGGTATTCACCCAACCACAGGGTACACTATGCCGATGATCTCAGACAATACAAGTCACGCTCAGCAAGACCTCACACAGGTCTATTTCCTCTCATGCAGGATCGTCATCCTACTTTGCCAAATAACCCCGGCGGGGGTCACAACGCAGTACATATATAGAAGAAGTACATAACCCCGGCGGGGGTCACAACGCGGTACATATGTCGAAGTACATAACCCCGACGGGGGTTACAACGCATATCATCCGTTGACATACATCTCAACGAAGGTCAAGCAGCCATGACATCACTATAACCGTTGGCAAGTAAATCCAACGGAGCGTCGAAAGCCGTCCGATGATTTCAGCCATTGACACACACATCAACGATGATCCAACATGTCACCCCGGCGGGGGTTACAAAGCGTGTTCCGTTGACACACACATCAACGATAATGCAACAACCCCGGCAGGGATCACAACACATTGTCATCCATTGATGTACGTATCAATGAAGGTCAAGAAACCTTGACATCATTTCAGCCGTTGGCAAGTAAACCCAATGTCGCATCAGAAACCATCCGGTGATTTCATTAGTTGATACACACATCAATAAAGTCCAAGCAGCCTTGGCATTTATCCCCAGCAGGGAGTTCATCTGTTAATCTACACATCAACAGAGGATCAAATGTATCCCCGGTGGGGGTTACAACGCGTGATAAACCATTGGTTCACACGTCAACGAAGGTCAGGCAGCCCTGACAACATTTGCTATTGGCAGTAAAACCAACAGAACATTGATGTACTCTGGCGATACAAACCAGGATAGGGAAAACGTCATCAAGGAGGATTAATGTCAGAATATGGTATACACATCCTCAAACAAACAAAGCTTTATCCCCACAGATCTCTTACACATAAGAGGCACTTCTTGGGAATCAAGTCTGTATCAAGTATTCAGGACTTTGATGATAACTCCAACGTCAACATCCTCAAAGAGTTGGATCGCACATCCAATTTGGTCATTATTGCCAAATCCCCAGTAGAAGCTATAGGGAAATAGCAATCATCCTCAGCATGTTGGGTAACAACCCCATACACATGCATCACCCAGTTGCTTCAGGTTATATTTGAAGTGTCTAGGATTCTTTATCCTATCCATACATTGCATTGCATGAATATGATAAAGAGGGGCATCTGTAGACACTCAAAATTTTCTGCATATCTGTTACCGACATCGCAGGAGCGCAGATTCGTCTTTTAAGAGGAAACCCTGGAAGACGGTTCATATCCATTTCAGATACCACCGGGAGGAATAGCCCAACCCCAGAACACACACTGGGAGTAACAGCTCAACCCCGGAACACACACCGGGCGTAACAATTCTAACCTCGGAGATAACCCCGGGACATGCAGATCCAATATCGGAACATAAACTGGAGAAGACCGATTCATCCTGGAGACAACCCCGAGATGTTTCGTCTCAGTCCCAACACTGGGAATAGCAGATTCCAACCTTGGAGATAACCCCAAGGAAGGTAGTGGTAGTTCTGGAGAAAACCCCAGAAATGCTTGTTTCAAATGCATGCCATCAGCTTCAACCTCAGCGCTCACACCGAGTCACTCAGTACAAGACAGGCACACCTCAGAGATGACACTAAGGACCTTCAACATTTGCAGCAGTCCAATCTCAGCGATAACCCTGAGTAACGTCTGCTTTATCAGCCCAAATCGGAGATAACCCCGGTGAGGGGCAAAGTCGTCATCTTGCCAACTTGACGCTACATCACGCCATCTCAATATTTTAGACATACATTTCTACACCACAATATCCCACAAGAGCTAAGGAAAACCAATCCCGAGTGACTATTATACAGGATAGCGGATAAAATTTGAAGCTAAAAACCGTAGGGCATCGTCCCATCTTCATGACTTTGTACAACCTCTAATCCCATGTCACTGCGTAACTCTCGACAACGGCGGTTCGAAATAGGTCCTATATACCTCAATCGGATGCCTGGATTGCAATTTTGAAAGTTCAAACGAACATCATGTTGCCTACGTGCATGTACTTCGAGACGGCGGGACTCGCAAAGCTCGGGGCACCCCGTGCAGCCTCTGGTACACCTGCGGCTCCACCCTCTATAAATAGAGGGCTTGTGGTGGCCATTTTGTAAGAGAAAACGACGAGGAAGCCCTGCCCAATTTGCTCTGTACTTATCCTATATTGAGTGCTTTCTCATTTTAAACACTTGTGATCTCATATATAGCAACTTTTGTACCGGCAGAAGCCAGTGTTCATCTACTTTAAAGATATAGAAGTCTTCTTTGGCAGCCCACTGTAAGCCTTCGTACACGCTTTAAAGCCTTTCTCATCATCTTTGCACACACTGTTCTTCACGATGAGAGTCGTGTCGCGTGTGTTTTCCTGGACTTCGGTCCGTGGTTTTATTTCAATTTTATATATATATATATATATATATATATATATATATATATATAAAAGCAATTAAACGCTCCAGACGTAAGTCTAGGCTCATCGAATATATATATATATATATATATATATATATATATATATATATATATATATATATATATATATATATATATATATATATGAACTGCGTGTTGAACTCTGTTTGATGAGCCTGGATTTTACATCCGGTGCATTTACTGCTTTAATATATATATACTTATATATATTAACTGTTGTTGGACTTTGTCCGATGAGCCTGGATTTTACATCCGGTGTATTTATTGCTTTTATATATATATATATATATATATATATATATATATATATATATATATATATATATTTACATTTCTTCCCACTTGGAGTTTACTTCGTGGTGGTTGACCGTTTTTACAGCTTTCTGTGCATTTCGTCCCACCTGGAGTTTCCTCCGTGGCGGTTGATAGCTTTTACCGCTTTATTTACATTTATGATCCCCCATGGAGGTGCTTCGTAGTTGGTGATCATGTCTGTATATATATATTTATAGCTTTTATATATATACCTGCTTACTGCGTTTATATCAACTGCGGCATCATGTGAGCTTAGAAATCATGTGATCACAGATTCAGTCCATTGAATCTAGATTCGGTTCCTGTGATGGACCTTTTCAGCTGTAAGCAGCTTGTAAATTTATCTGTTATGTTTGGATTTTCTCATATGGTTTTCATACCCACGAGGAATTCAGCACCTTTTTGTACATTATTTTCATACAGATGCCTCGCATCTGTAAAATAAAATCAACCAAGCCGAATATTGAATAAAATGGGAGTGTAAAAGGTCTCAATTACTATTGAGCATTGGGTTTGAAAAACCTCTTTTAAAACATCACTGCCATATCTTGTTTAAAATTGAATTTTTATTCAAACCTTGTGTATATAGGTGCAAACGAGGCCTCGCACTACTTCCAAATAACAGCACATTGAGCCACACACACACACACATTCATATAACAGTTTCTTAAAAAGTGGCGATCACCGTGGTAACACGGATGTCGGGGGGTGCCTAACACCTTCCCTCCGCATAAGCAAGTCCCCGGACCCTAATTGAATCTCGGTTTCACTGACCCGTTTAGCAGTGTCACATCACTGGGTCAATGTGCAAACCATTTCTCGGTTGTGTTGGTACAACCAGTTAAAAACTAACTGGCAACTCTTATAGTCCAATCGTCGATATTACACATGTCGAACCTTTTTCACATGTTTTTTCAAACAAATCTCACATAAAATGAGAACACAAAAGAACAGGTAACGAAAAGGGACAAATAAAAATCCCGACGTCGACACTCAGCAAATTGTAATGAGGAAAATGAAGGTCTCATTTATAAGAGGATGATTATCTAGCTAATGTTATTACCTCACAAATCAAATCAAAAGATTTCAAGAATGCACAAGGGTTAAGGGAGAGTTGGTGATTCCACTCATGAATCCCACTCCCCATCCATTAATTGCTCTATGTTTGATGAATTTGAGATGAAGCTAGGCTAGGCTAGGCTAGGCTTGATTGCTTGTTCACGTATAAGAAGGAAATGGGACTCTTATTATGGGACAAGAGAAATCCTCAGCATTTTGCAAATAATGAAATACAACATTTGGCTTAATACCATATATTCATATAATATAACTTTGGTTCTAATTTATGTATACACAATTCATTTCCTATAACATAGGTTATAATGATTTAAAGAGCATACAAAGTGTTTCCGAATTACAAGGTATCAAGTAGTACACACACATATAATTCATGCACATTTTCTATTACCACAAATATAATTGTGTATTACTTGCACGATTAATCAAGTAAATAAAATCATATTATATTTATTAATCTCATACTCATTAATTATTATTTATTCATAATAATTATCAATTAACGCATTATCAATCAATTATTCATAATTGCAATTAATCAATATGTTCAACTATTGCTACTATATTCAAATAAATTGAATATTTAAACATTAATAATCCTATCAATTTCTTGATATTAAAAACCTTAGGGTTAGTCCACTAATTTCAATAACCATTAGTGACTCCCTTTAATCATTTTATAGATTCACATAACTACATAATGTTTAAATAAACTCACAAAACTAACTCATTAAAAATTAAATCACATATTTAATTAAATAAGGAGTTTCAAATTCGTGGACGTTACATATAGTATTATTAATAATTTTATAATTAAAATAAAGAGTTTATTTTAATCTTAAAATTATATTTCATGCTAACTAATTAGAGTTAGAATTGGATTCCATGATAACTAATTAGAGTTGAAATTGGATTCTATGTTTCCTAAAATAAAGGAATTTATTTGTGAATAGGAAAGAGAATTCGTGTTTCCTTAAATAAAAGAGTTTATTTAGATATGAAATAAGATTTCATATTATTCAAAATAAAGGAGTTTATTTGTGAATAGGAAAGAGAAACCGTGTTTCCTTAAATAAATGAGTTTATTTAGATATGAAATAAGATTTCATATTATTCAAAATAAAGGAGTTTATTTGTGAATAGAAAAGAGAAACCGTGTTTCCTTTAATAAAGGAGTTTTTTATTTTTATTTGGAATTGGATTCCATAATTAATTAAAATAAATGAGTTTATTTTGATTAAAGAATTTGATTAAAATAAAATAGTTTATTTTATTCAAAATTAGATAAATTAAAATAAAAGAGGTTTATTTTGATTTAAATTTTGATTAAAATAAAGGAGTTTATTTTGATTCAAAATTTGATTTTATGCTAACTAGTTTTGTCCATTAAATGATATCAATATATATATTGAATGTTTATTATTCATGAGATGAATTTTATTTATTGATGCATATGGTGATGTGTATGATAATAAATGAGATTGATTATGGACTATTGACCAATGTGATTGGATTTATTTTGGTTGGATGTTTGAATGAATGAGTTTTATTAAATGGGGTCTGCGTACCTTGTCTTCTCTAATTTTTTTTCTTTATGTAAATTCTAACTCCCTCCTATATATTTCCTCTTGACTGCTGATCAAGATTTCTATTTATTTTAAATAGTTTTGTAATAGGAATAGTTAGAATTATTTTAAAGAATTGGAGATCAAGGAGCAAAGAGGGCTTGAAAACCCGTTTGTAATGGAGCCCGGGTTTAAATGTAATAGTTATATTTAAATATTAATTCTTACACTCCTAGGGTTTGACCTTTTGGTTCACTTGGTGACTCTAGTGAACCAAACTAGAATAAAAGTCCATAATCAATCCAAGTAGAATATAGTATTCTATATATGCATGCTTATACTATATATATTATATATTATGCAAACATGCTTCGCATGTTAATTAATATGACGCGTATTTTATATATATATATATATATATATATATATATATATATATATATATATATCTATGTGTGTGTGTGTGTGTGTGTGTTTGTGTGTGTATGTTTGTGTGCGTGCTAAACAAGATGAGATAAATTAATAACAAACCCCTCAATTTTTTATATTAAGTCCTAAGTGTTCAAAGATATTTAGAATATCGAACGTCGCCTTCTAGCATGATAAAAGTAATAGAGTATCAATTAATTGTTATAAGTTTGTTGTGTCACCACAAGGCTTATCTTAATTCTTTGAGATGTTAATTTTATCACATTTGATGCTTATAAAGAAAATTGAACAATGTTGTTTTGTTGTGTCACCACAAGGATAATGTTTTTCTTTTTTGAATATATGGAAGTGCTAGAGTGGACTTAACTTGGATAATATTGATTCGGATGTGCCACCACTTGATCAAAATAATCTAAGAGGCAAAATACAACGAGTTGCATAGTTGATGTAATTGATAAGAGTTGTCTACCTATTTATTTATATATAGTTTGTTGTGTCACCATAAGGCTATATACATTTGAAATGGGATCCTTATTCTCACTAGCAAATCTTTAATTAGATTTTGCCGAACTATATAAGTGAGGATAATATAATTTGATAAAAATAGTGGGAGATACCAATTTAAAACAAGCCCTAATTTATTTTGGTAATTAATAAAAGAATGTATGCTAAAATATTGTTAATTACAAATTCATTTATAGAATTTTACAATGTCTAAATTACTATCACTACGAAACATATTAGATGTTATTTAACCGGACCGAATTAAATGGATTGGTTAAGGAATTTGAGAATAGTTCTCATGGCTGAAAAGTTATCTTATGTCCTTAATACGCCTATCCCTGTAATGGTTGCAGACAATGCCTTTGAGGAAGAGATTGCTACTTTTAGAAAGTGACAAGATGATGCACAGTTGGCTCAATTCATCATGCCTACATCTATGAGTAACAAGCTTCAACGTCAGCATGAAACTATGGATGCTCCTACTATACTCATGCACGTCAAGTAGTTGATGGTGAGGAAAGTAGGACTAATAGATATCAGATATCTAAGGAGCTCTTCCAATCTAGAATGACCGGTGACACTACAGTATAGATAGATGTCCTTAACTTTATCAATTTGATTAATTAATTAGGACAACATGTTTTGTCATGGATAGAGAGTTGAGCTAAGATTTGATCTTGCACTCACTCCCAGACTCTTTTCACAATTGTTGTGAATTTTTCATATGAACAAGCTCGATATCAGCCTCGCTGATTTGCTTAACATGTTGAAAAATGTTGAGAGTACTTTCCAACCAAGAAAGACCATGTCTTACTAGTAGGAGCCAAAGGATCTTCTGAAAAGAAGAACGATTCAAAGAAGGTAAATAGAAAAGCAAAAACAAAGGAAAATAAGAACAAAACTTATATTAATAGCAAAGGAGTTTGCTTCCACTGAAATAAGCCAGGACACTAAAAAAGAAACTGCGAGAAGCATCTTGCAGAGCTAACCAGAAGAAGCTTAGTGAAGTTTCTGTTACAAATACAATTTTGTTCATGATTTAAATTAAATTTTTCTCTAAGTCAAGGTACTACTTGAGTATTGGATACCGACTTTTGTTATCATAAATATAGATTTATAAAAGGGCCAAGCAGAAGTTGAAAGCTAAATAAAGATAAGTAATCCTATGTGTGGGAAATGAAGCAAATGTTGCTACATTAGCCATAGAAACTTATAGTTTAGCAATGCCTACGGGTAAATCTATTAAGTCAATAAGTTGTTATTGTATTCCAGTTCTTGTTAGAAACATTATTTCTATTTTGTTGTTGGACAATGAAATCTTTGGTATTATATTTAAGAACAGTTGTTGTTCTATTTATAATAATAATGTTCAGTATAGAACTGGAATATTACTTAATGGATTTTGTATACTTGACTTACGTGAAAAATTATTTTACAAATTGAACAAACTAGTATAAGAAAAGGAGATGATCATTCAAAGAGTTGAATGTTTGTATTTAATGAAATACAAGTATGAATTATTTGAAAGGTCCAAAGAATTCAGAAGTGAAACAAATTGGAAAAGTATTAGGATTCTTTTATCAGATCAAGGAAGTAATACTTTTGCAATGAGTTTCTAGATCATCTCAAATAATTTTCTCACAATGGACGCCTCCTGATACGCAATAATTGATTGATGTATCTGAAAGAAAAATTCGTACCTTATTGGACATGGTGCGGTCCATAATGATTTTACCGACATTCCAGTATCCTTCTGGGATAATGTCCTAGAAATGACTGTATATCTACGAAAAAGGTAACCTTAAAATTCGGCCACAAGACTCCATAAAAGTTATGGAGATGAAGGATTCCTAAATTTAAGTAAGTTAAGATAAGGGGTTGTCCAGCTTATGTGAAAAGGCTTCAAAGGATAAGCTTGGGACAAAATTTGATAAGTACAGATTTGTGGGACATCTTAAAGTAAGTTTAGGGTATATGTTCTATAATCCTACTTAGCAAAAGGTGTATGTTGCGAAACACGCTAACTTCTAAGATTAAGGTGTTTATCATTGAAGGGGCTAGTGGGATGATAATAGAATATTGAAGAGTTCAAGAATCACAAAATACTATAAGTTAAATAAGAGAAACTTGTAGATAGACCTATTGTACCACAACCGAATCATAAATTTGGAATAGTACCAAAGATACCTAGGAGGTATGGATTCATTATAAATGATGATGATGAGGTACACATCATAGAAGATGATGATCCAGTTACATACGATAAGGTAAGAGTTATAGACACTCAGAGAAATGGATTAAAGCAAGCTTCTCAAATATGGAACATTTGTTTTGATGAGACAATCAAAAGAGTTTGATTTTATTAAAAATAAGAATGAACCTAGTGTGTACAAAAGGGTCAGTGGGAGAGTCATGACATTCCTAGTATTATATGTTGATATACTACGGATAAGGAATGACATACAAATGCTACAATCAGTAAAGATAAAGTTGTCTAAACATTCCTCCATGAATAATTTAGGAAGAATATCTTAATTGGGGATACAAATCTACATAGATAGATTCAAGAGGATGCTCGACTTAACCCAAGGAACGTATATTCATTTGATGCTAAAGTCGTTTAGCATGGCAAACTCTAAGAGTTGTCTCATGTTGATGAGCCATGGAGTGTATCTCTCTCAATAGTCTCCATAGACTCCTAAAAGAGAAATTACATGAGTGACAATCATGTATGCAATGAAATATACGAGACCTGATGTTGATCAGTCATATTCTGGAGAAGATCACTGTAAGAAAGTGAAAAATATCTTAAAGTACTTAATCGGCACTAAGGATGTGATTAAAATTTATGGTTGGTCTAAATTAAAACTAGAGGGTTTAACAGACTCAAGTTTTTCAGACAGACTAAGACGACAGAAAATCCACTTTAAGGTAAAGCGTTACCTTGAACGGTGGTGCAGTGAATTGGAAAGGTTTCAAACAGGAAAGAGTTGCTGGTTTTGTAATAAAGACAAAGTATATAGCTATAAATGAAGCTGCAAGTTAATTGTTTGGATGAAAAGTTCATTACAGAACTAGGAATAGTTCCTAAGTCTCATCTTGGATCTAAACATGTGTTGTGGCACTTTCATTTGATTATATGAATCATTGAAAGATGGGAAATCATTATAGAGATAGTAGACTCTCAAAAACAACATTACATATCCATTAACTAAAATTTATCCAACAGCAGGATAATCGTCACTTAGAGAAGAAGGGTATGAGATACCATGGCGATTGACTTTAGTGCAAGTGGGAGATTGAAAGTAGTATGCACAAAAGCCAATCATGTTTGATGATAAAGCATATACTTTGTAACAATCTTATTCATTTATTAATAAAAGGTATTAATTTATTAAAGGCTTTTAATTATCTACATGATGATGCTTTATAATATGTGATAAACCCATAATTTTAAGCAATGCTTTTAGAATAATGATGATGATCATTCTAATGAGATCTAAATTCTTAGAAAGCTTAAAACTAAAATAGTTCCCATTCGTTGGATTACTAAATTAGGGATTAGTGAATCCGGATAGATTGGTAGATACGTTGCTTGCTCATTGGATGAGGATGATTGATCTCATAATCATTTGTATGGAGACACTAAAATAAGTATGTAGGTGCTTATTAGAGAATAAGTTCACTGAACGTAGCTCGCTAAGGAATACCTAATGCAGTTTTACTTACCTGTCAATAAGAATTCCTGTAGTGATAGTAGTACAAGTAATCCTTGGACTTGAGATCATCATAGTATCTTGTGTATGATGAATTATACTTTGACTTATTCCTTAATACCCTTAGGGTATATCAAAGGATATGCTTGAGTATAATAAGTTGTACATGAAGATAATGTATGATCAATAAAGAATCTACCACTTCTAGTAAAAGAAGAGAAATGTCATATGTGATTCGATAAATGACAACCTAGTAGTCATTGGTCAAGGCAGAATGAAATTAGAAAGGAGTTTCTAATTTACATTATTTGGAGTTGTGAATTTAAGGATCGAAATACATATAATTAAATAAAATAAGACTTGACAGAAATTTTATGTCTTATATTTAATTGGGACATTATTTGGTGGAAGGATTGAATTGTACGGTAACTATTTACTCAAAAGTTATTTTATTATTAATGTTAAAATCTATATTATCTAGAAAGTCGTTAATCGCTATGGAGGCTTATCCCTATTGTAGAATAAATATTATTTATTTAAATTAATTAATATTTTAGTTTATTTATTTAAATAAGATTAGAATTGTTCTAATTGATTTTTTCACAACCGGTTTAATATGGAGAACCTAAAAGGTCACATCATAAAAGGAAGAATAATTATTTAAGAAGTTAATGATATAATCTTAATTATAAGTTAAGTTTATTTAATTTAATCTATGGTGATAGAATAAATTAAATAGCTTAATATTTATTATTTAATATTTTAGAAATATTAAATATAAATTAATAAGAGGAGTCTTATTATTATTATTACTATTATTATTATTTAATTTCTAAACGAGTTTGAGAATTAATTAATAAAGTACTCTCAAATATCCTAATAAGATTAGGAGGCTAATTAATTAAAAGAGTTTAATTAATTATTCCTAATAAGATTGGGAGCCTAATTAATTAAAAAAATTTAATTAATTAAAATAAAACCTAATTCCTTAATTGTTAAGGAGGGTTTCCTACATTTATAAATAAGAGGAGTCTTATTTTGAATGGTGGTGGTTGACACTTTCACAAAACACGTGAATACGTAATTTCAATAGTTGGGAGAGTACACCTTTTTCTATGAGAGATAGAAAAAATTAGGGTTTTGCCAAATACCCATCTTCTTGAATCTTTTTTCTTCTTTGGTGGATCACCTCTAGAGGCCAAACACTTGGGTGGCCATATGAATATCAAATTAAAACAATTAAGATCTAATCTTAAGTATGTTAAGATAAGGGGTTGTCCAGCTTATGTGAAAAAGATTTCAAAGGATAAGCTTGGGACAAGTACAAATTTGTGGTGATATTTAATAATAAGTTATGTATATTTAATTTAATCTATGATGATAGAATAAATTAAATAGCTTAATATTTATTATTTAATATTTTAAAAATATTAAATATAAATTAATAAGAGGAGTCTTATTATTATTATTATTATTATTATTTAATTCCTAAAGGAGTTTGAGAATTAATTAATAAAAGTACTCTCATATATTCTTAATAAGATGAGGAGGTTAAATTAATTAAAAGAGTTTAATTAATTATCATAAATATAGATTTATTTCTAGTTCTTAATTAAGTCAATAAGTTGTTATTGTATTCTAGTTCTTGTTAGAAATATTATTTCCATTTTGTTATTGGACAATGAAATCTTTGGTAATATATTTAAATGACAATTATTGTTCTATTTATAATAATAATATTTTGTATAGAACTGGAATATTATTTAATGGATTTTGTACACTTGACTTACGTGAAAATAATTTTACATATTGAACAAATTAGTTTTCTCAAATGGATGCCTCCTGATACGTAATAATTGATTGATGTATCTGAAAGGAAAAATCTAACCTTGTTGGACATGGTACGGTCCATAATCATTTGAAAGGTTCAAAGAATTCAGAAGTGAAACAAATTGGCAAAGTATTAGGATTCTTTGAACCCACTTTGTATTTTTTTAAGCTTCATTTCTTTGTATTTCCTCCTTTGAGTCGATATTTTTCTTTATATATGAAGCAAGCTCTTCCTTCACTTCACTTGGTATTTTTTGCAAGCCTCAACGTTATTATGATTACCTACAAGATAATTTTTTTAGCCTTGTAATCTCTCCTTTACAAATTTTCTTACAAAAATTACATTCCACATATAAATGAGATTTATTAACTCCAGGAGTTGCGGTGCCATATTTCCAAGCTGGATCTTTCTTACCCATAATAACAATTCACTGTAAATTTATAATAAAAAAATTGACTAAGATCATAAATTGAAATTGACCAACAATTCACTGGAAATCTGCATTCCACATATGATTGTTATATTATTGTAACTTATATATATATATAATTGTAATATAAAAATTGCCTAAGATCATTAATTTCAACGATGCCAAGTGACTAATACAAAAAGTACCTAAGATATAATATATATATATATAAAAGTTATTAATTAAGTAACTAAGATCAATAGATCATTACCCAGTTGAAGAAGAAGAAGAACGAGAGAGAATAACAGAAGAAAAAGAGAGAGAAAGAAGAATTGAAGAAGAAGACCATAACTGTCGAAGTTGAACTGAAGTCGACAACCTGAACTGAAGTCGCAACTCGCAAGAAGAAAAGAGAGAAGTCGAACTGAAGAAAAGAAGAAAAGAGAGAGAAGTCGATCATATCTAGGTTTTTTTAAGTCAAACTAAGGCGTAAGCCTTGAAACGCCTTGGGGCGCAATGCCTCAAGGCTTAAGCCTCTGGCATATAAGGCACAAACATCTGATTTTTCAACTGAGGCGTCAGCCTCACCATAGCCATCTCCCGCTTTGCTTTGAGGCACGCCTTGACCGTTATTTCGAACGTTGCTTGATAATTCATTTATACCAAAATACCAAATCCAAATTTTACAAAGAAAAGTTTTTAAGGGTACCAAAAAAGAGATTTCATCAATTCCGCAAAAAGAGTTTGGTTTGAAAAATTGTCCAACTAAAATTCAAATTGTGAATCAATAGACACTACTATTTTGTTCAAAAACAAAGCTATATAAAGCCCAACTGAAAGAGTAGAGTATACTAATTACTCATCCTCCTATTAAAACTACTTATGATGATTAACACAACATTAAAGAAAAATGGCTTACTTTTTAAGATCAAAGCCTTAATGTCCAATTTTGTTGTTCCTTTCATACAAGCACATTCTTGAAATATTCCACACCTTTGTATTTTTTGAAGAAGTTGTGTTGTAGAAGCTTGTCTAATGTGGGTTTATCCCCCTGATAAGCATCCAACCACATTGCAATCATATTAACAAAAGACTTTGAAAAATGGTTCTCTTGAATAATCTTCTTCTTGCTCACCCCTCTTCTTTTTGATCAGTTTCTTTTTGAGTTTTTCATCCCCATCATTCGATAATTTCTAGGCTTGAATCCTCACTTACCTTTTAATTCTTTAGCTAAATGCATGAACTTGAAATATAAAATGACTTCTAATATGCATTCTCTTAACTCTTATCTTACCACTGCAGATTCCAATAAGTTTCGCATTGTCTAATATGCTTTCTTTTGTCTTATCTCTATTTTATAAATAGAGGAGACTTTAAGCTAATTTAATAAGGCTAGGCATGATAGTCAAAAGAAAGGGCATGGACCGATCTGGTTCTTCCAATTGGGCTTGGCCTGGACTTTTTTTAGTTAACCGGTACAACCGGTGCGGTCCAAGATGTACCGGATATATAAAATAACTAACTGGATCCAAAATCGGTCTATACTGAACTGTTAACGAACCAATTTTTTCTGTACCGAATCAGTCGGTTCGGATCTGTCCGATTTACCTTAAATTCCGAAAAAAACTGAAAATTTTGACCACCCCTAGTTATAAGTCAAAAGTGCTTTGGGATTTGAGATGAGAAAGAATTCTATAAACTTTCTTTATATGCAAAGAATGTACACATCCAAATTTAGCTTGGTATTTAAGGTAGCAATAGAAATATTTCAACTAATATACTCCCTCCGTCGCACAACAAGATGACTAATTGGTACAATGAAAATTTGTCATATAAAAGATGTCTGAAATACATAATTTAAATGAAAAATGTTATACAAAGTTTATTTTATCCCCCAAAACTAATTAAGTAGGGTCTGTTACTTTTAAGAAAAAGAGAAATCTTTAGTTACATACGCAGGGTTTATTGTGGATGAAGTAGGAACTTCATTCTCTCCTATACTTTTGTTTTTCTTAAATTGTGTGAAAGTGTAATAAAGGCTTTTTATAGGATTCATGGAGTACTTGTGAATCAAGGTTCAAAGTAGCGGAAGATTATTTTTTGACTCGATATGGTTTTGTGCGATACGTACCGTTATGCTAGTTAGGAGCTACAAAAAATTTAAAAAAAGTATGAAAAAAATCTAAATAATAAGAACAAGAAGATGGATAAATGAAGTTCACTTAACACATTATCTTGTATACATAGCATTGCCCAAAATATAAGACATTCATCTCATAGATGTGTCTAATGCTACACTTTATAAAAATCGGACAATAAGTTCTAAAGATATTTTTTAGCTTCACCTAACTAGGTATTATATAGGTACAATTTCTTTTTTAAATCAATATGAATAAAATATATTTTCCTTTGCGTAAAATGGGTACAATTTTTTTAAGCTCTAGTTAACTTTGGTACTATATAGTATGTATACTTGTTTTTTGCTAAGTAGTTTAAATATAAATGTATAAGTTTATTTTATACTACCAATTTAGGTACTAGTTCAAATAATCAAATGTATTGTTAGGTTTGTATATAGCGCGTACATGCAATCAAATTACATAAACGAAGCGGAAGCGCGATAAAACGGATTTTAAAATTTTTCATACAAACCATCACCATGATCATCCTTGTGCACAATTATCAATAATATGAAATAGATGAATAATTAGATTCATACCCTTGTAGAACTGTGCTACCTCATGTACAAGTTCAACTCCAAGTCCTTTGTGTCCTTGAATTTCACCAATGAGATTTATTCTTTAGATCAACGTAAGTCACTCTAGTGTTTGGCCTCTAGAGGTGATCCACCAAGGAATAATATCTATTCAAGGAGATGGGTGTTGGCAAAACCATAGTTTCTATCTTTATAGAAATTGTAAATACTCTCCCAACTTTTAGAAGTTTGCTTAACTTGTGTAACCCTAACCCATAATAAGACTATTTTTATTTATAGATGTAAGCAACCCTCCTAAACTATTTACGAATATGATTTTATTTTAATTAATTAAACTCTTTTAATTAATTAGATTCCTAATCCAATTAGAAACTCATGAGAGTACTTTTATTAATTAATTCTCAAATCCTTTTAGGAATTAAATAATAATAATAAGACTCCTCTTATTAATTTATATTTAATATTTCTAAAATATTAAATAATAAATATTAAGCTATTTAATTTATTCTATCACCATATATTAAATAAAATATACTTAACTTATTATTATGATTATGCCATTTAATTAAATAAATATTTTTTTTTGCTGTGTGACCCTTTAGGTTCTCTGTATTAAACCGGTTGTGAATATTATATAGGTTCTCTATTGGTCCGTGGAAATGTGACGCCCCCAAATTCGGGTACCCTTAAACCGTATTCAGTGCTACACGGTACTACTCAAACAACATGCTCATTTATTAAATAACTAAAAATATTACATCAGAATTATCTATCTCATGTACGAAGACCTTAAGTTACTTCATTACATGATAGATATTGTATTATTATTACAAAATTTTATCTATTACATAAAACCATCTTCGGCTATTCATTAAGCTTGCCCTTGCCTTTGTCCTGGTTTGACCCTTTTATATGCTCTTGTCTAGCAGAAAATATTTAAATTCAAGCAAGAATGAGCATTCAATTGCTTAACAAGTAATAATATTTAACAAGCAATATACAAGAATTAAATGTTTTCTCTGAATATACTTCTACAACGAATCAATAGTTGTGAAGTAACTGAAACAATTCTGAATAACATATAAAATCGTTTATATATTTAAAACGACGTACTGACTATAGATGCTGAGCGGTCGAAAGACCAAGAACTTGTATTTTCAAGTTTTTGAAAAGGTTTTAACAAAAATTCATCTGCAAACTGTCTAACTTATGGGCACGGTAGGTGATTAGCCCGTTATGCCTACGTTGATCAACAGTAGCTATTGGAACGACATTTGTGTTCATCACCGCCTCGGCGCAAATAAAAGGTTCACAAGTGAGGGAAGTTCTTCTCAGACTCAATGTACTAAAAGGTGTTCGGCGGGAGGCGGGAGGCGGCCGGGGTTCTAGACGAGATTTTTTATTTTAAGCCAATTTTAATATTTTATCTTACATTTATCCAAACAAAACAATAATATAAAGCAAAATAATCTATAATAAAGATAATAAAAGCTTTTGCTTAAAGTTCAAATACATGTCTTTAACGTGTTAGTTTTATTCATAAACAAGATTGCTATTAAATAATAAAATTTAAAATTTTAAGAATTTAATTCAATATTAAAACTTAAGAAATTAAACATAAATTTAAGAATTATATTGAATTAAAATAAATATTACAAATGTATCATCATTTATATAATTTGAAATTGGTACAAGTTCAAAAAATTACAAATAAAATTATCCATTTTAAGTTGATCTTGTTCTCTTTTTGTTGTGATTTGATATGCTACAACTTTCATTATGAATATGGTAAATCATTAGAAAAATAAATATATCAAGATCTGGTTTGGATAGTTATTAAAAAAAAACCTACGCGCCTAGGCCCCGCCTAATTTTTTGGAAGAGTTTTTTAGCCTAGGCGAGGCGCTAGGGGGCCTAGCGCCTAGGCCGCTTTTTAGAACAATGCCCAGACTCGAGTCCAAACTGAAACAATTTCAGTTGGATAGCTCTATCTAATCTCAATAATATTTCAAGACTTGCAAATGAGAAGTAAAGAAATATTAGTCTAGCCGTATTAAATGGCTTCGACTTACTGCTTAGACAGTTAATGTATTTCTGAACTTTTGAAATATGCGTTATAACAAACTGAATCAACTTTATGCAACCGACATAAGAGTTGCACACGTATTTATAAGAGCGTTGCCAGACGAATATACTAGCTGCGCATCGAAGACTAATGTACATGGATACAACATTTGCAACAAACTGGGATACTTGTATTCAATATAGGAATTGAACGAAGCTGAAAACTTGCACAATATGAAAACATTGCACATGTTTAGGATACTTGCTTTTTGTGTAGATTACAAATTTATAGCTTAACTGCTCGTCACGTATCCTAAAAATTTTATATTCATGTCTAGGCATACATTAGTTTATATATACCATGATTATACTCAGTTATACATCCAATGAATACTCAGATCACACATCGGTTTACATACATTCAATCATTAAAAACACATACACTGCCATACATCCAATATAAGTTTAGTTAACATCAGCTTTTAGCTGAACTCTAAAACTTTTGCTTTACTTAGCAAAGCTCATATCTTGACTTTATGTAACCTTGAATCCATTCGAAAATCATTTATCTAGTGTTGCTTGACAATACCAATCTGCTCACAGATATACATTCTAGGCGTATATCCATTCAAACCACATCGTTGCATTATCTCATAACTTTTGTTTTCCTTTTGAAAGTTTCTTTAACATTTATAAATCTCTATAAAAACCTTTTGAAATCTTTACTCAACACAGTCATTTCATGATTGGGCAATCAAAATAGTACTTTAATCATGTAACATAGCCTAAGAGACTTGTACACACATGTTCTAAGGATCAAATCACAAATAAAATCTCTTGACAGTTCTGCAGTGCGGCACAGCCGCATTGTATTTAAAGCTCAGAATTGAGTTATTTCAAACTCTGATCAACCCTTACCATGCTAGGCTCATTTAACAATCAACATAACATATAAATCCATAATTTTTAAAGCTCAAACCAGGCTAGGTTCTTATTTTTTTAGACAACTTAGAATAATACTTGAATTTTCTTTTTAAACTTAGCTTGGATAGTTCAATTTATGCATAGCTTGCTCAGATATTATATAAGATCTTTTAACCACAAACATAACATATATACATAAGAGTTTGACAGCTTGACCCATCAATTTTAATTTCAAAATCATATAGCTTTTCATTTGCAAACTCTATTAAACCATGCTTTGCTAAGTCACTACATGCATAACTAGTTAGGATATTGTATTAGACACATTAAAGCATAAAGAACTTTAATATACATGCTTAAAGACTCAGCACACCAAGAAATCAACTTGGCACATTTGCAGACCAACGCGGCCGCGCTGGTCTTTGTTAGCCACGTTAGTAATAATCTTTTTGCAGAAGCAGAAATACAATAAAATTCGGAAAAGAATTCTATATTGATATTACAGTAAATCCCATAAAAAAAATTTAACCATAATACAATAGGCGTTGAACAAACTAGAAGATTGCAGCTTTGAGGACTGTAAGAACAGTTTTCTTAAGACAATATTTGGCCGTGGCAGGACAAATTGTCTCCCAAGATACAACAATGCTCTGAAGCAAACTCTACCGTGTGTAGAAAGATTATCACTGAGCAGGAAGGAAGAACAAAGAAGAAGGCCTAAACTAATTTTTTTCCCCAAAATCCCCCTTTTACTTTATGGGAGAATAATCTTATATTAACAGTTGAGTTCGAAACTGCCATATATCCAGCAAGGAATTAATCATCACTAAATGGAATTAATTCCATCATTGATGCCCATTAAGCCTTCATAAAGTAGGCCATCAATTTCTCATTCATATCCATCCGTTTCTCAACAATCCCCCACATGAATAAAAATTGAAAACAAAGGAATTCGATGTGGTGATAACTCTCTACAGTTGATATTAGCATAGGATAGGTAGGCATAAACCCTTGAACCTTCCTTTGTGAAGTATATTTACTTTACTGGCTGACTAGTAAATGTGATGTGCTTGAACTATTCTACCGTTTGTGTAAACGATAATATACCTCACACAAATACCAACATAACACGGTTTTGGTTCTCATGGTTATGTTCATTATGATCGTGAACATCTCCTGGTTCTGCAAGAATTTAAGAGAACTAAACTCATTTATTTTCCTTGAAGCGACCCCACTTCATTCTCGCATAGGTGATTTTATCTTTTTGTTTAGATTATTGACACACAAGAATCATTAAAAGCATAGCTTAACCTTATCCGATTTCATATCACTATTTACAGATAAGGGTTAGACCCCCTATAATGATAATACATTGTCTATGTAATTAGGTTGTCCCATTGAACCTAGATTCTGGGATCTCCAGTCAACAAGATTGGGTTTTCCTTCACATAGAACCTTTAAATATTTATGGCCATCAATCCCATTCTTCTTGATCTCAGTTTAAACCTTTGGTTAGCGGATCCGCAATGCTATCCTTTGATTTTACATAATCAACAGAGATAACCCCCGTTGTGATCAGTTGCCTAACGGTATTGTGACGACGACGTATGTGTCTCGACTTACCGTTATACATCACATTCTGTGCTCTTTTAATCGATGCTTGATTATCACAATATAAACAAATTGTGTGCACAGGCTTAGGCCATTCAGGAATATCCTCTAAGAAGTTTTGTAACCATTCGGCTTCTTCTCCGGTTTTATCCAAAGCTACAAACTCAGACTCCATCGTAGATCTGGTTATGATCGTTTGCCTTGAGGATTTCCAGGACACTGCTCTTCCTCCCAGAGTGAACACGTATCCACTTGTACCTTTGGAGTTCTTTATATCAGAAATCCAACTAGCATCAGAGAATCCTTCTAATACTGCAGGTTCTCTCGTATAGTGCAGTCCATAATTACGAGTGTATCTTATATACTGAACTATCCTAACGATAGCTTTCCAGTGGTTATCTCCTGGATTACTCGTGTATTTGCTTAAACTATTTACAGTGAAAGCAATATCAGGCCTTGTACAAGTCATGAGATACATCAGACTGCCTATAACCCTTGCGTATTCTACTTGGTCAACGCTTTCACCTTTGTTTTTACAGAGATGTTGGCTGATGTCTAGAGGAGTTCTAGCTTCACTAGAATCATCCTTGCTAAACTTCCCAAGTATCTTGTCCACGTAATGTGACTGGGTTAAAATGAAACCACTAGGTGAACGTTTGATTTGGATTCCCAAAATCACATCAGCTAGTCCCATATCTTTCATATCAAACATAGAGTTTAACATGTCCTTAGTATTCTTCACCATATTTTCATTACTACCCACAATAAGTATGTCGTCAACACACAAACACAGAATAACATATCCTTTGTTTGTGATTTTGGCATAAATACATTTGTCACATTCGTTTATATTATAGCCATTAGCCATCCTGACATTATCAAATTTCTTATGCCAATGTTTTGGTGCTTGCTTTAGTCCATATAAGGACATCACCAATTTACAAACTTTTCTTTCCTGACCTGGAACTACACAACCTTCAGGTTATTCCATGTAGATCTATTCATCAAGATCTCCATTTAGAAAGGCTGTCTTAACGTCCATTTGATGTACTTCGAGATTTCGTAAAGCGACAATAGCAAGTATCATCCTAATAGAGTTTATTCTCGACACTGGAGAATACGTATCAAAGTAATCAAGGCCTTCCTTTTGTCTATATCCTTTTATAACCAATTTGGCCTTGTACTTATCAATTGTTCCATCCACTTTCATTTTTCGTGTGAAAATCCATTTAGAACTTAGTGGTTTCGTTCCCAGAGGAAGATCCACTAATTTCCAGGTATGATTTTGCATAATGGAATCAATTTCACTTCTTATAGCCTCTTTCCATAAATGACTATCTGTTGAATTTACAGCCTGGCTGTAATTCTGAGGTTCAACCTCTAGCATATAGGTTAGAAAGTCTGGTCCAAATGATTTTTCAACCCTTGCCCTTTTACTTCTTCTAGGCTCTACCTCTTCATTTCCTTCTACTTCAACTTCATGCTGAATGTCTTGACTGTCTTCATTAACAGTCTCAAGAGATCGTTTAGAACCCGATGCAATCTCTTCACGTTTGCATGGAAAAATGTGTTCAAAGAATGAAGCATTCTTTGATTCCATGAATGTGTTCTTGTGTATATCAGGATTCTTAGAATCATGAATAAGAAATCGATATGCATTATTGTGAAGTGCATAACCAATGAAAATACAATCCACCGTCTTTGGACCTATTTTCATTTTCTTTGGCAACGGATCCAAAACTTTTGCAAGACACCCTCACACTTTTAAGTGGTTATAGGAAGGTTTCCTTCCTTTCCATAACTCATGTGGTGTCTTGTCTAATTTCTTACGAGGCACCTTATTTAAAAGGCAATTAGCTGATAAGACAACTTCCCCCCACATCTTCTGTGGCAACCCAGAGCTGTTTAGCATCGCATTCATCATCTCTTTTAGAGTACGATTCTTGCGTTCCGCTACCCCATTAGATTGAGGGAGTAAGGTGGTGTAACCTCATGAATAATACCATATTGGGAGCATAACTTACCAAATGGTTCAACGTATTCACCACCACGATCACTCCTTACCACCTTAATTTTCTTATTAAGTTGGTTTTCAACTTCCTGCTTATAAAGAACAAATTTCTCTAAAGCTTCATCTTTGCTTCTAAGCAAATATATATAGCAATATTTTGTACTATCATCAATGAAAGTGATAAAAAATTTATTACCCCCCTTGTTTGGATAAATTTTAAATTACATACAACACTATGTATCAGATCAAGTGGTTCTGTATTTCTTTCAACTGTATGAAATGAAGATCTTGTTAATTTTGATTCAACACAAATTTCACATTTATGTTTATGATCAATTTGGAATGTTGGAATATGTTGTAAATTAATTAACCTACGTAGGGTATCATAATTTACATGTCCAAGTCTACCATGCCATAAATTAAGTGACTCAATGATATAAGCAGAAGAAGTATTATTCTTATTATTAATCATTGCCTTGGACTTACTAGAAATGGCATTAATCTTCCACATGCCATTACAAACATACCCCTTTCCCACATACATTCGCCCTTTTGACAAAATAAACTTGTCCGATTCAAATACCATCCTAAAACCATGAGTGTTTAGGAGGCTACCAGATACAAGATTCTTCTTAATTTTAGGAACATACAGAACATTCTTCAAAGTCAGTTCTTTTCCAGAAGTCATCTTCAGAATTACAGTACCACTTCCCTTGATCTTGGAAGTTGCAGCATTGCCCATGTAGAGCTTCTCCCCATTCTGGCTGGGAACCAGTTTAGCAAAGGAATCTTTGTCACAACAGACATGACGTGTGGCACCGGTATCTAGCCACCATTCCCTTGGATTTGAGTCAACGAGGTTGACTTCAGAAATCACAGCACATAAGTTGATGTCACACACTTCTCTAGCAATTTCTTCCACAACATGTGCTTCATTAGGCTTCAACTTTCTAGGCAGCCTACATTCAGAGGACTTGTGCCCCGCCTTGTTGCAATTATAGTATTTTCTATTGAATTTTGGTTTCTTGGAAATGCCACCCTTAGGACCCAATTTGGACCCAGATTGAGGCTTTTTGCCTTTCTTGGAGTCTTTATTGACCTCCACCACATTCACCCTAGCCTCAGACTGGTGGACAACGTTGGAGAATTTCTTCTCCGAGCCTTTGTTGTCTTCCTCAATACGAAGTCTAACAATTAGCTCTTCAACTGTCATCTCCTTTCACTTATGCTTAAGGTAATTTTTGAAGTCTTTCCAACCGGGTGGTAACTTTTCAATAATACAAGCCACTTGGAAAGATTCACTAATTATCATACGTTCAGCATGAATCCCATGGATAATCAGCTGGAGTTATTGAACTTGATTTACAACAGTTTTGGAATCAACCATTTGGAAATTCAGGAATTGGCTCACTAAAAATTTCTTAGCGCCAGCATCTTCTAATATGTATTTCCGATCCAAGGATTCCCAAAGTTCCTTTGCCGTTGTCTTAATACTGTATACACTATAAAGTGCATCAGTTAGACCATTCAAAATGTAATTACGGCAAAGGAAATCAGATTATTTCCATGCCTCAATTGCATTGTAGGCGGTGACATTATCCTACTCATCATCTCTGATAACAGGAGGATCATTCTTCAAGCAATTATCCAAATTCAGCATAGTAAGGTAAAACAACATCTTCTGTTGCCAAGTCTTAAAATTCACACAAGTGAATTTTTTTAGTTTTTCGCTGTGATTGACAGGTATGGTTTGGCGAGGAGCCGCAATCTGGAAACCAGACCCGTATATAGGGCCAGAACCAATGTTCTGTGAACCAGATACGTTCTGTCCATCGGTGCCATTCTGTGGACCAAAACCTAGATTGTTCTGTGGACCAGTTGGAACAATTTCATTCTCAGGAATATTCATTCTGAAAATATAAACATAATAATTTAGTCTAAATGAAACATAAACTGTTTTGAATAGGAAACATATTATTATTTAATTATTCCAGAACGGTCCAAGTGAGTATTAACCAAGAACAGTCCAAATAAGAAAACCAAGTCAAGGTATTCCAAAGCAAAGGTATAATCTGCAACTTAATAAAAGATTAACCAAAACAAAAAAAAATATTATCTTAAGATTGTTAGCCACGTTAGTAATAATCTTTTTGCAGAAGCAGAAATACAATAAAATTCGAAAAAGAAATCTATATTGATATTAAAGTAAATCCCATAAAAAAAATTAACCTTAATACAATAGACATTGAACAGACTAGAAGATTGCAGCTTTGAGGACTATAAGAATAGTTTCCTTAAGACAATATTTGGCCGTGGCAGGACAAATTGTCTCCCAAGATACAACAATGCTCTGAAGCAAACTCTACCGTGTGTAGAAAGATTATCACTGAGCAGGAAGGAAGAACAAAGAAGAAGGCCTAAACTAATTTTTTCCCCAAAATCCCCCTTTTACTTTATGGGAGAATAATCTTATATTAATAGTTGAGTTCGAAACTGCCATATATCCAGCAAGGAATTAATCATCACTAAATGGAATTAATTCCATCATTGATGTCCATTAAGCCTTCATAAAGTAGGCCATCAATTTCTCATTCATATCCATACGTTTCTCAACAGTCTTTGGCTGGGAAGTGGCGCGGCTGCGCCACTTCGGCTGAGAGCCAAAACATGCCCTGTTCCAGAAGAACCCAGAGCTTAATATATGAATTCTTATACTTGGCTTCCTAGCTTTGAGATTACCATTCTAACTGACTAGATACAAAGTTTACTTTTATTTCACATCACAAACCACTACCTTTATCAACTGAATTCTCTATATTTCAAAGATTTTAGAAAACATTCTTACTTGGGCATTTTAACATATAGTTTGAAATCATGAATTTATAATGCAGGTTTTATTATAATTTGAATGCTCAACAACCCAGATTTTATATGGAAATCCTTTTCAGCACAATCAGAGAGAACAAGTATACAAATCTCTTTATACAACCCAATTACATAACTTCTTTATTTTACTAAAAGAGCCTATTCAATGAACATAACAGAGGTAAATTATTACCTTTTGAGTTGGAATCCTTGCTTAATTCTTCTTCAATCCTTCTATTAGAACCTCAATTAAATATCCCTTCTCCACTAAATTTGGTAGCACAATCCTTAGATGAATTCTTAAGCTTTAAGATAGTAAGAAGTATGGAATGATGATACTGATTAAAAGGAACTGAGTTGAAAGCTTGGGTTGGGTTTTTATAGAGATAAAATTTCTTTCAGAGCACTGCATATGCTTGGCCATTACCCAAAACCCTTGCTCCTTACGATTAAGGCTTACTGAGTTATTTACTCTATTTGCTTATTAAATTGCCATATGTTGCTCCTAATCTTGGCTCCTACTTCTGAATACTTGGAGGTTACTCTTATCACAACTCACATATTATATATATAATGTATACTTATATTAATACAATACATATGGTAGTATTACATATACATTACATATTTACACTATATTAAGATATTTTTCATTGCATAATTCTTTCAATAAAAATGAAGGTTATACGTTAAAAAAAATATTATATTTAGCGCAATACATTTATTATATTAAAATCATAAATTATTTAAACTTACTTTATTTAACACATATAATAATTTTTGTATAATAAATTCAATCCTTTCTTTCCTTCAGGAAAGTGTTTCTCACAATTTATTTTCGTACCATAAATATATAATAATAATATATTTATTACATCACACATACACATATTATACTGCACATTCACTTATGTAATATAATTCACGTAATAAAAAAATTTATGTAATAAATTCTTATTTTATTGTTTATGAGAAATTCGGATTGTCACAGGAATCGTCAACAAGTTCTTCAACTACTAGCAGGCCTAATCGTACCCCAGGTTCTTCTAATGCTAGCAACAACCATACATTTAAGTGTTATAACTGTCGTGGTTTTGGTCACATGTCTTTTGAGTGTCCTTCCCTGAAGATGAATATTGCATCTTCTCTCTCTAGGCAACTTGCTATTGTTAATAAAGAGTGCGAGAAAATTGACTTATGAAGATGTTTGCAAGCCGTTAAACGTCGAATATGAGCCTGATGAACAAATTTTGGAAGTTGATGCTCATTTGGAAGGATGTTTAGGTGTTCTTCGACCTTTACTTGTTGCTCAGAAACATAAGGATAATCCTAAAATCCACCGTGGGCGAAATTTTCAGACGAGTCATATGTGCGGGACATGTATGCTCTCTTGTGATTGATACTGGGAGTTATACGGATGTTATCTCTGAGGAAGCACTTAATAAACTTGGGTTAAAAGTTGAGTCTCACCCGGAGCCGTATGATGTTGTATTGGTTACCAATACAAAGTTGTGGATTACCCAAATGTGTATGGTTACATTTTTCGTTGGCAAGCTTAAGGATACCGTTATGTGTGATGTTCTACCCCTTAAAGTTTGTCACATTATCTTAGGGCGTATATGACTATGGGATCGTCATGCGCAACATAATGCTCGTGTTAATATCTATTCGATTATTAAAGGCAATTCCAAGTTCACTCTTACTTGTGTTATCGACATGCCAAATTTAGAGAATTCCTTGGTGATTCAACGTGCTTATTCTTGTGTTGATGTTATTAACTCGCGGGGTCGAGTTTTTCTCAGCAGAGAACTGATGTAGGAAGAGACCGTGAAAGTTGATTGGAACAATATAAGATGCTTTGGAAGCCTATGAAATAGAAGCATAGTTGTCACGGCGCCACGACGAGTCATGGCGGTAGTCGACTGCCAAGACGCCTAGGCGACAAGGCGACCGCCATGGCGACAAGTCATTTACAATGTACAATTTATATATTATTTACCCAAAACATAACACTATGGAATAACATTAAAAGCACAATTATATAAATACTTAGCAATATCAATCCAAAAATAAAAACACTTGATATTAAAAACTAGTAGAAGAGATGAAAAATTCAACAAACATCACATAGAAAATAAAGTTGCAACCATCTATCACATATTATTAGTCTATTAAAACCACTATCAAGTAGATAAATATTACATATCAATAGATAAAATGTAAAGAGTACATATATATATATATATATATATATATATATATATATATATATATATATATATATATATATATGAAAGTTTGGAAGCAGAGTAGCTGACCAGTTGACCACCAAAGAAGAAGACATAGAAGAAATGAAAAAAAACCATCGTCGCGAGTCGCGTCATCGCGAGTCGCGACCACCAGAGAAGAAGAAAGAGAAGAAAGAAGAGCAAACCTGACAAAGAAGAAGCGATCGGAGCTGTAGGTCGCCGCCGCCCGTCGGTTGTCGTCGTCGGAGATGTGGGTAGTATCGGTAATAGCTCTCTCTTGCTATCTTAGTCGCTCTCCCCCTTCTCCTTTTGCTCTTCGGCTCTTCGACTGCTGTAATCACTATTAGGGCTAGCCTCAAACACAGTCGTTTTGTTCTCTTTTTTAACCCTATTGGCCATCAAGCCGTCGCTTAGCTCATATACTAGTCGTCCATGGCTACGACTTGTTTTCCTAGGCTCCTGACTTGCAAGCCTCCACCAAGTCACCCTTCCGTCTTGCCACTACACTGCCGACTGGATGCTTAGGCGACGCCTTAACAACTATGGATAGAAGGTATATTTTAATTGGTTTCTTTTATTTGCAGTTATCTTATTTAAAGTATGGTTATCTTATTAGAGTCCAAGTTGGGTTAAGAAAGTTGTCTAGGAATATTATAAATAGTGACGTGCTTCATTATTTTGATATATTGAATAATTAGAATTGATTTAATTTTGTGTGAAATTATTTGTGTGATATTTATTCTTCGTCCCAAGACCCCGTCCCCATCATTAAGTATCTACCACCTTAATTAATATTATAAAAAAATATTTTATTTAATCTAAATTAGATATAATTACATTAATAATTAAATATTTATCTCGAAACAATAATTGAAATAATTTATAATTAACTTCTTAATTTTCATTCCATTCCACATCATTCTCCCCGCAATTGAACTAAACTCGTCCACGAGCTATGTAGCTTCGTTAAAAATATAAAACCATGATCGGCGAGTGATCTTCCAACAAAACACATGAATCAAATTTCTCAATTTCATTATCACAATTTTTGGGAACAACATTTGACATTATAGAGAACTTTAATGCAGTTTGGGATTCTAATAAGCCATCTCGAATGAAAAAGTTAATATATTTGATTTACACGTTTTTTCCCCTTTTTTTGTTCAACCTCTTGCAAATCATTTTGAGTCTCCCATCGACCCAACATTCTCAAAATCTGCTTTTTCATAAGCCTTTTTGGATCTTCAACTTGAACAAACTCAATGTTTGTGTCTTCCATTTTGTGAAATTCAACATGTATATGGTCCTGAACAAAATCTGAATGAGAATAGCTTGTTGATATGAAGTGGTAATGATTTCTTAAATCTGCAAGGCTTGTTTCCAACAATGCTAAGTCATCGCACAATTTCCAATACTATTAAGGCCTATGGATAAACCCTTTGAAGTTGTTTGCACATAAAAGGAATTTGATACTCAAGTTGCTTTATCTTAATCCAAACGGAGTCTAGATAATCAAACTTGAATGAAAACATTATGTTTGTGTATATATTTTTTCCAGTTTTTCTTTTAAGTCAGCTCTCTCTCTCTCTTTTTACTCTTTTTTTCTCTCTTCTGACTTTGTTTTTGTATTTTTTGGTTCAGACATTTTTTTACTCTAGGGACCTAACCATAAAAAGAAAACAGAATAACAAAGTCGGGGCTTAATTGAAAAGACAGAAACTCCGGGTCTGAGTGCCAAAATGAAAACTCAGGGATGATTGTACCCAAAAAAATATAAACAAAAAACTCAGGGACCTAAATGTAAACTTTAAAACGTAAAGGAGAAATACTTGAAAAATGAAAACATATGGGAATCAAAAAATAATTTGGCTAAGTTAAACAAAAGCCCCGTTAATAGACTCGAGCTAAGAACAGACTCAGGCAAGCTACAAAAAGCAATCGGGAGGAAGCTGGTGATGATGAAATTAAAGGATCAACAACGGAGACAAGCAGAGCAATGGCAGAAAGTGCTAAAGGCAGCAACGACATCTGGCAGCAAGGTTCTTCTTTTTCTCTTCCTCTGTATTTTTCTTCTTCTTTTTTCCAGTGAGATGTGTGGCTGGTTCACCGAGACAATGACACAATGGAGGTGGGGTTGGTGGCTGGCTGGAGGTAGCGGCTGTTTGTTTCCGACAAGGGTTGCTGCTGTTTGCTGAAGCAGGGACAAAATGGGTTTAGCATTGGCAGCTAGGGTTGTGGTTTGGTAATATTTTTTGGCTATTTTTTTTCTAGTTGGGGTTTTGTTTTTGGGATGATGAACAGGGTTAGATTTAAGGCTGCGTTTGTGTAAAATATAGGGTGCTGTTTGGAATAGGCAAGGATAGAGGCTGTTTGTGATGTGGATGATTTTATTTTCTGGGTAATGTACTGTGAATAGTACTGCGCTATTGTAGCAGTTCTTATTTCCTTTTCTTTTACCCTTCGCAGCGGCTGGAAGATGGTGTTCTCTTATTTGGGATAGAGGTTAGGCAAGTGGGGCCCTAATTGGGAGAGTTAAGAAGAAATTGGTTGTTTTGGGGTTGCTTGGAGTATCTATCCCACAGCGAACCAGTAGAGAAACAAATACAAAGAGCAAATCTATTTCAAATAAGTTTATATTTAATAATCTGAATAATAATGTGGATTTTTATATAGATATCCAAGACTTAATAGACAAATAAAACCCTAATTTAAAATTAGGAAAGTTAACCTATCAATTACCTTAATTCATATTCTAGTATATTATACTTTACTTTTACTAAATATAATTCCATAAATCAAATATTTATCTCTGAACAATAATACAAAAAAATTAATAATTAACCTTTTAATTTTCTTTTTCTGTTCTGCATCGCCTCAAGTGTGCGACTATTTGTGACTTCAACAGGCAGGTGCTAGTTGATTAAGCTATATACAAGTAATATGTAAAGAGCATTACATGGTGAAGTTTTTGGTACTTAAATGTAGAAGCTAGTCATTTCAACGTCATATAGTACACTGAACTTAAGAGTATCATACCTCGTTATCTAAGTCCCAACTGAAATGCTGAGGCTGTTTCCTAGAATTAAGGGAACATAACACCAAAGAGAGGAGAAAGAAAGATAATTTTAGTGGAGATGGTTCAGTTTCTGCCCAAGTAGGGTATCAATTACCACAATTCTATGGTGTGAACAATATATTCTCTAATGTGTTTCTCACACCAACCCCCCTCCCCACCCCCACGCGCGCACGCAAAAAAAAAACCCGCACACCTCACACATTCACATGTACATGTAATTATGTATTAATATATTTTACAATTTGTTTTTATGCAAAACAGTTGTCATGGGAAGACTTGTGAACTGTTAACGGCAAGATCTTCTCCCACGTCCCAATCACGTAAGACGCCCTGATCCTGCACACTAAACACTGTCAACACCAAAAGCTTGACGGCTTCGACCGTCGGGGGATAGCTCAGGCGGGAGAGTCAGTACCGGCCGTTACAAGGGTTAACAATGGAGGATAAAATATCTAGTATCCTTAGAGAGATAAAAATTGTATGTTGTGTGTATGCGTACCTTTTCTTGGAGACTCTTTTGCTGGGTTATACTCTCTTGCCTGGTTTACCGTGCCACCCACTACCTACTGACACCATCCATCCCCACGTCCGGTGACTCACCTGTCACTCCATCACCTTTGTTCACTGTTTTCTACCGCCGGCCGAAAATCATCCCATCCACATTAATGATTTGCAGTCAAAACAGTCAACCATTATCTTTTTCATCATTACAAGTCAAAGATGAATATATTTAAATGTATGATGGGTTAACCTAATAACCCGGTCCAATACCAAGGAGATATAATGTAAGGATTATGCCCAATAACTTTAGGACTTAATAGTGGATGCCCAAGGGACTAATTAATTAAACAGGCCCAATCCATACGGCCCAAAAGGAGAAATATCATGACCCAACATTGCCCCCTAGTTTTTTATTAAATAGGATATTTAATAGAAAACTATAAATGATCCATGATTTTATGGGATTTGATAAGATCGGAATAAGCCCAAACTGAAATTCACCAAAGCCCAACCAGTGAAGGATAAAGAATAAAGCTGAAAAGATGGGTTAAAATCGGAGGTTCAATTGAAAGGCCCAATCTGCTGGATGCTTGAGACTTAGCCCGGACGCCACCTTTTCAAATTCGTAATCATGACTATCAATTAAATGTGCCGCCCTCGTGTACCATGTAACCGTCAGTATAAAAGGTAAACTTTACCAAATTTGACAGTTTTAACTGCCAATTTGAAATTCGGACTTTTGAGCTCTCTTCTTCTCCCTAGAATTTTTCTTCCTTTCTCTGCAAAACTTCAACAATGGAGGTCTTCAACTCAAACCAGAACTCTCCCCTCCATGTGACCCCAATTAACACAGTCCCATCGAATCCAAGCCCAGATAAAGAGGCATCAAGTTCAAACCCCAAGGCCGCGACCCCAAGTAAGAATCCAACAACAAAACCCCTTCCTAACCCTTCTGCATTCTTCAGAAGTAAGGAGCGATATGCTCATGCCAATATTCCATCGACGGTCACGGAGATTGATTTGAAGAGGATTCGAACTCGTTGTCATATTCCGGATACCCATCTGGTGAGAGCTCCCCGGTCTGAAGAACGAATGTACCAACATCCTGAAGGATGGACGGCTGTTCCGGTAACCATCTTGGAGAAGGGAGTTAGGTTCCCTCTCCATGATTTCATAGTGACTATCTTAGGGTTTCTAGGTGTTGGGTTTGCCCAGTTGATGCCGAACTCTTACATTCATATCCTAGCATTCATCGCTTTCTGCCACGAGCTGGGCGTCGAACCTACACATTTCTGCCAAGATCGGCCAATCCAGAGAGAAAGGATTTAAGGCCATAAGCAAGCATTCCTCGAAGACAGGAGAGAAATTCTAGAGACACTCATTGGTAAACACTCCTTCGAGCAATAGGGGATGGCACGAGAAGTGGTTTTTCGTCAAGGGACTCGAAATCACATCTTTACCGAACTGGGCCACTGGTGAGAAGATTTCTACTGACTTCGGAGACATTCCTAAAGAACGTGATGCCGAAATGATAGAACTTTTTGACAATTTCCCGAAGGAAGAATGGAATTACGGACTTCTTTCCAAGCAGGCGTGGCTATACGATCGTAAATGTAAGTATTAATTTATCTTATGAATATTTGAAAATTGATGTGATATGGAGTCTGATGCGAAACTGTTAATTTTCTGTAGTGACTTTGATCAAACCGTCATCTTCGGAGGTGAAGGAATTGGAAGACTTTATATCTGGAAAGTCTGCAGAAACTGTTGTCGAGCCTCCACAACAGGAATCCCCATTTGAAGGCAATATAGCCGGAAAATCTACTGGGGTCGATGCTGGACCTTCACAACCGGAAGCCTCCTCCAAGTTTAAACCATCTACTGGGACACCAGCTGTTGAGACACACACTGCTGAACCTCAAGCGCATGCACCCAAAGATGATGAACCCATTCTCTCGGAAGAGGTCCTCTGACCTCGTCGGAAGAGAAGAGCCGTCCGAAGACCTCGACCAATTTTCATCCCATCAGACTCCGAAGCCCTTTCTGAATCTGAACCAACTCTCCACCCAATACCCCCAATTACCTACCCAACACCACCTTGTGGAAGTTTATTAGATTTACCTTTAGACACTCGAAATCAACTTCTTCGAGTGAAGAATTTGAGAAGTAAGATAACTCCTCTGACCTCCGATGAGCTAAGAGTGCCTTCTTCGAGTGTTCTCCCCCCAATAACCCCAGTGGAGACTCGAACTATTAATGAAGAAGAACGAATTGAACCCGCTGCAACACCATCTCGGAAGAGAAAACAACCTTCTGACAGCGGCCCGCTTCCAGCTCGATCCCCCTCCCCTGAAAATATATACACGGATCCCTCTCCTCTTCGTGATCAACCTATGCCTTCCCCCCAAGCTCTTCATCGCAAAATTTTCATAATGAGGCTACTGGAACACCAACTTTGTGGCCTCGGTTCAATGCCAACTTTCCTTTCCGGCTCTTCGATTCCTTTGTTTAGGAAACCGACGATCACCGGTTTAACAACCACACGAACGGGAACTTTCTTGATGAAGGCATGAGCTATTTGGCGAAGGTAATTGATAGCTTTCTTGGTATACATCTGTCTTTTCTGATTTAAGTACCTGAGATTGACTGGATACTGTTGAATATGTGCAGACAAATGTGGTCTTCGGGCGTTTACGTCCTAGACACATAAATGCTGAGTCCGATGAGGAGACTCTGAGAAGGGAGAACAGCATGTTGAAGGCTTCATTGGCTCAGGAGAGGGAGGAACACGAAGCCGTCCTTCGTGCCAATGAAGGCTTTCAGAGGGAGTTGGTCCAAACCAAAGAGGATATGAGGGAGACCTATGATGTGCTGAGCTCGGTCAGGGAAGATCTGAAGACGACAAAAGCCAGTGAACAGAAATTGGCTAACATGAATATCAGATTTGTTGCAGAGACTGAAGCTTTGAAGACCACCAATGAGGGACTCGCTGCAACCAACCACAGCTTGTCAATACAAGTAGATAGTCTTCAAGTGAAAGTCCGCGAAGAAAAAGAAAGACATTCATCCAAGCGTCGAAAGCTTCGTCATGAACTGAAGGCTTTAAGGGAACGAAGTTCTCCCTTAATTGAAGAGCTACGTAAGCAAATTCAGACTGAATACCGGGCGTCCGAGGAGTTAAATGTAGAAATACTTCGAATGTATTCAGATGGATATGAATTTTGTCGGAGTCGAGGCAAGGACAAACTGGTTGCAGCCCAATTGGATCCGGCCTTGCTTGACTCTGAAGATGAAGGTGCAGCCTGAGTCAAGGACCTCTGTCTTTTATTGTTATCGGATTTGTTTAAAAAATTTGTTTGTAAAGAAACTTAAGTGAACTTGTTTAAATGTTGATTAAATCTCAATTTTCTTTACCGTGACTTCTGCTTACTTCGTTTCTTGTCAATAATTCAGCATTCATTGATCTTGGATGAACTTGATTTGGACTATGAATCATATAAGGCACATACAACAATTAAGTTTAAGAAATGAAATGAACTGAATTTAATTAACTGAACTGTATGATCCGAACTCAACACTTGAACAAAATAAAGTAGTGTATACTTATCGTTTTCGAAGTATGAAGTAGGTTGTGTATAAGGTGAATTCGGCTGATCCTCCTTGCACCATCAAGATCTTGTTTACCACTCAGGGTAGAACAAGTATATAAGGACATTTGTTTACCACTCGGGGTAGAACAATTTTATAAGGACCATGGAATTTGTTTACCACTCGCGGTAAAACAAATTCATAAGGACACGCCTAACAAAGAGGCTACCATCGAATGGCCAGCGAGTCCCCCCTAACCTCCTTACTTCAGTGCACTTTGTTTACCACTCGCGGTAAACCAAAATTAAAAGGACCGTGGAATTTGTTTACCACTCGCGGTAAATCAAACCCATGAGGGCACTCTCGAATGGTCAGTGAGTCCACCCCGTCCTCCTTTCTCTGATGAAGTTTGCCTACCCCGAAGGGTCTGACAAATTCATAAGGACCACCTGCCAAAAAGGCTACCATCGAATGGTCAGCGAGTCCCCCCCGTCCTCCTTACTCCATTGTGAACTCAGGACCAATATGAAGAAGACCAATTTGTGAAAAAGTGAATCTTTTATTGATGATAAACAACCATTTACAGACTTCCGATAAACTGACTCGATCTCTATTGGAAATATTTCCGAAGCCTGCCAGCATGCCAAGTGTTCTTGATCTCGGATCCGTCTAATGCCTTTAGCCGATAAGTCTCGGGTTTCAGTACTTCAATCACCTCATAGGGTCCTTCCCAGTTTGGCATCAGCTTTCCCATGTTCTGCGGCGTAGATGCTTCGACTTCTCTGAGGACGAAGTCCCCCACTTCAAATCTGTGAAGTTTAACCCCCTTGTTGTAATGCTTGGCGACTCTCCGCTGGTAGGCTGCTAACTTGATCAAAGCCACCTCTCTGACTTCTTTCAAAAGATCCAAGTTGACCTTCAGTCCTTCTTCATTATAGATCTCTTTAAACTGACTAACCCGAAGACTTGGGGATCCAATCTCGACTGGGACTAAGGCATCAGTACCATAGGTCAATCTGAAAGGTGAGTCCCCTATTGTAGTCCTCGGTGTAGTCCATTAAGCCCATAATACACTGAGTAGTTCCTCTGGCCATCTTCCTTTAGCTTCGTCCAATCTGCGTTTGATCCCGTTCAGAAGTGTTCTGTTGGTCACTTCAACCTGCCCATTTGACTGTGGGTGAGCCACTGAAGTCTTCCTGTGCTGAATCCCCAACTCTTTCAGAAATCCTTCAAATTTTGATCCCACGAACTGACGTCCGTTGTCCGATATCACCACTTTAGGAATCTCAAAGCGAAACACTACGGACTCCTTTATGAACTTCAAACATTCTTGTTCCGTTATCAACTGAAGTGGCTTCGCCTCTACCCATTTGGTCATGTAATCAATACCAACTATGACAAAACTGACCTGGCCTTTAGCTTTTAGCAACGGACCCAATATATCTACCCCCCAGACAGCAAAGGGTATAGGAGATAATATCGAATATAGCTCTTCTGGTGGCTGATGTGGGATCGGACTATTGAGCTGACACTTCTCACACTTCTTCACATACTCTATAGCTTCCTTGAAGATCGTAGGCCAGTAGTACCCCTGCCGAAGTACCTTATAAGCCAGAGACTTAGCGGCCATATGGTCACCGCAAATACCCTCGTGAACCTCCCGAAGAGCATACTCAGCCTCAGATGGAACCAGACATTTCAACAATGGTGACGAAAATGCCAGTCGATAGAGATCCCCATCTATAAGAACGAAGTTGGCATTCTTGTATTTGATCTTCTTTGCCAACATCTGATCCAAAGGAAGGACGCCATCTGCCAGATATTCAATGTAGGGAGTCATCCAACAGTTAGACCGCTCGATACACATTACCGCCTCATGCTGGATACTCCTCTAAGTAAACTGATCCATTTAAAACGACAACATCCGTAGTGGCCATTTTTGATAATGCATCGGCAATGGAATTGTCGTTGCGTTCTATGCCCTGAAACTCATAAGAGACGAAATACTAAAGCCGGTCCTTCAATTCTGCCAAGTATTTGATCATCCTCGTCCCATGAGTTTCATAATCTCCTGATAGTTGTTTGACGACCAGTTGAGAGTCACAGTAAATGATCAGCTTCTGAACTTCTAAACTCTTCGCTAGTCGAACTCCTGTTAATACTGCTTCATACTCGGCCTCTTTGTTCGTTGCTCTGAACCCGAATCGGATGGCCTGCTGCACCTTGAATCCCTCTGGACTTGTCAAAATAATCCCTGCCCCGCTGACATCCGCAGTAGAAGATCCATCTGCATACAGCGTCCATGAATTCTGACCGTGTTGAAGAACTGCCACTGCTCGATCGGACGTCTCAGCTTTTGGCAGCTCAGCACTGCTTCAGAGAACGAACAATCCACCATGAAATCGGCCAAGGCTTGACCTTTGATAGCAGTTCGGGGATGATATTCAATAAAAAACTGGGATAATTCCATAGTCCATGCTGCTAATCTCCCCGAAACTTCTGGTTTGCTCATTACCTTCTTCAGCGGTTGATCCGTGTAGACAACTAGGAGTCGACCTTGAAAATATTGCCGAAGCTTTCGACTAGCAATTATTAAAGCGAAGGCAAATTTTTCAATGTTCGAGTACCTGGTTTCAGCATCTCTTAGGACGTGACTGACATAATAAATCGGATGCTGCTTCCCACTGACCTCTCGAACCAGAACTGCTCCAACTGCCAACGAACTAGCTGCCAGATATAAATACAAAGTCTCAACTGGAGTAGGTTTCATCAATAAAAGAGCCGAAGACAGATATGTCTTTATGCCTTGGAAGGCGTCTTCACACTCCGAAGTCCATTGGAATGTCTTCGCATTCTTCGGTCCCTTCAGTGTGCTGAAGAATGGCAAGCATCATTCTGCGGATTTGGACATGAACTTCCTCAAAGCTGCAATCCTACCAGTCAGACGTTGAACGTCTTTGAATGACTGAGGAGTCTTCATGTCTAGAATGACCTGAATCTTTTTCGGATTGGCCTCGATGCCCCTCTGACTGACCAAGTAACCCAGGAATTTCCCTGCACCGAGTCCGAAGGTACACTTAGTAGGATTGAGCCTCAACTTGTGATGGCAGATTGTCTGAAAGCATTCCTCTAGATCATCCAAATGCTTCTGAACCATCGTGCTCTTCACGATCATATCATCCACGTATACCACCATGTTCTTTCCTAGCTTGTGACGCCCCCAAAATTAGGTATACATCACCCATCTTGGGTCGCCAGATACATGGTACAAAATTCAAATACAACTTACTAATACAACTGTCGTGTACAATACGACAAAACATAAACTGTGAGTTTGAATACAAATATTGTCTACTAGAGAGTATCCATACTTAAAAAAAGTCCTCATTACAATTATTATCACACTATTACATAGAATAGTGAGGACTACTAATGCTATCATTGTAGGGTTTCGGCACAGAAACGCACAGCGGAAATTAAAATTTTAAAGCAATTTCCGAAACCCTAAAACAGGATCCATGCGAAAAATCAATTAATTAAGAGGTTTAGAGATTATACCGATTATGAAAACGAGAGTCTGAAATCGACTGCGCCTCGAATCTCCAACGCAATACAAACCGACTGCGTCTCTACGGTATCCACACGAACGCTCCGCGAATCGTCTTACGATCTGCAGAAGAAGGAATCGCGGTACTAGCCACCAAGGATGAGGATTTTCGGAACTATTTTCTCTAGTCTCTCTCTAAGAGCGGCTAGGGTTTTGTTTTGACGTAAAAACCTAAAGTCTGATATACATCATATATATAGCAGTCAGGAGGAATTAATCAAAACCTAATATTATTAAAATCCGAATTTATATATATCTTAATTAAGTCTTACTTAATTAATATACCTATATATAAATTATCCTATTAATTTAAATTCGTAATTTAAAATTATATCAATCATATTGACATATTTAAATATTTACAATTTAAATTAATTTCCTTTTAATTACGTTCTTTGTGTGTGACCCTATAGGTTATTATTACGTTGGCAATAACCTTAAAATCATATTATAAAGTTATAAACAGTGAGCGGCATCTAGTAATGCATCACTGCTACCCAAGTAATAATAAGATCGATGATTCGATGCAACCTTTTCGTGACCAATGTTTCAATGTAATTTAATCCTTTTAACCTTAATATCCTAGATTAAACTCGAGTCATGGAATGTGTCATACTCTTCATAATTTAATCTGAGTTTTCTTGATCAATGAGTAGACTATATGAAACAAATCACTATTTGAGCATGGCCATGCATTTCATAGTCCTACTCAATCAAGAGGCCTATGGATATCACCTATAAAATATAGGATGGTTAAATTCCATCTAGATCACTCATATTACTCACACGATTCATAATGAACCCAATAATCACCTTTATAGTCCACCCTATTAAAGGTGACATTTGATGATATCAAAGTACATAAATTCTCGTGTAGTAATATAGCGGTTTCAGGTCGGAGGACCATTACATCATTGTCACTATGAGAATTGCTAATGACACTTCGCATAATGCTCCATATAGAATTCTCATGGTGGGTCTGTCCAGTACATTGTTCTCTAACATGTACCTATGCATTGACTTAATATCTCATATATTTATGACCAATGAGATTTGGTCATCAGTCAATCCACATACTAGTCTCAATGCATCATTGTTGTCCCATCAACAATGATACTCGACTAGGGACATTTAAGAACAATGATACTAATTGTAATTATATAATCTCATGTTCAAGTCACATACTTGAAACTATATAATTTGTATCACTATTCTAAGGAATTTTATTATGTTAACAATTATATTACGCAGTAATTAAAACCATAATAAAATCATTTATTTATTCAATCAACAATAATATCAAATGTTAAGCAATTACATCAAATAATTGGCCTCTAGGGCATAAACTCTAACAATCATCTGGTCCATCACTCCGTTTCCTGACTCGTCCCAGCTATATTCTCATTTCCTGAAGAGAACCGTGAAAGAAAGGGTGAGCTCAACTAGCCCAGTAAGAAATATTATGACTAAGATAATGCAGAATAAATTATCATTAGTCTTCAACAATGTTAAACTGATAAAATACAATAAACATCAAGTTTAACTGCAGCGGATCAAGCAATCCATTAAAAGAGTCAAGTAGAGAATAAAATCTACTATCTTTTATGATTTAAAAGGTTTTTCATGACTTTTATCGCTGGGACTCAGCTTAATAAATAATCCACATCATCGAATCACCCCTGTACTACGGCCAAGGATATTCTTTAGTATCACGACCACGAATTATCCATGCACTACGGCTAAAGATAATCATGTTTTCACTAACGGTCCTGATCAGGTCATAAAACAATTCATCTCTGCACTACGACCAAAGAGAATCCGTAGCCATAATCATATCAAAAACTGTCCATCAATGCACTACGGGTCAATGAGGACTTTTTTCACATCATTTGTAATATTACGGTTATGATTACACCGATTAATCCTTGGTCATAATCATACCAAGTCCATCTATGCACTACAGGCCATAGATGACTTTCAACAAAATATAAACATGAGGATGATGACAATGATATAAGAATTCAATAAAACAAGTTCAAGAATTAATTTATCCAGGAATTAACAACGTCCAAATTGTCAATATGATACTGCTTTATGGAGTAAAATTCAAGAATTCTTAGAAGAATATTTCCATGAAAAGATACTAGATGAAGCGCAAATATCAAAGATATTCCACTAATTTCATGGAGTATAGAAGTCAAAGTTTTAACCAACTGAGTATAATAAAGAATGGAATAACAAAAGAAATCACCATGCATGCGATAGACCGCACAGACAGGTTATTCCAACAGAATAATAAATAATGGAACCAGGTCTGGCGTAAAACGCACAGACAAGATATTCTAACAGAATAATAATAAAGACGGAACCAGGTCCGGTGTAAAACACACAGACAGGATGTTCCAACAGAATAATAATAAAGACGAAACCAGGTCCGGTGTAAAACACACAGACATGATGTTCTAACAGAATAATAATAAAGACGGAACCAGGTCCGGTGTAAAACACCCAGACAGGATGTTCTAACAGAATAATAATAAAGACGGAACCAGGTCCGGTGTAAAACACACAGACAAGATGTTCCAACAGAATAATAGAAGAATGTCACCAAGTATAGAGTAGACTGCGTATACAGGTTATTCTAACAGAATAATAAAAAATAGAATAACAGAAGTTCTCTTCATGAGTACAAAAGAAATAACACCCCTTACGGGAACAACAATTAATATCCCTTACCGTTTTAAAGAAGAACTGAAATAAAGAAATAGTTAAGTAGCAGAATACTTTTCTTCTTTCTCTCTATAGTTTCTCTCTATAGTTTCTCTCTCTAGAGTTCAGTAAATTCGTAAGAAAATAATGAAGGAATGAGCTTCTATTTATAGAAAAATGGAATGCATAGTAACTAATCCATAAACGGTCCATATTGATTTACTTTAATCTAACGGTCCATATTTAAAGAAATTTTTTTTAAATAAAATATAATATATTCTATTTATAGAATAACTTTAATAAAGTATTCTGTTTTATATAAAAAGATATTTCTGTTTTATTACGTTAATAATACGAATAAAACAAAACTTCATTATCGCTAAATAATTTATATTATTAACTGACAATAATTGAATCAAACTTAGTGACTAATCACGTAAGCCTCAATAATCAATACCGTATGCTATTATGCAACCACACATATTACTGTACTTTTACTACCGAGTAGTTCAACAGTATTAACGGTAAAACTTCCGCTGTAAGACCCTGAATTTTATGAAATAAAAGTATTCAATTTTTCTTATAATTACTATTCAGTAAATGGTTAAATTGATAAATGTTAAAGTTAAGGGTGATATATGATTTTTTTTCAAAATACACAAGTAGTTATAAAATAATCATTGTTGTCGGGGAATATTCGTTTGGTCGTGGAATATTCTTTCTGTCGGGGAATATTCGTACGACGGCGCAGCTATTTGTGGGCCCCATAACGAATAACTGTCGGGTGAAGAAAATGACAAATTTGAGTTTTTACAAATAACGGCGTAGTTGTTACCGTTAACACTGTTGGAATATCCGGTGGTTAAAATACAGTAATACGCGTTATTGCACAGTAGCACACGGTATTGCATAGTATTTTTGAAATTATTAATTCTTACGTAAGAAGGCACTACTCAATAATTGTTACAGTAATTACTATTCAATATTTTATTTTATTGATTCAATAATTGCTGCGTTGATATTTTATATTATTGTTGTTTCAATAATTGTTGCTGCACAATATTTTCTATTATCAGATCAATAATTCATATTATTTGAATAATATTATTAGATAGCATTATTGGCAATGTCTAGAAAGTTCTGTCTAAGGAGAGGTTTGGTCATCTAATTGCGCGCTAGTAAGGAGAAATCCTTATTGGAAAGCCCCCTCTTTCCTGGGAACGGCCTGGTTGTCATAAATGTGATTCTGTAATATTATTTGTGAATAATTAATTATTGATTCATATGATAAGGAAATATTTATATTATGTGGATATAAACGAGGGATATATTTTTGTGGTTAAAAATGAAGGAGTTAATGTTGAGATTTTTATCCGTATTTTTGTCGGAATGGAGGTATTAAAAATCAGGGTTTTTGAGATATTTTGCGGGGGTTATAATTTTTAATCCGACCGTTGGATCGTGGTAATTTTTGGATATGTTATACATATATAAGTTAAGTTTATGTCCACAAATTTTGAACCGTTAAAAATGAACGTATGATTTGTTATGAATTTTACGAGATGACTGGTTCAGAAATTGTTGATTTTTCGGAGTTTATCATTTTGGTGGAAAATTCTAGAATTGGTGGGCCCCACTTGTGGTTGGTGAAGAAATGTGCTGAATTATATTTTAAATGTGGTGGGTGGGAATAGTAGCAGGTAAAGCCATCAGGTTGCAGGTCAAACCTACCAAAATTTTCCTATAAATAGAGGGCTAAGTTATAATTAAAAATCACACCAAAAACATAAGCTTTCTCTCTTTCTCTCTCTATATTATGAAGCATATTTTGTGAGTATTTAGATACTTTGAGAGTTGCTATTCAGTGCAAGTTTCTTTCGGCTTTGCATTCCAGTCAGAAATACTGCTCTTTTGAGGTAAGGGATAGTAATGGATTTTAAGGGTTGTTATGATTTTCAGTTTCGTAATTTTTCTGATCTTCAAAAATTATGGAAAAATTTGAAATGATATTTTGATGAGTTTTATTGATTGTGTCCAAAAATGGTGATTTTTGGATGTATAGATTAAGAGTTATGAATCTTACGGGAAAAGACTATTTTAAAAGTAACCGCTTATAATTCCTTGTGGTTAACTCCAAAATTGATGAAATTTTTATTGGGAGTACATGTGTATGATAGAAGTATACTCTGTAAATTTCAGAATTTTTGGACAAAAGTACAATTTTTGATAAATGTCTAAATATTCGGTGGTTTTGGCCATATGAAAAATAGTAAATGAGTTTTAAAAATTCTGAGAAAAATATATGTTCAATATGAGACTATATTATGCTAAATTCCAGAAAAGAAATATTTTTGGAACTGATTTGATATTTTTCATGAAAATGGACTAGTTATGAGTAAATGAATTAAATATGTTATGTGAAGTAAGAAAATTGAAAAATAGGATTTTATGGCTTGAGAATCCTATATGAGGTATATGCAGATTTTTGATGAGGGTTTTGATTATTGGTGATAAAATCTTATGAGTTTGGTATTTTAGAATGATTAAATGCATTATTTAGTAAAGTGTAAACAATTTAAATAAATTGTTTATAAGCTTAAGAAATATTATTCTTTCAATATCATTATACCGAAATACTGGTATGGATTTTATTGTGGAATTTCTACCTTTTTGTGTCGAGTTTACTATTTATGAGTTACTATTCACGAGTTACTATTCATGAGTTACTATTCACGAGTTACTATTCACGATAAAAATTGGTTTCTTTTTCTAACCAAATTATAGTTGAGTTATGAATATTACTCTTGAGATTAAAACTATGTATTGATTATATTGATTTTATTATCATATATAACATTTTTATAACCCTGATGTTGAAATTCTCTTTCACTAGAGTGTTAAGATGGGTAAATTATTGGTATGATCATGACTAGGGTTCTCTTTGGCCTGTAGTGCAAAGTTGAATTGTGACTGATATGATCATGACCATTGAATTTATAAGTGAATATCTTTAGCTTAAGTGCAAAGGTGAATTGATCAATATGGTTATAATTATTGTTTATATAAATTCTGAAATGATTATATATTTCTTTGAGATATTAATATCTTTGGCCTGTAGTGCAAAGATGAAATATTGATGAATATCTTTGGCCTGTAGTGGAAAGATGAATTGTTGATGAATATCTTTGGCTCGTAGTGCAAAGATGACATGTTGTTGAATATCTTTGGCCAGTAGTGCAAAGATGAACAGATGTTGAGATAAACATGACCAACTGGTGATACAAATGAATATCTTTGGACGTAGTGTAAAGATGAAGTTATTAGTATGATTATGAACAGGAAATGTGATTTGGTGTAACCATGATCTTTGATGTTTCAGGTAAAGATAGGTGATGAAAATTATCATCGTCCTGGATGAGAAGAGGAATTTAGAACTACAGTTATGATTATGAGTTATTCATATGATTGTGGACCAGAATTGTTGATTGATGTTACAGGGATAAAACATTGTTGGTGGATTTTTAACATGGAGAAAATAATAGATTTTATAGTCTATTTGACTCTTCTAATGGATTGCTCGTTCCACTGCAACTATGGTTGAAATTTTTATCATTTACCATATGTTCTAAATCTCTGATTTATTGTTGATGAAGGCTATTGATAATTGAATTATCTTTAGTCATGACATTCTTTACTGAGCTAGTTGTGCTCACCCTTTTGCTTCACAATTCCTTTCAGGTAATAAGAGTGTAGCTGGGTCGAGCGGGGGTAACAAGGGAATAGAACGGTGGTCATCATTTAGTAGTTATATTTGGTGAAGAAAATAGGGTGAGGCGAACCCAACGTTGGAAGGGTGTTTTGTCACTATCATACAAGATGTCTAATGACATACAACCTCGTGTCATCATAAGACAGGGTTGTGCTCATCCACTTGCTGAGTATATCTATGGGCACTACCTATATAATCTTGGTATTTGTTTGAAGTATAATTCTCAATTAGAGACAGTGGAGATAATGATAAGTCAAGAGAAGACTCACCATTGGGAAGAATATGATAGTAATCTTCTCGTTTTTCTTTGGGGTCTATTGGGTCAACCAAGGATAATTCTGTGGCCATATGATATCTATCATAACCTAGATGCGTGGCCTCCCATGTACGAAGGTTTTCTTGAGCACTTCCCAAAGATTCTAATTTCTAAAACAGTTTTTGACTATACCTTTATGTAAGGTGTTATTGTGAGGTGATGTCCACGGTTGGAACATGAGTCACATTTGGTATATATTTGTATCCAAACTCACAGCATATGTGTTGTTGTATTTTACACGACAATTGTTGTAATAAAGTTGTAGTTATTTTCTGTACCATGTATTTGGCGACTCAGAATAGGTTGGATGGAATGAACCTATTTTGGGGTTGTCACATCCGCCGTTATTTTCATAAAATATTTTTGTCGTTTTCTCAATTCGACAATAATTCCGTTGTGGGGTCCACCAATAATTGTACCGTCGTGCGAATATTTTCTGACAAAAATAATATTCCCCGACCAATCGAATATAATACAACAACTGCATACTTTGCAAAATTTATAAATACTACTCACAACTATAACATTATCTCAAATTCACACCATAATATTTAAAAAAAATATTTCAAAAACTTAAATCTTTATTCATAAAATCTGGGGTTTCACAATCTCCCCTGCTTATGAAATTTTGCCCTCGAAATTTTTGTACGTACCTGGTATGCCAAACAGATGAGGACACTTCGTCAGATTATAACTCTTGAAGTATAACCTTTGAGTGTTGAATACATTCCAGGATTTTAACAGGTACATCTTCATACGTTAAATTATCCGCTATCTCGTCCGGTTCTAAATCAATAATGTCGTTCGGGTCGTCCACATATTTACATAACATCAATACGTTAAAAAATATTATGAACACGCGGCATACTTGGCGGTAAAACGAGTCTATAAGCCACAGTTCCTACTTGATCGAGGAATTCAAATGGGCCAATTAAATTGAGGGTTGAGATTTCCTCTCTTCATCGATTCTTGCTTCTAGAATAACGCCCTCTTGAACCTTCTTCTTAGTATTCATCAGCTCCAGGTCCGTAGCTTGCACGGCTTTAACTTTATCGATTAAAGTCGATTCTAATTGTATATTCGTTATCTTCACGTGGGTCACTAGAGTCTTTAACTCTATCTTCATCATTTGTAGGTTATACGAAATGGGTCTTTGTGTTAACAACATCTCACTCGCATATGATCTTCTACTCAACGCGTCAGCTACCACGTTCGCACTTCCACGATGATATTGAATGGTACGATCGTAATCTTCAACAGCTCGAGCCAACGTCTTTGGCGCATAATACGTTCGTTTTAGTTGAAAAAAAATATTTAAGGGTTTAAGAAATGGGTTTTGTACTGGGGTCAATACAAAATTCGATTTCACGCTCTGGGGTAGGCTAAGAAGTCTTCAAGAATACGTCAGGAAATTTATTAACAATAGAAATATCATTCAAAACTGTGACCCTCATCCAAGACTTGGATAACACGTCACATTGATACCTATCAGCTTGCCATCGTCATTCACAACGTCTCCTACGGAAAGTCTGGCTTCGGTGCATTCCACATAAGGAAGTCATCAGTGAAAGGCTTGGGGCTCTTTACTTATGGCTTGATATGATAATGATTAACTTTAGTGGTTTGGTTACTTGAATTAGCATAATAGGTTGGTTAGGAATATGAAAGCTAACAACCTTACGAAAAGCATGATGAGCAGTTAACCAATCGTTTCCAAAAATCACATCAATGCAAGTATTTTCAAAGAGATAAGATCGACAGGTAACATGAAAGTGTTAATTTGAACAAGATTTATAAATAGTGGAGGTAATGAAGGTTTCTCCCAACTGAGTTTAAACTGATATATCAAAGTCTAACTTCTCCGGAGTTAAGTTGAAACATTGAACACAACTACGTGAAATAAAAAAGTGAGTAGAACCGGTATCTAACACGGTATAGACTTCGCAAGAGTTTATGACTAACATACTCGTGATAATTTTATTCAGGTTCCTCGTCACGAAAAAAAACGCTCTCTCTTAAACTACCAGCTTTGGCTTGTCTGGGACATCCTTTGGCATCACTATCCCAGCTGGACTTAACTTCACCATACGACAAAATCAAGCTAGGTGACCTTCTCTTCCGCAATTAAAACACGCTTTGGATTGCTGCGTACAGTTTGAACGGAAGTGTCCTTCCTGTCCGCATTTGAACATACGACCGGTGGTCGTTCTTCTTCCTTTGAAACGGGTGCTGGTACCGACGTTTTCACGTCATTGTTGAACCTTCTCTTCTTAAAATGTCCATTCTTATTGTTTTGGCCATGATTACCACCGAAGTGGTTATCATTTCTGGCATGTTGATTCCCTCCATGCTTATTATCACCGCTTTGATGACTGTTATCACCGGTATTATCATTTTGCCGGCTGCTCTCTTTTGGTTGCGTTGACTCGTTATCGTACTCTACTAACTGAGCCCTATTTACAACATTTGAATACAAACACAGTTTATGAGAAATAAGATATTGACGTATCTCTGGCTTCAAACCTCTTAAAAATATCCACGTCATTCTTTCTTCATTATCAACCAAGTGGGACGCAAATCGGGACAACTCGGCAAACTTGGCTTCGTACTGTGACACGGTCATGTTGTTTTGCTCCAACTTGATAAATTCCACCTCCTTCATGTGGCGAATGCTTTCGAGAAAGTACTTGTCGTTGAACAGCTCTTGGAACTTCTCCCAAAACATCTTGAGTGCGTCAGACTGGGTACGTTTTATAGATTCCCACCAGTGATCTGCCTCTTCACGCAACATAAAGGTGGCAAAGGGAACCTTTTGCTCCTCTGAGCATCCCAAGACATCAAATATCTTGGTTATCTTCTTTAACCATGTCTCTGCCGTAAGTGGTTCTGGCTTTCCCAAAAACTCTGGTGGTCCCAGCTCCTTGAACTGCTTAACGGTGACCAACCGTGGGCTGCCATTATTTTTACCTGCATTATGAACAGGAGCCGCCTTCGCCTGATGTTGCATGAATTCTAAAAAAACTCCTAAACTTACCGTCGTTCGTCAATTGATCAGTGTTGTTGTTTACAGGAGGATTATCGCCATCCTGTTGCACATTGTCCTGATTATTGATCTTTGGAGATTCAACGGTCTCCTGTGCTCCATTGCTTATCTCAATATTTTCAGATGCCATTATCAAATACTGCAACAAAATAAGGGTTAATTAACATATCACATATCATCCCTATACACTGACCAACTAATTAAATAACAAATAAACTTAGGTAGGTCATACTAGTGAAGGAATTCCCCGTCTCTCCCCTCCTAGTTCTAGTCTCACATCTTAGCCAGGGATCATATCCCTAAGCTCTGATACCAACTGTGACGCCCCCAAAATTAGGTATACATCACCTATCTTGGGTCGCCAGATACATGGTATAAAATTCAAATACAACTTACTAATACAACTGTCGTGTACAATACGACAAAACATAAACTATGAGTTTGAATACAAATATTGTCTTCTAGAGAGTATCCATACTCAAAAGGAGTCCTCATTACAATTATTATCACACTATTACATAGAATAGTGAGGACTACTAATGCTATCATCTGGTCCATCACTCCGTTTCCCGACTCGTCCCAGCTATATTCTCATTTCCTGAAGAGAACCGTGAAAGAAAGGATGAGCTCAACTAGCCCTGTGACGCCTCCAAAACAGGTATACAACACCTATTCTGAGTCGTCAATAACATGGTACAGAAACAACTACAACTTTATTAATACAACATAAAAACTGTGAGTGTAAATACAAATATTGTCATCTAGACAATATCCACACTCAAATAAGTCCTCATTACAATTATTGGAACAATATTTTACAAAAAAAAATAGTGAGGACTACTAAAACAACTTCCTGGAACTTTCATTCCATACCCCGACTAGTACCTGCTACATTCTCGCCTCCTGAGAAGAAAATGGAACAACAAGGAAAAGGGTGAGCTCAACTAGTCCAGTAAAGAATATTATGACTAAGATAATATACAACAAATTATCGTTAGTTTTCAACAGGAAAAAATTTAATAGAATACAATAGACAACAAGTTTTAATTCAATATTCGCAGCGGAAAATAATAATTCATAGAGAAGTTACGTAGAGAATGAAATCTACGATTATCTATGAAATTAAAAGCCCATCATCAACATTTTATCCCTGTAATATCAATCAATAAATATCTTGAATCAAATAGTCATCTTTGCACTACAGGCCAAAGATATTCATCAGTTGGTCATGTTCACCTCAACACCTGTTCATCTTTGCACTACGGGCCAAAGATATTCATCAGTTGGTCATGTTCACCTCAACACCTGTTCATCTTTGCACTACGGGCCAAAGATATTCATCATAAAATCATCAATCTTTGCACTACAGGCCAAAGATATTCAGTAACATCATCATTTAGACTGAGGATGATGAAAAATATTTTAAAGAAAACGAATCCAGTGAAGCAAAATAACAAATATTAAGGATTCGTATTTCGATTTATCCATGTCCAAAAATACCTTATCATAGTGAAGTAAAATTCAAGAATGATCAAAACATGGATACAATCAAAGCTAATATCCAGAATAGATATTTGGACAAAAAGAAGAAAATTTTATTTTTTGGTGAATAGTAACTCGTGAATAGTAACTCGTGAATAGTAACTCATGAATAGTAACTCGTGAATAGTAACTCCGACATGAAAAGTTCCAAATTTGATAAAAAGTTCAGATCAATACTTCGGCATAATGATATTAAAGAAAATAATATCATTTAAGAAGAAATAACATCCCTTACCTCGGAAATACGGTACTTCTGACTGGAATACTAGATATAGTGCTGAAGGAAACTTGCACCGTATAGCAACACTCAAAGTATCAAATACTCACAAGAATACGCTCGATATAGAGAGAGAAAGAGAGAGAAACTTGTGTTTCTGGTGTGATTTTCAATTCTAACCTAAGCACCCTATTTATAGGAAAATGCTTAGAACACCAAAGCAGAAAATTGAATATAATAATATTATATTTACAAAATTGTCAAGCCCACCTAAGAAATCTGATTTCAGATCATGTATAACACATGTGAGCCACTCAATTGCAACAAAAAACGTTTTTCTTAAAAAAAACATTTTAAACTCCAAAAATCAATTATTTCGGAACTTCGAAACTTCAATAATTCATAATAAATAGCCCTTTTATCAGAAAATTCGAATCTCGCGAGTTTTTATAGGAAATTCAATTCTCTACAACTTTGCAGAAGAAAGTTTTTCCAAATTCCAAACAAAAATTGACCGAAATCCATAAACGGACGATTTTACAGTCAATAATAAATTTTCGGTCAAGAATTGTGTCCACCAACACACAAAACATGTGTTAATCATTTAATACCACAAAAATACTCTTCCTCCTCATATACTCATATATCCCACATTCATTATAAAAATACCACCATCAATATATTATTAAAATAATATATTTAAATAAATTATTTTATCAGAAAAAGATAAAATATTAATTTTCAACAATTGTCACATTAAAAATTTTCTCCATCTATATCCACATAAAATCACTATTTTCCTCATCATATAAATCAATAATTAATTATACACAAATAATATTACAGAACCACAGTACTGGCAACCAGGCCGTTCCCAGGAAAGAGGGGGCTTTCCAATAAGGATATCTCCTTACTGGCGCGCAATTAGATGACCAAACCTCTCCTTAGACAGAACTTTCTAGACATTGCCAATAATGTTATCTAATAATATTATTCAGATAATATGAATTATTGTTCCGATAATAGAAAATACTGTGTAGTGATAATTATTAAAACAATAGTAATATAAAATATCAACGCAGTAATTATTGAATCAATAAAATACAATATTGAACAGTAATTACTGTAACAATTATTGAGTAGTGCCTTCTTACGTAAGAATCAATAATTGGTACAATACCGTGTGCTACGCGTATTACCGTGTTTTAACCACCGGGTATTCCAACAGTATTAATGGTAACAACTACGCCGTTATTTATAAATAACTTATTTTTGTCGTTTTCTTCATCCAATCGTTTTCTGTTATGGGGCCCACACAAGGCTGCGCCGTCGTACGAATATTCCCCGGCAACAAGAATATTCTACGACCAAACAAATATTCCCCGACAACAATGAATATTTTATAACCACTTGCTTATTTAAAATATTTGCGCATTTTACCCATAACTAACCACATTAATCAAATCAACTTTTACTATTTCAGAATAATAAATAGAGGAAATTAAATTTCATTTATTAATAATTTGGGGTCTTACAACCTCCCCTCCTTATGAAATTTCGTCCTCGAAATTGACATACGTACCTGGTGTTTCGAAAAGATGAGGATACCTCGCTTTCATTTCCGTTTCTAACTCCCAGGTCATTTCCTCAATAGCATGGTTTCTCCACAAAACTTTAACTTGTGATATGACCTTCGTGCGTAGGACATGCTCCTTTTTATTCATGATCTTGACAGGTACCTCCTCGTACGTTAAGTCTTCAGCTATCTCGTCCGGTTCTAACTCAATAACATGGGTCGGGTCTTTCACATATTTACGAAGCACAGATATATGAAAAACATTATGAACACGAGACATACTTGGAGGTAACGCAAGTCTATAGGCCACATTTCCTACTCGGTCAAGAATCTGAAATGGACCAATAAATCGTGGATTGAGCTTTCCTCTCTTCCCAAATCTTGTAACTCCTTTTCATGGAGCTACACGTAATAATACATGATCCCCAATGTCAAATTCCACGTCCTTTCGATGAATATCCACATAACTCTTTTGTCGATCCTGTGCCGTTTGTATACGTTGTCGAATCGTTTGGATCTTCTCTGTAGTCATTCGTACCAACTCTGGTCCCAACAACGTTGCTTCTCCCACCTCATCCCAACATACTGGAGAGCGACACTTTCGTCCATACAATGCTTCAAAGGGAGCCACACCTATACTTGCCTGATAACTGTTGTTGTAGGAGAATTCCACCAATGGTAGGTACTTATCCAAACTTCCTTTGAAATCTAGGACACAAATTCTTAATAGATCTTCAAGAGTTTGAATAGTCCTCTCTGATTACCCGTCCGTTTGAGGATGGTATGCCGAACTGAACCGTAAATCCGTGCCCATAGCTTTTCGCAAGCTAACCCAAAATCTTGAAGTGAATCTTGGGTCACGATCCGAAACTATGGATACTGGCATGCCATGCAACCTTACAATCTCATTCACGTACATACTAGCAAGACGTTCAAGGGAATAAGTGTAAGACCCCGAATTTTATGAAATAAAAGTATTCCATTTTTCTTATAATTACTATTCAGTAAATGGTTAAATTGATAAAAGTTTAAAGTTATGAGTGAAATGTAAATTTTTTTTCAAAATAAGTAAGTGGTTATAAAATAATCATTGTTGTCGGGGAATATTCGTTTGGTCATGGAATATTCTTTCTGTCGGGGAATATTCGTACGACGGCGCAACTATTTGTGGGCCCCATAACGAATAACTGTCGGGTGAAGGAAAACGACAAATTTGAGTTTTTACAAATAACGACGTAGTTGTTACTGTTAACACTGTTGGAATACCCGGTGATTAAAATACAGTAATACGCGTTATTGCACAGTAGCACACGGTATTGCACAGTATTTTTAAAATTATTGATTCTTACGTAAGAAGGCACTACTCAATAATTGTTACAGTAATTACTGTTCAATATTTTATTTTATTGATTCAATAATTGCTACGTTGAAATTTTATATTGTTGTTGTTCAATAATTGTTGCTGCACAGTATTTTCCATTATCAGATCAATAATTCATATTATTTGAATAGTATTATTAGATAGCATTATTGACAATGTCTAGAAAGTTCTGTCTAAGGAGAGGTTTGGTCATCTAATTGCGCGCTAGTAAGGAGAAATCCTTATTGGAAAGCCCCCTCTTTCCTGGGAACGGCCTGGTTGTCATAAATGTGATTCTGTAATATTATTTGTGAATAATTAATTATTGATTCTTATGATAAGGAAATATTTATTTTATGTGGATATAAACGAGGGACATATTTTTGTGGTTAAAAATGAAGGAGTTAATGTTGAGGTTTTTATCAGTATTTTTGGAGGTATTAAAAATTAGGGTTTTTGAGATATTTTGCGGGGGTTATAATTTTTAATCCGACCGTTGGATCGTGGTAATTTTTGGATATGTTATACATATATAAGTTGAGTATATGTCCACAAATTTTGAACCGTTAAAAATGAACGTATGATTTGTTATGAATTTTACGAGATGACTGGTTCAGAAATTGTTGAATTTTCGGAGTTTATCATTTTGGTGGAAAATTCTAGAATTGGTGGGCCCCACTTGTGGTTGGTGAAGAAATGTGCTGAATTATATTTCAAATGTGGTGGGTGGGAATAGTAGCAGGTAAAGCCATCAGGTTGCAGGTCAAACCTACCAAAATTTTCCTATAAATAGAGGGCTAAGTTAGAATTGAAAATCACACCAAAACATAAGCTTTCTCTCTTTCTCTCTCTATATTATGAAGCATATTTTGTGAGTTTTTAGATACTTGGTGAGTTGCTATTCATCAGTGCAAGTTTCCTTCAGCATCATATCCGATATCCAGTCAGAAGTACTGCTCTTTTGAGGTAAGGGATAGTAAGGGATAGTAAGAGATTTTAAGGGTTGTTATGATTTTCAGTTTCGTAATTTTTCTGATCTTCAAAAATTCTGGAAAAATTTGAAATGATATTTTGATGAGTTTTCTTGATTGTGTCCAAAAATGGTGATTTTTGGATGTATAGATTGAGAGTTATGAATTTTATGAGAAAAGACTATTTTAAAAGTAACCGCTTATAATTCCTTGTGGTTAACTCCAAAATTGATGAAATTTTTATTGGGAGTACATGTATATGATAGAAGTATACTCTGTAAATTTCAGAATTTTTAGACAAAAGTACAATTTTTGATAAATGTCTAAATATTCGGCTATTTTGGCCATATGAAAAATAGTAAATGACTTTTAAAAATTCTGAGAAAAATATATGTTCACTATGGGACTATATTATGCTAAATCCCAGAAAAGAAATATTTTTGGAACTGATTTGGTATTTTTCATGAAAATGGTCTAGTTATGAGTAAATGAATTAAATATGTTTTGTGAAGAAAGAAAATTGGAAAATAGGATTTTATGGCTTGAGAATCCTATATGAGGTATATGCAGATTTTTGATGAGGGTTTTGGTTATTGATGATGAAATTGTAAGAGTTGGCATTTTATGATGATTAAATGCATTAATTAGTAAAGTGTAAACAATTAAAATAAATTGTTTATAAATTTAAGTAATGTTATTCTTTCAATATCATTATACCGAAATATTGGTATGGATTTTATTGTGGAATTTCTATCTTTTGTGTCGGGGTTACTATTCATGAGTTACTATTCACGATTTACTATTCATGAGTTACGAATATTACTCTTGAGATTAAAACTATATGTTGATCATATTATTTTTATCATCATATATAACATTTTTATAACCCTGATGTTGAAATTCTCTTTCACTGGAGTGTAAAGATGGGTAGATTATTGGTATGATCATGACTAGGGTTCTCTTTGGCCTGTAGTGCAAAGTTGAATTGTGACTGGTATGATCATGACCATTGAATTTATAATTGAATATCTTAAGCTTAAGTGCAAAGGTGAATTGATCAACATGGTTATAATTATTGTTTATATAAATTCTGAAATGATTATATATTTCTTTGAGATATTAATATATTTGGCCTGTAGTGCAAATATGAACTGTTGATGAATATATTTGCCTGTAGTGCAAATATGAACTGTTGATGAATATCTTTGGCCGTAGTGCAAAGATGAATTGTTGATGAATATCTTTGGCCTGTAGTGCAAAGATGAACTGTTGTTGAATATCTTTGGCCTGTAGTGCAAAGATGGTCTGTTGATGAATATCTTTGGCCTGTAGTGCAAAGATGAACTGTTGTTGAATATCTTTGGTCGTAGTGCAAAGATGGATTTATTAGTATGATTATGAACAGGAACTGTGATTTGGTATAACCATGATCTTTGATGTTTCAGGTAAAGACAGGTGATGAAAATATTCTTCGTCCTGGGTGCGAAGAAAAATTTAGAATCACAATTATGATTATGAGTTATTCATATGATTGTGGAAAGGAACTGTTGATTGATGTTACAGGGATAAAACATTGTTGGTGGATTTTTAACATGGAGAAGATAATAGACTTTATAGTCTATTTGACTCTTCTAATGGATTGCTCGTTCCGCTGCAACTATGGTTGAAATTTTTATCATTTACCATATGTTCTAAATCTCTGATTTATTGTTGATGAAGGCTATTGATAATTGAATTATCTTTAGTCATGATATTCTTTACTGAGCTAGTTGTGCTCACCCTTTTGCTTCACAATTCCTTTCAGGTAATAAGAGTGTAGCTGGGTCGAGCGGGGGTAACAAGGGAATAGAACGGTGGTCATCATTTAGTAGTTATATTTGGTGAAGAAAATAGGGTGAGGCGAACCCAACGTTGGAAGGGTGTTTTGTCACTATCATACAAGATGTCTAATGACATACAACCTCGTGTCATCATGGACAGGGTTGTGCTCATCCACTTGCTGAGTATATCTATGAGCACTACCTATATAATCTTGGTGTTTGTTTGAAGTATAATTCTCAATTAGAGACAGTGGAGATAATGATAAGTCAAGAGAAGACTCACCATTGGGAAGAATATGATAGTAATCTTCTCGTTTTTCTTTGGGGTCTATTGGGTCAACCAAGGATAATTCTGTGGCCATATGATATCTATCATAACCTAGACGCGTGGCCTCCCATGTACGAAGGTTTCCTTGAGCATTTTCCAAAGATTCTAATTTCTAAAACAGTTTTTGACTATACCTTTATGTAAGGTACCTTTGTGAGGTGATGATACGATGGTGAACAAGTCACATTTGGTATATATTTGTATCCAAACTCACAGCATATGTGTTGTTGTATTTTGCACGACAATTGTTGTAATAAAGTTGTAGTTGTTTTCTGTACCATGTATTTGACGACTCAGAATGGGTTGGATGGAATGGACCTATTTTGGGGTCGTTACATTTGGTATCAGAGCTTAGGGATATGATCTCTGGTGGAGATCGGGGAATACAACTAGGAGGGGAGAGATGAGTAAATTCTTCGCTAGTGTGTCCTACCTAAGCTTATTTGTTGGTCAGTCATAATATTGGGATATTATGTGATATGTTAATTTGTTAAATTAACCCTTGTTTTGAAGCTGTATTCTAGAAAGATATCTGAAATACAGAAGATGAGCAATGGAGAAATCATGATGATAAGGAAGATGGAATCTGAAATGAAAGGAAGGTATTCTCAACTCTTTGAAATACCAGGTACGTAAATTTCGGGGACGAAATTTCATAAGGAGGGGAGATTGTAAGACCCCGAATTTTATGAAATAAAAGTATTCCATTTTTCTTATAATTACTATTCAGTAAATGGTTAAATTGATAAAAGTTTAAAGTTATGGGTGAAATGTAAATTTTTTTTCAAAATAAGCAAGTGGTTATAAAATAATCATTGTTGTCGGGGAATATTCGTTTGGTCGTGGAATATTCTTTCTGTCGGGGAATATTCGTACGACGGCGCAGCTATTTGTGGGCCCCATAACGAATAACTGTCGGGTGAAGAAAACGACAAATTTGAGTTTTTACAAATAACGGCGTAGTTGTTACCGTTAACACTGTTGGAATACCCGGTGGTTAAAATACAGTAATACGCGTTATTGCACAGTAGCACACGGTATTGCACAGTATTTTTAAAATTATTGATTCTTACGTAAGAAGGCACTACTCAATAATTGTTACAGTAATTACTGTTCAATATTTTATTTTATTGATTCAATAATTGCTACGTTGAAATTTTATATTATTGTTGTTCAATAATTGTTGCTGCACAGTATTTTCCATTATCAGATCAATAATTCATATTATTTGAATAATATTATTAGATAGCATTATTGGCAATGTCTAGAAAGTTCTGTCTAAGGAGAGGTTTGGTCATCTAATTGCGCGCCAGTAAGGAGAAATCCTTATTGGAAAGCCCCCTCTTTCCTGGGAACGGCCTGGTTGTCATAAATGTGATTCTGTAATATTATTTGTGAATAATTAATTATTGATTCATATGATAAGGAAATATTTATTTTATGTGGATATAAATGAGGGATATATTTTTGTGGTTAAAAATGAAGGAGTTAATGTTGAGGTTTTTATCAGTATTTTTTTGGAGGTATTAAAAATAGGGTTTTTGAGATATTTTGCGGGGGTTATAATTTTTAATCCGACCGTTGGATCGTGGTAATTTTTGGATATGTTATACATATATAAGTTGAGTATATGTCCACAAATTTTGAACCGTTAAAAATGAACGTATGATTTGTTATGAATTTTACGAGATGACTGGTTCAGAAATTGTTGAATTTTCGGAGTTTATCATTTTGGTGGAAAATTCTAGAATTGGTGGGCCCCACTTGTGGTTGGTGAAGAAATGTGCTGAATTATATTTCAAATGTGGTGGGTGGGAATAGTAGCAGGTAAAGCCATCAGGTTGCAGGTCAAACCTACCAAAATTTTCCTATAAATAGAGGGCTAAGTTAGAATTGAAAATCACACCAAAAACATAAGCTTTCTCTCTTTCTCTCTCTATATTATGAAGCATATTTTGTGAGTTTTTAGATACTTGGTGAGTTGCTATTCATCAGTGCAAGTTTCCTTCAGCATCATATCCGATATCCAGTCAGAAGTACTGCTCTTTTGAGGTAAGGGATAGTAAGGGATAGTAAGGGATTTTAAGGGTTGTTATGATTTTCAGTTTCGTAATTTTTCTGATCTTTAAAAATTCTGGAAAAATTTGAAATGATATTTTGATGAGTTTTCTTGATTGTGTCCAAAAATGGTGATTTTTGGATGTATAGATTGAGAGTTATGAATTTTATGAGAAAAGACTATTTTAAAAGTAACCGCTTATAATTCCTTGTGGTTAACTCCAAAATTGATGAAATTTTTATTGGGAGTACATGTATATGATAGAAGTATACTCTGTAAATTTCAGAATTTTTAGACAAAAGTACAATTTTTGATAAATGTCTAAATATTCGGCTATTTTGGCCATATGAAAAATAGTAAATGACTTTTAAAAATTCTGAGAAAAATATATGTTCACTATGGGACTATATTATGCTAAATCCCAGAAAAGAAATATTTTTGGAACTGATTTGGTATTTTTCATGAAAATGGTCTAGTTATGAGTAAATGAATTAAATATGTTTTGTGAAGAAAGAAAATTGGAAAATAGGATTTTATGGCTTGAGAATCCTATATGAGGTATATGCAGATTTTTGATGAGGGTTTTGGTTATTGATGATGAAATTGTAAGAGTTGGCATTTTATGATGATTAAATGCATTAATTAGTAAAGTGTAAACAATTAAAATAAATTGTTTATAAATTTAAGTAATGTTATTCTTTCAATATCATTATACCGAAATATTGGTATAGATTTTATTGTGGAATTTCTATCTTTTGTGTCGGGGTTACTATTCATGAGTTACTATTCACGATTTACTATTCATGAGTTACGAATATTACTCTTGAGATTAAAACTATATGTTGATCATATTATTTTTATCATCATATATAACATTTTTATAACCCTGATGTTGAAATTCTCTTTCACTGGAGTGTAAAGATGGGTAGATTATTGGTATGATCATGACTTGGGTTCTCTTTGGCCTGTAGTGCAAAGTTGAATTGTGACTGGTATGATCATGACCATTGAATTTATAATTGAATATCTTAAGCTTAAGTGCAAAGGTGAATTGATCAACATAGTTATAATTATTGTTTATATAAATTCTGAAATGATTATATATTTCTTTGAGATATTAATATATTTGGCCTGTAGTGCAAATATGAACTGTTGATGAATATATTTGACCTGTAGTGCAAATATGAACTGTTGATGAATATCTTTGGCCGTAGTGCAAAGATGAATTGTTGATGAATATCTTTGGCCTGTAGTGCAAAGATGAACTGTTGTTGAATATCTTTGGCCTGTAGTGCAAAGATGGTCTGTTGATGAATATCTTTGGCCTGTAGTGCAAAGATGAACTGTTGTTGAATATCTTTGGTCGTAGTGCAAAGATGGATTTATTAGTATGATTATGAACAGGAACTGTGATTTGGTATAACCATGATCTTTGATGTTTCAGGTAAAGACATGTGATGAAAATATTCTTTGTCCTGGGTGCGAAGAAAAATTTAGAATCACAATTATGATTATGAGTTATTCATATGATTGTGGAAAGGAACTGTTGATTGATGTTACAGGGATAAAACATTGTTGATGGATTTTTAACATGGAGAAGATAATAGACTTTATAGTCTATTTGACTCTTCTAATGGATTGCTGTTCCGCTGCAACTATGGTTGAAATTTTTATCATTTACCATATGTTCTAAATCTCTGATTTATTGTTGATGAAGGCTATTAATAATTGAATTATCTTTAGTCATGATATTCTTTACTGAGCTAGTTGTGCTCACCCTTTTGCTTCACAATTCCTTTCAGATAATAAGAGTGTAGCTGGGTCGAGCGGGGGTAACAAGGGAATAGAACGGTGGTCATCATTTAGTAGTTATATTTGGTGAAGAAAATAGGGTGAGGCGAACCCAACGTTGGAAGGGTGTTTTGTCACTATCATACAAGATGTCTAATGACATACAACCTCGTGTCATCATGGACAGGGTTGTGCTCATCCACTTGCTGAGTATATCTATGAGCACTACTTATATAATCTTGGTGTTTGTTTGAAGTATAATTCTCAATTAGAGACAGTGGAGATAATGATAAGTCAAGAGAAGACTCACCATTGGGAAGAATATGATAGTAATCTTCTCGTTTTTCTTTGGGGTCTATTGGGTCAACCAAGGATAATTCTGTGGCCATATGATATCTATCATAACCTAGACGCGTGGCCTCCCATGTACGAAGGTTTCCTTGAGCATTTCCCAAAGATTCTAATTTCTAAAACAGTTTTTGACTATACCTTTATGTAAGGTACCTTTGTAGTGCTGATACATGATGGTGTCCAACGTCACAGTTGGTATATATTTGTATCCAAACTCACAGCATATGTGTTGTTATATTTTGCACGACAATTGTTGTAATAAAGTTGTAGTTGTTTTCTGTACCATGTATTTGACGACTCAGAATGGGTTGGATGGAATGGACCTATTTTGGGGTCGTTACAATAAGTCTCCCGTATCGGCAAGAAATGAGCAGACTTGGTTAGTCTATCAACTATAACTCAAATAGCATTTATGCCTTGAGAAACCGTAGGAAGACCCGTAACGAAATCCATGGTAATGTGTTCCCACTTCCATTTTGGAATCTCAAGTGGTTGCAATGGACCCTTTGGTACTTGATGCTCCGCCTTTACACGTTGACAAGTTAAACACCTCGAGATAAACTTTGCAATCTCTCTCTTCATATTGTTCCACCAAAATGTATGTCGAAGATCACGATACATTTTAGTACTTCCAGGATGGATTGCAAATGGTGTATTGTGTGCCTCCATCATGATCTTGTACTTTAAATCAGAATCGTTAGGAACACAAAGTCTGGAGTGGACTCGAAGTATTCTTTCTTCATCGATTCTTGCTTCTGGAATAGCACCTTCTTGCACTTTCTTCTTCATACGCATCAGCTCCGGGTCTGTAGTTTGAGCAACTTTAACTTTATCGATTAAAGTTGGTTCTACGCGTATACTTGATATCATCGCACTCGTTCCTGCATATGATCTTCTACTCAACGCGTCAGCTACCACGTTTGCTTTTCCAAGATGGTATTGAATAGTGTGGTCGTAATCTTTCAACAGCTCGAGCCAACGTCGTTGCCGCATGTTGAGTTCTTTTTGAGTGAAGAAATATTTGAGGCTTTTATGGTCTGAATATATCTCCACCTTCTCCCCATATAGATAGTGCCTCCAGATCTTTAGTGCGAAAACGACTGCTGCCAACTCTAGATCATGAGTAGGATAATTCCTCTCATATTCTTTAAGTTGTCGCGAGGCATAGGCTATGACTTTCCCACGTTGCATGAGAACACATCCTAACCCTTTGCCTGAAGCATCGCTGTAGATAACAAATCCATCCGAACCAGATGGTATTGTCAGAACAGGTGCCGAAATGAGTCTCCTCTTAAGCTCTTGGAAACTCTTCTCGCATTCTTCGCTCCATACGAATTTGATATCTTTCTGAGTCAGCTGAGTTAACGGGGTAGCGATTCGAGAAAATCCTTCTACGAATCTCCGATAATAACCAGCTAAGCCTAGAAAGCTACGTACATCGGTCACCGTCTTCGGTTGCTCCCAGCTTTGTATTGCTTCAATCTTCGACGGGTCCACAGATACTCCATGTTTTGACACCACGTGCCCTAGGAATGCTACTTCCTCAAGCTAGAACTCGCATTTTTTCAACTTAGCATATAGCTTGTTTTCACGCAACCTTTGGAGTACCAGCTTCAAATGGTGCTCATGATCTTCACGGCTTTTGGAATAAATGAGGATGTCATCAATAAAGACAACAACGAACTGATCCAAATAATCCTTGAATACTCGGTTCATCATATCCATGAAAGCCGCAGGAGCATTAGTCAATCCAAAAGACATGACTAAGAATTCATAATACCCGTACCGAGTTCTAAAGGCAGTCTTCAGAATATCTTCAGTTTTAACCTTCAGCTGATGATATCCAGAACGAAGATCGATTTTTGAAAAAAATTGTGCTCCTTGTAACTGGTCAAACAGGTCATCAATACGAGGTAGCGGATACCTATTCTCGATGGTGACATGGTTTAATTCCCGGTAATCGATACAAAGTCGCATACTCCCGTCTTTCTTCTTTACAAATAAAACAGGAGCACCCCAAGGAGATGTACTAGGACGAATGAAACCGATGTCCAACAACTCTTGTAGTTGGATTTTTAACTCCTGAAGTTCAATAGGAGCCATTCGATATGGGGTTTTAGAAATAGGCTTTGTACTAGGTTCAAGATCAATAAAGAATTCAACTTCACGTTTCGGGGGTAGACCGGGAAGTTCTTCAGGAAATACGTCAGGAAAGTTACTAACAACAGGAATATTATTCAAATTTGACGTGTCTTTATTCAAATCCATAACATGGGCTAAGAAAGCTTGACATCCGTTTTTCAATAAACGAATGGCTTTATGACTTGATATGACAGTGATTGATTTTAATGGCTTTGTTGCTTGAATTCGAACAACAGGTTGATTAGGAATATGAAAACTAACCACCTTACGAAAACAATCAATTTTGGCATGATGAGTAGTTAACCAATCAATTCCTAAAATCACGTCAAATGCAAGTATCTTTAAAGAGATAAGGTCAACAGGTAAGGTGATGGTGCCAACTTGGATCAAACAAGATTTATAAACAGTGGATGTGATGAAAGTTTCCCCTAACGGAGTCTCCACAGATAAATCAAAGTCTAATTTCTCCGGAGTCAAGTTTAAACGTTGAGCACAAGCAGGAGAAATAAATGAATGGGTAGCACCAGTATCTAGTAAGGTATAAACTTCACATGAATTTATGATTAGCTTACCCGTGATCATCTCGTTTGGGTTCCTCGCATGTTGACCAGTCACGACAAACGCTCTTCCAGGAACCGTTGACTTTGACTTTTCTGGGGCAGCCTTTTGAGTCACCGTCCCCGCTGAACTTGGTTTCGCTATCGTACAATCTCGAGCGATATGTCCTTCCTTTCCACAATTATAGCATACCTTGAACTGTTGTGGACAGTTTGGGCTGATATGTCCCTCTTTTTCACATTTATAGCATATGACCGGTGGTCGTTCTCCTCCCTTGGAACCAGTTGCTGCTGGTGCTGACGTCTTCGTATTGTCATTGTTGAATCTCCTCTTTTTAAAATCTCCTCCCGACTCGCTTCTTCTATTTTCATAGCCACGATTACCACCAGAGTGGTTGCCGTTCTTGTCTGTATATTTCTTTCTCCACTGATTATCATTGTTCTGATGACTGTTGTCACCAATATGATCCTAGTTGTGGTCCCTTGGTTGACCGTACTAGTTATCTCGCTCTAATAATTGAGCCCTGTTGACAACATCTGAATAGAGAGAAAATTTATGAGAAATGAGATATTGACGTATGCCGGGTTTCAAACCTCTCAGAAACATCCGCGTCATACGTTCCTCATTCTCCACCAAATGAGGTGCAAACCTAGACAACTCCGCAAACTTCGCCTCGTACTGGGACACCGTCATGTTATTCTGCTCCAGTCTAATAAACTCTACCTCCTTCATATGACGAATACTTTCAGGAAAGTACTTGTCATTGAATAGCTTCTGAAATATCTCCCAAGACATGCTGAGTGCAGCTGGATGGGTCCGCTTCACAGATTCCCACCAGTAGTCTGCCTCGCCACGGAACATAAAGGTGGCAAATGGAACCTTCTGTTCCTCCGTGCATCCCAAGATATCAAATATCTTGGTAATTTGCTTGAACCATGTCTCCGCCTTAATCGGATCTGGCTTTCCCCAGAATTCTGGTGGTCCCAACTCTTTGAACTGCTTGGCTGTGACCAGCTGTGCGTTGCCATTGTTTCTTCCTATATTTTGAACAGGAATCTCATTCGTCTGGTTTTGCATGAATCGCAAAAAACTTCTAAACATCTCATCGTTCATCGTCTGCTCAGTGGTGTTGTTCACAGGAGGAACATTGCCAGCCTGTTGCACGTTCTCCTCGTTGGTGAGTACAGGTGTCTCCACGGTTTCATTTACTCCACTGTTAACATTCTCAGTCGACATTCTCAAATACTGCCATAAAACAAGGGTTAATTTAACAAATTAACAAATCACATAATATCCCTATATTATGACCAACCAACAAATAAGCTTAGGTAGGACACACTAGCGAAGGATTTACTCGTCTCTCCCCTCCTAGTTCTATTCCCCGATCTCCGCCAGAGATCATATCCCTAAGCTCTGATACCAACTGTGACGCCCCCAAAACAGGTATACAACACCTATTCTAAGTCGTCAATAACATGGTACATAAACAACTACAACTTTATTAATACAACATAAAAACTGTGAGTGTAAATACAAATATTGTCATCTAGACAATATTCACACTCAAATAAGTCCTCATTACAATTATTGGAACAATATTTTACAAAAAAAAATGGTGAGGACTACTAAAACAACTTCCTAGAACTTTCATTCCATACCTCGACTAGTACCTGCTACATTCTCGCCTCCTGAGAAGAAAATGGAACAACAAGGAAAAGGGTGAGCTCAACTAGCCCAGTAAAGAATATTATGACTAAGATAATATACAACAAATTATCGTTAGTCTTCAACAGGGAAAAATTTAATAGAATACAATAGACAACAAGTTTTAATTCAATATTCGCAGCGGAAAATAATAATTCATAGAGAAGTTACGTAGAGAATGAAATCTACGATTATCTATGAAATTAAAAGCTCATCATCAACATTTTATCCCTGTAATATCAATCAATAAATATCTTGAATCAAATAGTCATCTTTGCACTACAGGCCAATGATATTCATCAGTTGGTCATGTTCACCTCAACACCTGTTCATCTTTGCACTACGGGCCAAAGATATTCATCATAAAATCATCAATCTTTGCACTACAGGCCAAAGATATTCAGTAACATCATCATTTAGACTGAGGATGATGAAAAATATTTTAAAGAAAACGAATCCAGTGAAGCAAAATAACAAATATTAAGGATTCGTATTTCGATTTATCCATGTCCAAAAATACCTTATCATAGTGAAGTAAAATTCAAGAATGATCAAAACATGGATACAATCAAAGCTAATATCCAGAATAGATATTTGGACAAAAAGAAGAAAATTTCATTTTTTGGTGAATAGTAACTCGTGAATAGTAACTCGTGAATAGTAACCCCGACATGAAAAGTTCCAAATTTGATAAAAAGTTCAGATCAATACTTCGGCATAATGATATTGAAGAAAATAATATCATTTAAGAAGAAATAACATCCCTTACCTCGGAAAATACGGTACTTCTGATTGGAATACTAGATATAGTGCTGAAGGAAACTTGCACCGTATAGCAACACTCAAAGTATCAAATACTCACAAGAATACGCTCGATATAGAGAGAGAAAGAGAGAGAAACTTGTGTTTCTGGTGTGATTTTCAATTCTAACCTAAGCACCCTATTTATAGGAAAATGCTTAGAACACCAAAGCAGAAAATTGAATATAATAATATTATATTTACAAAATTGTCAAGCCCACCTAAGAAATCTAATTTCAGATCATGTATAACACATGTGAGCCACTCAATTGCAACAAAAAACGTTTTTCTTAAAAAAAAATATTTTAAACTCCAAAAATCAATTATTTCGGAACTTCAGAACTTCAATAATTCATAATAAATAGCCCTTTTATCAGAAAATTCGAATCTCACAAGTTTTTATAGGAAATTCAATTCTCTACAACTTTGTAGAAGAAAGTTTTTCTAAATTCCAAACAGAAATTGACCGAAATCCATAAACGGACGATTTTACAGTCAATAATAAATTTTCGGTCAAGAATTGTGTCCACCAACACACAAAACATGTGTTAATCATTTAATACCACAAAAATACTCTTCCTCCTCATATACTCATATATCCCACATTCATTGTAAAAATACCACCATCAATATATTATTAAAATAATATATTTAAATGAATTATTTTATCAGAAAAAGATAAAATATTAATTTTTAACAATTGTCACATTAAAAATTTTCTCCATCTATATCCACATAAAATCACTATTTTCCTCATCATATAAATCAATAATTAATTATACACAAATAATATTACAGAACCACAGTACTGGCAACCAGGCTGTTCCCAGGAAAGAGGGGGCTTTCCAATAAGGATCTCTCCTTACTGGCGCGCAATTAGATGACCAAACCTCTCCTTAGACAGAACTTTCTAGACATTGCCAATAATGTTATCTAATAATATTATTCAGATAATATGAATTATTGTTCCGATAATAGAAAATACTGTGTAGTGACAATTATTAAAACAACAGTAATATAAAATATCAACGCAGTAATTATTGAATCAATAAAATACAATATTGAACAGTAATTACTGTAACAATTATTGAGTAGTGCCTTCTTACGTAAGAATCAATAATTGGTACAATACCGTGTGCTACGCGTATTACCGTGTTTTAACCACCGGGTATTCCAACAGTATTAATGGTAACAACTATGCCGTTATTTATAAACAACTTATTTTTGTCGTTTTCTTCATCCAATCGTTTTCTGTTATGGGGCCCACACAAGGCTGCGCCGTCGTACGAATATTCCCCGACAACAAGAATATTCCACGACCAAACAAATATTCCCCGACAACAATGAATATTTTATAGCCACTTGCTTATTTAAAATATTTGCGCATTTTACCCATAACTAACCACATTAATCAAATCAACTCTTACTATTTCAGAATAATAAATAGAGGAAATTAAATTTTATTTATTAATAATTTGGGGTCTTACAAGCCCAGTAAGAAATATTATGACTAAGATAATGCAGAATAAATTATCATTAGTCTTCAACAATGTTAAACTGATAAAATGCAATAGACATCAAGTTTAACTGCAGCGGATCAAGCAATCCATTAAAAGAGTCAAGTAGAGAATAAAATCTACTATCTTTTATGATTTAAAAGGTTTTTCATGACTTTTATCGCCGGGACTCAGCTTAATAAATAACCCACATCATCGAATCACCTCTGCACTACGGCCAAGGATATTCTTTAGTATCACGACCACGAATTATCCATGCACTACGGCTAAAGATAATCATGTTTTCACCAACGGTCCTGATCATGCCATTAAATAATTCATCTCTGCACTACGGCCAAAGAGAATTCATAGCCATAATCATACCAAAAACTGTCCATCAATGCACTACGGGCCAATGAAGACTTTTTCCACATCATTTGTAATATTACGGTCATGATTACACCGATTAATCCCTGGTCATAATCATACCAAGTTCATCTATGCACTACAGGCCATAGATGACTTTTAACAAAATATAAACATGAGGATGATGACAATGATATAAGAATTCAATAAAACAAGTTCAAGAATTAATTTATCCAGGAATTAACAACGTCCAAATTGTCAATATGATACTGCTTTGTGGAGTAAAATTCAAGAAATTTTAGAAGAATATTTCTATTAAAAGATACTAGATGAAGCGCAAATATCAAAGATATTCCACTAATTTCATGGAGTATAGAAGTCAAAGTTTTAACCAACTGAGTATAATAAAGAATGGAATAACAAAAGAAATTACCATGCATACGATAGACCGCACAGACATGTTATTCCAACAGAATAATAAATAATGGAACCAGGTCCGGCGTAAAACGCACAGACAGGATGTTGCAACAGAATAATAATAAAGACAGAACTAGGTCCGGTGTAAAACACACAGACAGGATGTTCCAATAGAATAATAATAAAGACGGAACCAGGTCCGGTGTAAAACACACAGACAGGATGTTCCAACAGAATAATAATAAAGACGGAACCAGGTCCGGTGTAAAACACACAGACAGGATGTTCTAACAGAATAATAATAAAGACGGAACCAGGTCCGGTGTAAAACACACAGACAAGATGTTTCAACAGAATAATAGAAGAATGTCACCAAGTATAGAGTAGACCGCGTATACAGATTATTTCAATAGAATAATAAAGAATGGAATAACAGAAATTCTCTTCATGAATACAAAAGAAATAACACCCCTTACGGGTACAACAATTAATATCCCTTACCGTTTTAAAGAAGAACTGAAATAAAGAAGTAGTTAAGTGGCAGAATATTTTTCTTCTTTCTCTCTATAGTTTCTCTATCTAGAGTTCAGTGAATTCGTAAGAAAATAATAAAGGAATGAGCTTATATTTATAAGAAAATAGAATGCATAGTAACTAATCCATGAACGGTCCATATTGATTTACTTTAATCTAACGGTCCATATTTAAAGAAAAATCTTTAAATAAAATATAATATATTATATTTATAGAATAATTTTAATAAAGTATTCTGTTTTATATAAAAAGATATTTCTGTTTTATTACGTTAATAATACGAATAAAACAAAACTTCATTATCGCTAAATAATTCATATTATTAACTGACAATAATTGAATCAAACTGAGTGACTAATCACGTAAGCCTCAATAATCAATACCGTATGCTACTATGCAACCACACATATTACTGTACTTTTACTACCGAGTAGTTCAACAGTATTAACGGTAAAACTTCCGCCATTATTTTCATAAAATATTTTTGTCGTTTTCTCAATCCGACAATAATTGCGTTGTGGGGTCCACCAATAATTGTGCCGTCGTATGAATATTCTCCGACAAAAATAATATTCCCCGACCAATCGAATATAATACAACAACTTGCATACTTTGTAAAATTTATAAATATTACCCACAACTATAACATTATCTCAAATTCACACCATAATATTTAAAAAAAATATTTTAAAAAATTAAATCTTTATTCATAAAATCTGGGGTTTTACACAGCTGCTTATGGAAGACAAAGTTCATCATTCTCTGATAGGTGGCTCCAGCATTTATAAGGCCGAATGTCATCTTCTTATAGGTGTACACCGAACGATGTGTGATGAATGCTGTCTTTGGAATGTCCTCCTTGCACATAGAAATTTGATGATAACCTGAAAAAGCATCCATAAAGCTTAGTAGTGCATACCCCGAAGTCGCATCAATAAGTTGGTCAATATGAGGTAGAGGATAGAAGTCCTTTGGGCATGCTTTGTTCAGATCTGTGTAATCGATGCAGACTCTCCATTTCTCATTCTGCTTCTGCACCAACACTACATTTGCCATCTACTCCGGATAGTCAATTTTGAAGATGACGTCTGCAGCTATCAGCTTCGCGATCTCCTAATCAATGATCCTTTGATGTTCAGGCGCAAAGATCCGCCTTTTCTGCCGAACTGGCTTCTTCGATGGATCCACATCTAGCCGATGCTTGACAATCTTCCGGCTAATCCCAGGCATGTCTTGTGGCTCCCATGCAAAGATATCCGCATAGCAGCGAAGAAGTTCCATAAGATTTATCCGGAAGGGTTCCGGCAAACCTGAACCAATCTTCACTGTCTTGTCTTTCTTTCCGAGGACCAGCTCGATCTCCTCTGTCTCTCCTGTAAGAATAACCAATGGCTCTGAACTACTTTCAGTGAAGGACTCGATCTCAATTGTCATGGTTTGCTTCTGCTTGGTGACCCCCACTCCCGAGGAAATGACAGCATTTCGATAGCAGCGTCGGGCCAGATCCAAATTCCCTACCACCTCCCCAACTCCGTGTGCAGTAGGGAACTTGATCTTAAAATGAGGGATCGAAGTCACTGCTTGGAGAGCGATCAAAGTAGGTCTTCCCAGTATGGCGTTGTAGGCCGAATCTACATGCACAACATAAAATTTATATGTTATTTCTACCTATTGTGGAGTAGTACCGAAGATGACCGGTAGCTCGATAGTCCCTGCCACTCTGACCGGATCGTTGCTGAAGCCATATAGGGGAGCCTCCTGTCCGACCTCCATCTTTCGCCCCTCAAGATGCATCCTCTGATAAGCATGGGCATACAGAATATCCATAGAAGACCCGTTATCTATCATCATATACTTCACATCTGCTGATCCCACTTGTGCAGTGATCACCAATGCTCCTTCATGGGGCTCAATGGGTTCCGAAGGGTAATCTGCATCGGTGAAGGATATAACAGTCCCTGGAAACGGTCTGTCTATCTTCGGGGGAGCACCTGCTATAGACATGACTGAATCCAAATACCCCCTCCTCTTCTTTCCTACCAATTTCCCTGATGTCCCACCGGTTATTACATCAACGACGTGCCTTGGTGGTGGATTTGGAACAGGCTGCGTGGGAGGAACCATTTAAATCGCCTGAACAGTACGGTCAACATTTTGCTGATCTTGTTGGTTCCTCCCGACCACGTATTGAACCAGCAAATCGCTTTGAACTTTCCTCTCTATAAAATCTTTCAAATTACAACACTCATTAGTGTCGTGACCCGTAGCTTGATGATAGCCACAATACTTCCGAGTATTGCCTTGTCCTGGCTTGAAGTTATCACGAGGTGGTTCGAAGAACAGTTGGCCCCTGATCTGATCCAAAATCACCGACCTATCCGTATTCAGTTTGGTGTAAACCTTATTCACCTTCAGGGTGGGAGCAGGTGGACGATTACTTCCTTGTCTCCATGTGTTATTGTACCTCTTCGAGCTGCCTTCTGGCCGATCGTTATACCCCCCCACCTTCTTCTGATCGCCTTCGGCCTTGGGAGTATCGGCCCCCTTTACTCGATTAAAAGGAGGTCATTTCAGGCTATTCATGGCCTCTTCCACCACGATATACCCTTCTGCTTTATCGAAGGCCTCTGCCAAACTCTTTGGATGATGAAACATCAGCTTCTTCACCAACTTTTTAGATTTTACCAGATCCAGCCCATTCTGAAACAAGCCTACAGCCTGCAGATCATTGAGGTCTGACACCTGACCAACTGCTTCCCTGAACCTCTTCACGTACTGACCCAAAGACTCATCGGTGAACTGTCTGACCTGTGCTAAAGAACCTATGGGCTTCCCTCTTCTCCGGTTGCTTTCGAAACGGGCATGGAATTTGTCACACAACTTGGACCAAGAAGATACTGAATCTGTCGGTAGAGTCCCCATCCACTGTCTCGCATCCTTTCTTAACGTTGTAACAAACGTGTGGCATTTAGCAGCATCGGTAAAGTCGTAATAATCCATCAGCCGGTCAAATGCTTGGCTATGGTCATAAGGGTCTCCAGACCCATCGTAACTCTCCATGTGAGGCAACTTCATGGTGGTGTCTGCCTTCTCCTTAAGAATATCCGAAGAAAATGGGGACGCCCCTTTTCCCGGAGTATCCTTCACCTGTTGAACCTCGGCTAACTGTTTCCGGAGCTCCTTCAATTCTTTAACCAAATAATCTACCCTTTCCGGTTGAGATGACGCTTCTTTCTCCGATGACTCCTTTCTCTTTCGAGTAGATCGGTCTTTTGCCATAGAACCCTCGACTCTCGTGGGACTTCTACGATGATGATGGTCTACAGAGCGGAGTGCTCTCGGTGGACTTTCTAGTGTACGGCCCCTAGATCTGCTTCGTCTCTGAGTTCTATGGTTGTGATGAGAATGCGCAACAACTAGCGCCCTCTTTGTATTCTCAGGAGTGTGCTCCCTGGATCGGCCTCTTCGTTCAATTCGATCCTGCACTTTAGGATCAACAGGGTGATGTGCCATCTTCGATCCTTGAGGAGTAGGGCTTCTTGGTCTTCTTCTTTCTCGATGCTGGCCCCTAGACTCACGTTCTGAATGAGCGGATTCCTTCCCACTCCGATGTCCACGCTCTTCGGACTGAACATAACTGGACGCTTCATCCCTTAACTCTGCCATCCGGGACATCTGCTTGGCTATGTCCTGTCGTTGCTTCATAAGTGCCTCCATGGCTTTATCTGCTTCGTCCGCTATCTTAGCCAACCGGGAGGCCTTTTCGTCTTGGTCATTTCGGTATCGAGTTTTAGGCGAGGTGCCTCCTACTCGTTTCCGACCGTGACCAGATTCTTTCTCTGCCGTGAAGACTAGCTTTCTCTTAGCTTTGCTCACAGCCCTCGTACGAGAATCTCCATGTGAACGTTTGGACGCTGTGCTGGCATGAACACTTAATGCAGGTCCCAAACGGTCTTTAACAGAAACTCGTGGTGCCGATTCACTGACAGCCATCGGCTGCCCTTCGGGTGTAGGCGTTCTACTCCTCCCCATGAACACTGACGTAGGACGACTACAATGTGTGATTGAAAAATACTCAGGACATTAGAACTCAGCCCTCCTTCTAGCGTCAATGTTAACGGCAAGATCTTCTCCCACGTCCCAATCACGTAAGACGCCCTGATCCTGCACACTAAACACTGTCAACACCAAAAGCTTGACGGCTTCGACCGTCGGGGGATAGCTCAGGCGGGAGAGTCAGTACTGGCCGTTACAAGGGTTAACAATGGAGGATAAAATATCTAGTATCCTTAGAGAGATAAAAATTGTATGTTGTGTGTATGCGTACCTTTTCTTGGAGACTCTTTTGCTGGGTTATACTCTCTTGCCTGGTTTACCGTGCCACCCACTACCTACTGACACCATCCATCCCCACGTCCGGTGACTCACCTGTCACTCCATCACCTTTGTTCACTGTTTTCTACCGCCGGCCGAAAATCATCCCATCCACATTAATGATTTGCAGTCAAAACAGTCAACCATTACCTTTTTCATCATTACAAGTCAAAGATGAATATATTTAAATATATGATGGGTTAACCCAATAACCCGGTCCAATACCAAGGAGATATAATGTAAGGATTAGGCCCAATAACTTTAGGACTTAATAGTGGAGGCCCAAGGGACTAATTAATTAAACATGCCCAATCCTAACGGCCCAAAAGGAGAAATATCATGACCCAACAGGAACCCTTCAGAAGGAGGCTTGATTCCTAAGAAATAGCGGAAGTTTACATGTATTGACATTCAAGGGAAAGGCAATGATCTAGTCTTGGAATATCTGCAACAAATAATGATAAGCAACAGCACGAGTATTCTGAAGGATATAATAACTTGTGTAACCCTTGCTTGTATTTGTATTCTGAAGTACCCAACTTCCAGATAGTGTTGAGTTGGTGTTCTAATTATTTTCATGCTTGTTTAACAATTTTTTTTGGTTAGGGGGGGGGGGAATTTGTTATTATAATTAATTTATTTACCATACGTTATTTGGAATTAAATGATTCCAGTCTGATAAGATTCACAGAAGATGATTTCAAGCTGCACTTAGAGGCTGATTAAATTGTTGCAGTAATAAAATAGTTAATTTTTGCAGGATTAAAGTCCATACTCCATAGATACATACACAGGCTGAAAACAAAGAAAACATGCTCACATTGTATTGTCTGTTTTTTTTGGGATGAAGTATGGTCTGTTTTGTTTAACGATGAAGTTCATAATGTTACAAGAGAAGAATGAAAACAAATAAAGCAGTACCCTCAATTTGACCTCGTGTTGTTTTGGGAGACGTATGTAACCAATAATTTGACGAATTGATCAAGTTAGATATTGGTTATGTTCGGTTATCAGTGTTTATAATGTTTGTAATAGTAGCGTTTAGTAGTTTTGAAGGTTTAATAATGCTTGCAACAGTAGCATTTAGTAGTTTTGAAGGTTTAAATGCATGTTTGAATCTATACGTTGTATTTATGAACTAAATAAATTGCGTTTTAAGATAAATTATTCGTAGATGAACAAAATTCCCAAACATGTTTGAAGCTCTACTCTGTTTTTGAGTTTTGGACGGAAAAGAAAATAGAAAACTTAAATTAGAATTTAGAACATAAAAGAAAAGAATAGAAAATTTAAAGTTTTTCTTTGTGTTGTTTCTGAGTTTTTAATAGAAAATTTAAAAAAATTCTTTTCTTACATTTTTGAGTTTCAATAAAAAGAAAATAAAAATATCACTTTTATAAATTTACCATTCTATTAATTATAACCATTGAACCATAAATAAACATATGTAAGATAAATTTAATCAAAGAAAAAAAAAATCCATAATCAAATACAAATATCCAAATAATTATTGAATGTGAACCAAAGTTTAGAAGGTGAAGTACTACAAGTGGTAAGAAAAAGGGAAAACAATTCACAATTATTTGAATACCATTATCAACAAACAAAATGTTGCTAAAAAACAAGATAATATGTATATCTGATACTAGTAACAAATAAACTTGCAAATTCAAGTTCAAACAACAAATAAAGAATACACACACACACACACACACACACACACACACACACACACACACACACACACACACACACACACACACACATATATATATATATATATATATATATATATATATATATATATTTACAAAACCGATCCAGTCCGGGAGTCCGGATTTTCTTAAAATCCGGACCTTTTTTTTTTTTTGCTTTTTTTTTAAAACAACTAAAAAAAATATTTAATATTTTATGGAACTGAAATTTTTTCATAATATAATGTTTTGGGTGTGTTTTGAATACCTATACCAAAAAGTGGTGGTACAGTCTGCACAGACTGTACCACCATATTTTGTTATACGTACCCAAATCACGCCAAAAATACTTTATTATGAAAAATTTTCAATTCCATAATTTTTTATTTTATTTTTTTTAGTTGTTTAAAAAAAAAAAAGTCCGGACGGTAGCTCCGTCCGGACGTCCGGACTGGATTTGAAGAAACATAAAAGGGTTTTGCAGGCGAGCGTTCAACAACTAAATGTTGGGATGAGAAACATAAAAGGGTTTTGCAGGCGAGCGTTCAACAAGAGGAATTGTGAAAGAATTTGAAGAAGGAGAAGTTATTGCGGTATAACTGCCGGCGGTGGCAGATGAAGAAAAAATTGTTCGCGCCAAAAAGTTTCTTTCTCTTTACCAGCTTAGTTTTATTATATAAAAGTAAATTGGGGACATGAGTTGTAATTTAAAATTTATTATATTAAAAGTTGAGGATAATAAGGGAATTATAAAAATATTACTTATTCCAATTTCTTTTTCGTCCAAATCAGACCAATTTTGAACGGAAAACTTTGACATAAAAAGTGGCCAAGTTTTCTGTCTATTTCCTTTTTTCTGTTTATTAAAAAAGTCTGAAACATAGAAATTAGAAAGAAAATATAAAATTTTCGTCTATTTTTTTTTTCTGTCCATTTTAAAACTCATAAACATAGTTTAAAAGCATCAAATAATCACTCCTGAGCCGGTACACAAACAAGCACATAATATAAATATTATCGGTGTAAAATTTACTAGAGAGATGACATAGAAACTTGAAAGACGGTCTCATCGGAGTAAATCTATTTAGAAGGATGAAACATTAACAAATTGAAACCGAAGTGCATTTTGTTCTTGAAGTGGAGTGCTATTTTTTAACTTTTATTTTAATATTTTTTAAAGTTACAAGTTTCATAGATCCTTGTTAACATTGGATCTTTGTTACCTTTGTTCTAATATGTAATTACCATCCCCATGGAAACATTGGAAGTACAAAATATGATTAATTGTGCACGCAAAAATATTACTCCCTCCGTCCTAAATTATCTGCTGTTTTAACAAATAAATTTTGTCCCATAATATCTGCTTTTTTAAGATTTCAATGTATTTTTTCCCTTTATTTTCCAAGTTTGCCCTTTTACCCCAATTAATGATAGTCATTACTCTCATTCATGCCTCTCCTTTTTTTTAAGCATCTTTTCATATTCTCACCAATAAGGATTTACGCACAGAAAATAAAAAAGTCAACACATAAAGGTATTTTAGTATTTTTATCATACATATTGGTATGTGTGTGAAACTCTAGAAAAGTAGATAATTTGGGACGGAGGGAGTATTTATTTACAAATGTGATTCTTCCCTTCAAAATAAGACCAAATTTGACTTTTTAATATTTTCAAATTTAAAATTGACAGGATTTATTTAATATTTAAAAATAATAAAATTTATAATTAGTAATACTTTTTAGATAATTTATAAATGTTATGATTGTATTGTTTTAAATTAAATGAGTTGATCATATCAATTTTGAGTTGAAAATATCTCAATTTGACTTTAATGCGTCAATAAAAATAATAAATAGGGTTTCGGTCAATCCACGAATCATGACTTTGATCGTCGCTTGACCGCCTTGAATTCACCGAAAAACCTGCAAAAAATCCACCGGAGTTGGGAGCTCCTAGAGGACTCCCTGATACTTAAGTTAGAACACTGATATCGAGGGAGAGAATTATTATTAGAATAAATAGTGTCCCTTGAATATATTGAAACATCCCTTATTTATAGCATGAGAATTATCTCCTTCAAAGTTAAGAATTAGAATCTTACATGGTTTTAGAGACCTTTCAAGTTACCAATCCTTGGATAGTTAAACTTCCTAAGAATTTTATCATTTACTGGATTTAATATACTTCTAGAATACACAGTGATTGAAATTATTATATTACCCTTTATTAATAGGGTTTTAGATATAGCATGTGGCTACTAGCCATTGGTGGGTTTTTTTTATCCACATCATTAATTTGCACCCATACTTATATTTTTGAAGGAGTACTTAATTATTATTATTTTTGGCGCCCATGACGTTAATTCTTGGTCACTATGACCTTAATTCTGCCCCTATGACCTTAATTTTGGGCCTCTATGGCCTTGATTCTGACCTCAATGACTTTAATTTTTGGCGCTCATAACACTAATTCTAGGCCCCCATGGCCTTTGCTTTGATTATGGGTTCCATTACTTTAATTTTAGACTTCACGGCCTTAATTTTGGGCCTCCATGACCTTGAATATAGCCTACATAACCTTAATTTTGGGTCTCCATGACCTTAAGTAATATAGGTCCCCATGACCTTGATTCTGGTCTCCATGACTTCAATTATGGGCTCTATGGCCTTGATTTCGACCTTCATGGCTTTAATTATGGGCGTCCACGACTTTAGTTTTAGTGCAATGTTACTTTTTTTTATGGGTCTCATTTTTAGGTCTACATTCAACTTGTGAATGATAACTCATAAATTGGGGATCAATTTCTGACATATAGTTGTTATCAAGATCAGCATCTTCCAATAAAATTGGGATTAGCTCTTTTGCAAGCTATCCTCTTTGCTCTTTATTCTTATCCCTCATAACTAAAGAATTAATAGGTAAGACTTGTCTCCCAACACTATTGTGCTTCATGGCTAATAAGGAGCAACTTCTAGCTACTTTCAGATCACCCTTGACTTTCTCTATTTCACTTGTTGTTGGAAACTTCAATTCCATATGATATGTAGAGGCAATACATTGATATTAATTCAGTCATATCCTACCAAGGATTATGTTGTATGATGAAAGTGTTTTCACAACAAAAAAGTGATCATAGTGGTGGATTGATTTGGTGTTGAAGCGCTACTATTCATCATAATTTTTTGGAGTGTGAAAGAGAATATGATTTTTTGTTCGTTTCCCACAAACGATGCCAATCTGATGTGTCAATTAGCAACCTTCAAATCAGGGCTTCGGTCAACCCACGAACCTTAACTTTGACCGCCACTTGATCGCCTTGAATTCACCAAAAACCTGCAAAAAATTCATCGGATCCGAGAGGACTGCTTAAGTCAGGGCATTGATATGTAGGGTGTTAGTTTTCTTAGAACTCATAATCTAGAGCAATTTATGTATATTCATTTATTAACTAAAACACCATTACAGAGCTTTAAAGGAAACTTATTAGCTACTTTTCTTACCTAACTATGTATTCAGCTTCTATATTTATACTAATTGTCTACCTAACAAACTAAATGTAAAAGACATACAAGCTCTTATAAATAATGAGCTTATTACAATACCAAACTTTTGTAATTGTAACAAGCAACTACTTGACTATTGAGCCTATTTTGTTGTGTATCTAATATTGTAAAACAAGTATTAACTTGTTTTTAATCTTGTGATGTTGTGTTAGATACATTATCTGTAATACCCTCCCCACAAGTTGATGGGTGGAAAGGATTGAGAACCCTCAACTTGCTGAGAAAAAATAAGTGCAATGTTTTCCCAAGAGACTTGGTGAAGATATCGACAATATGAAGTTTGGAAGGAATATAAGTTGGAACTGGCAAACCTTGATGAATCTTTTCTCGAATAAAATGGCAGTCAAGGTCTATATGCTTAGTTTTGGCATGATGAACAAGATTAGAAGCGAGATCAATTGCAAAGGAGCTATCATAATAAACATTAACATGCAAAGGAATTGAGATGTTAAGATCTTTGAGCAGATTAATAAGCCATATGATTTCACAACTAGCTGTTGCCAAAGATCGATATTTAGCTTCAGCTGAGGATCGAGAAACCACACTTTGTTTTTTAGAATGCCAAGAGATTAAAGCATCACCCAACATCATGCAAAAACCAAAAACTGATCTGCCAGTTATTTTGCAGCCACCCCAGTCACTATCATAATATGCTTGTAGTTGCAAAGGATTATTTGTAGGTAAGAATAAACCTTACTCTGGGGAAAGTTTCAAGTATCTCAACAATCTGTGTGCAACATTCAAATGAGAAGTTCTTGGTGCTTGCATAAATTGACTGAGAGTTTGAATGGAATATGACAAATCTGGTCGTGTGATGGTCAAGTATAAAAGTTTGCCTACTAACTGTCTATAATAAGAAGCATCAGAAAGTAAATCACCAATAACATTGTCGATGGTAGAATTCTGATCGAGAGGAATTGTAATTGGTTTAGCATCTGTAAGACCAGTAGCAGAAATAAGATCTAAAGCATATTTACGTTGATTGAGATGAAAACCTTTAGCAGATCTAAGAATTTCAATGCCAAGATAATATTTGATGTCACCTAAATCTTTGATACTAAAAGTAGTATCTAAGAATGTTTTTATAGAATCAATAGAAGCCTTGTCATTCCCAATCACAAAAATGTCATCAACATAGATTAAGACAGTTGTGAATGTTGTAGAAGACATGAAAGTAAAAAGAGAATAGTCTGCTTTGGACTGAGTATAGCCAAGGTGTAATAAGGAATTAATTAATTTGGAGAACCATTGGCCAGAAGCTTCTTTAAGTCCATAGAGAGGCTTATTTAATTTGCAGACTAGTGAAGCGGAAGATGGAGGAATATAGTCCTGAGGAATATCCATGTAGACTTACTCTAATAGGTCCCCATGTAGAAAGCATTGTTAATATCCAGTTGCTGTACAATCCATTGTTTAGATACAACTATGGAAAGTAAAGTACGAACTGTAACCATCTTAGCAACTGGAGCAAATGTTTCTTGATAGTCAATGCCCTCTGTTTGTGTATAGCCCTTAGCTACAAGTCTTGCTTTAAACCTCTCAATAGAGTCATCTGAGTGATGTTTGATTTTGTAGACCCATTTACACCCAATTGTTTGTTTTCCTGAAGGTAATGAAGTAAGAGTCCAAGTGTTGTTTTTCTGTGAGGCTGCAATTTCTTTTTCCATAACCTCAATCCACCTTATATCCTTAATGGCTTGTTTGTAAGTTTGAGGTTCAGTAATATTGGATATTGCATTAAGAAAATGACATTGGAAAGGACTAATGTGTTTATAAGAAAGAATTTTGGATAAAGGAAATTTGGGCAAAACTGGAGAAGAAGAAATGGATTGAATTTATCTGGGAGGATTAGAAAGAACATAGTCATTGAATTTGAGAGGTTGAGTCTAATAGACACCCGAACTGGTGGAACTGGTGGAACTGATGGTACTGATGGAATAGGATGAACATAAATAGGAATAAGAGTAACAGGAGATGAAGAATTAGACTCTGGAATAGAAACAGAAGCATGAGAAGTAGGTGAAGAGACAACATCATCAATCCAAGGAATATCAAAAAAATTATGAACTGGATGAGAATTAGTAGAAATGGTAGAAAGAAATGGAAAAGAATCTTCATGGAATATCACATGTCTACTAACAAAAATTTTCTTTGTTTCTAAACAAAGTAATCTATATCCTTTTTAATCATTAGGATAACCAAGAAAAACTGATGGAATTGCCCTTGGGGAAAATTTGTCAAGAGGATGACATGAAGCATAGCAAAGACACCCTAAAATCTTGAGATGAGAATACTGAGAAGTAGAATTGTATAAGAGTTCATAAGGGGTTTTGTAAGAAATAGTAGAAGATGGAAGCCTATTAACTAAGTGAGTTGCTGTTAGAAGACAAAAACCCCAATAATGAATAGGAAGACCAGATTGAAATCTGAGAGCTCGAGAAATATCCAACAAGGTTTGATGTTTTCTCTCAACCACTCCTATTTGTTGAGGAGTGTCAGAACAAGAACTTTGATGAGTAATACCCAAAAAAGCTAAAAAGAAGTTAGCATTGATATTGAAAAATTCAGTACCTCTATCACTTCTCAAGATTTTAACAGTGGTGTGAATATGATTCTGGACATAAGTGTCAGACCCCAACTTTTATGAATAAAGATGAATTTTGTATAAATATTATTTTTAAATATTAAGGAGTGAATTTGATATAATATTATAGTTGTGGGTAATATTTATAAATTTTGCAAAGTACGTAAATTGTTATACTATATTCGATTGGTCGGGGAATATTCGTTTTAGCATGGAATATTCATACGACGGCACAATCATTGGTGGACCCCACAACGAAATTATTGTCGGAATGAGAAAATGACAAAAATATCTTTTTATAAAAATAACGGCGAAAGTTTTATCGTTAACTGTTGAAATACCCGGTGCTAAAACTACAGTAATATGCGTGGTTGCATAGTAGCAAACAATATTAATTATTGATACTTACGTGAGAAGTCACTTAGTTTTGTTCAATTATTGCTACAGTAATTGCTGCATAGTATCTCACGTTATTTGATTTAATTATTGTCGATATTTTATATATTATTAAATTAATAATTGAGACGATACAATTATTCATATTAATATTTACAATATTGACGATGTCTAGAAAGTTCTGTCGAGGAGAGGTTTGGTCACCTAATTGCGCGCCAATAGGGAGAAATCCTTATTGAAAAGCCCCCTCTTTCCTAGAAACGATCTGGTTGTTAAATATTGCGAATAATAATAATAATGAATAAATGTTGTTAAAAATATTGAAAGAATTTTTTTATGAAGTATTTGATGTAAATTTTGCTTATTTTATGGACCCCCATTTATCCATTTTTTAAAATAATCAGTAGAAGATTATTCAGTATATATATTATATGGGATCCACTTGTGATGGTGATATGTTGATGGAGGGAACATGTGGGGCCCACGTTGGAAGAAAATGAATTGGGGGGGGGGGGAAGAATCTTAAAATGCTTCACGGGTGGGGAGGTTTTCTTAAATATAACATGTGTTTTATATATATATATATATATATATATATATATATATATATATATATATATATATATATATATATAGTATAAAATTTTGTTTTATTTGATCATTTGAAAAATCTGGCATCTGTAAGTTGCAAACTCAGCCCGTGAAACTTTTGTCACTGTTGGTTCGTGAAATATTTCTAAATAGTATCTTTTCCATTCTCCTATAAATAGGATGCTTAGTTAGAATTGAAAATCACACCAGAATCAAAGAATTCTTCTTCTATAATATTGAGCGTATTTCTTTAGAGTTTTAGAAAGCTTTGAGTGTAGAAAACAGTAAAAGTTTTCTTCAAGAATATCTCCGATATACCAGTTGGAATACTCTTCTTTTAAGGTAAGGGATATTATTTTTGTTCAATACTCGTAAGAAATAATATTTTCTTCCATACTCTGTAGTGTGTAAGTAATATTATTTCATTTCAGATTTCGAATTCTATACTCATTTTTGTTAAGTTTTTGGCTTCTATACTTCATGAAATTAGTAGAATATCCTTGATATTTGCGCTTCATCCAGTATCTTTTCATGAAATTATTATGTTGAGTATTCTTGATAAGTTTTAACTTTTTCATGCCAGAATACTATTTACGGGGTTACTATTCCCGAAGTACTATTCACAGGATACTATTCACTCGATTACTATTCACCCGGGGTAATATTCATGACAAAAATTAATTTCTCTTCAGTCCAAATCATTTTTGATACAATATTATTCTTGAATTTTACTCCACAAAGCAGTATCATGTTGACAATTTGGACATTATTGAATTCTGGATAAATTAAATTATAAATCTTTAAAATTTATCATTTACTTTCATTTAATTAAATTCTTATATCATTGTCATCATCCCCATGCTTATATTGTTATGAAAGTCATCTTTGGCCCGTAGTGCATAGATAGACTTGGTATAATTATAACCAGGGATTATTCGGTATAATCATGACAGTAATGTTACAAATGATGTGGTAAATATCCTCATTGGCCCGTAGTGCATTGATGGACAGTTGTTGGCATGATCATGACCATTGATGAAAATACGAATATCTTTGGCCCGTAGTGCATGGATAATTTGTGATCGTGATACTAATAAATATCCTTGGCCGTAGTGCAAAGATGATTTGATGATGTGGATTGTTTATTAAGCTGAGTCTCAGCGATAAAACTTTTGATAAACTTTTTAAATCATAGAAGATAGTAGATATCATGCTCTACTTGACTCTTCTAATGGATTGCTCGCTCCGCTGTAGTTAAACTTGATGTTTATTATAATTTATCAGTTTAACATTGTTGAAGGCTAACGATAATTTATTCTGCATTATCTTAGTCATAATATTTCTTACCGGGCTAGTTGAGCTCACCCTTTGCTTTCATCGTTCTCTTCAGGAAATGAGAATATAGCTTGGACTAGTCGGGGAACGGAGTGACGGTCCAGATGGTAGCATTAGTAGTCCTCACTATTCTGTGAAATAGTATGACAATAATTGTAATGAGGACTTATTTTGAGTTTGAATACTGTCTAGAAAATAATATTTGTATTAAAACTCAAAGCTCATGTTGTATAATTAAGTTTGTATTTGTATTCAGTACCATGTATTTGGCGACTCAGAATGGGTGATGTATACCTATTTTGGGGACATCACAGTTGGTATCAAAACTTAGGGATATGATCCCCGACTGAGACGTGAGACAAGAACTAGGAGGGGAGAGACATGGAATTCCTTCGCTAGTATGACCTACCTAAGTTTATTTGTTATTACAGAATATAGGGATAATATGTGGTGTGTCAATTAACCCTTGTTTTGTGGCAGTATTTGAAATTGACATCCGAGAATGTTGAGAATATCAATGGAGCACAGGAGACCATTGAGTCACCAACGATTAATACCCAGCATAATGTGCAATAGGAAGACAATAATCCTCAGGTAAACAACAACACCGATCAAATGATGAATGATGGGATGTTCAGAGGCTTTATGAAATTCAAGCAACATCAGGCGAGAGTAGCTCCTGTCCAAAATGCAGGTGAAAACACTGGCAACTCTCGGACGGTCACCGCTAAGCAGTTCAAGGAGCTGGGACCACCGGAGTTTATTGGAGAGCCAAAACCACTTAAGGCGGAGACATGGATAAAGCATATCACCAAGATATTTGATTTTTTGGGATGCTTTGAGGAGCAAAAGGTTCCTTTTGCCACCTTCATGTTTCGAGCAGAGGCAGATTACTGGTGGGAATTTGTAAAGCGTACCTAGCCCGTCGCACTCAAAATGTATTGGGAGAAGTTCTAAGAACTGTTCAATGACAAGTACTTTCTCGAAAGTATTCGTCACATGAAAGAGGTAGAGTTCATAAAGCTGGAGCAAAATAATATGACCGTGTCGTAGTACGAAGCCAAGTTTGCCGAGTTGTCCCGGTTTGCGTCCCACTTAGTTGATAACGAGAAGAGAATGACACAGATGTTTCTAAGAGGTTTGAAACCCGAGATACATCAGTACCTTATCTCTCACAAACTATGTTTGTATTCAGATGCTGTAAATAGGGTTCAGTTATTAGAGCGTGATAATGAGACATCCCAACCAAGGGAGAGCAGCCGACAAAATGATAATACCAGTGGTAGCAGTCATCAAAGCGGTGACAACAAATGTGGAGGGAATCAACATGCAAGAAATGGTAACCACTTCGGTGGTAATCATGGCCAAGACAATAAAAGTGGACATATAAAGAAGAAGAGATTCAACAATGATGGAAAGACGTCAGCACCAGCACCCGTTGTTAAGGAAGGAGAACGACCACCTATTATATGTTTTAAATGTGGAGGGGAGGGACACATCAGTCCAAACTGTGCGCAGCAGTCCAAAACGTGTTACAATTATAGAAGATAAGGTCACCTAGCTCAATTTTGTCATACAGGAAAGCCAAGTCAAGTTGGAACGGTGACACCAAATGCCGTCCCAAACAAGTCAAAACCAGTAGTTCAAGGCAGAGCGTTTGTTGTGACCTCCCAGAAAGCAAGGAACACGAACGAGGTCATCACGGGTAAGCTTATCATAAACTCTAGCGAAGTATATACCTTATTTGATACCGGTTCTACCCATTCTTTTATTTCTCCTACTTGCGCTCAACGTTTAAATTTGACTCCGGAGAAATTAGACTTTGACTTATCTGTTAAAACTCCATTGGGAGAAACCTTCATTAAATCCACTATTTATAAGTCTTGTTTGGTTCAAATCGGTACCCTCACATTACCTATCGATCTTATTTCCTTAAAAATACTTGCGTTTGGCGTAATTCTAGGGATTGGTTAGTTAACAACTCATCATACAAAAATTAATTGATTTCGTAAGGTTGTTAACTTTCATATTCCTAATCAACCTATTATGCGAATTCAAGCAACCAAACCATTAAAATCAATCACTGTCATCTCAAGCCATAAAGCTATTCATTTATTGAAAAACGGATGTCAAGCTTTCTTAGCTCATGTCAGGGATTTAAACAAAAACACGTCAGTTTTGAATGATATTTTAATTGTTAATAAATCTCCTGACGTATTCCCTAAAGAACTTCCTGGCCTACCCCCAGAGCGTGAAATTGAATTTTGTATCGACCTTGAACCCGGTACAAAATCTATTTCCAAAGCCCCATATCGAATGGCTCCTATTGAACTTCAGGAGTTAAAAATCCAACTGTAGGAATTGTTAGACATCAGTTTCATTCGTCCTAGTACGTCCCCTTGGGGTGCTCCTATTCTATTCGTGAAGAAGAAAGATGGGAGTATGCGACTTTGTATTGATTATCGGGAGTTGAACCATGTCACTGTCAAAAATAGATTCCCGTTGCCTCGCATTGATGACCTGTTTGACCAGTTGCAAGGCGCCAAATTCTTTTTAAAGATTGATCTTCGTTCCGGATATCACCAAGTTGAAGAAATGTGAGTTCTGGCTTGAGGAAGTAACATTCCTTGGGCACGTAGTATCAAGTCATTGAATATTTGTTGACCCGATAAAGATTGAAGCAATTCAAAGTTGGGAGCAACCTAAATCAGTGACCGAAGTACGTAGTTTTCTCGACTTAGCTGGTTATTATTGGAGATTCGTAGAAGAGTTTTCTCGAATCGCTACTCCATTAACTCAGCTGACTCGGAAAGATACAAAATTTGGTTGGAGCGAGGAATATGATAAGAGTTTTCAAGAACTCAAGAGGAGACTCATTTCAACACCAGTTTTGACAATACCATCTAACTCGGAGGGATTTGTCATCTACAGTGATGCTTCGGGCAAAGGGTTAGGATGTGTTCTCATGCAATATGGGAAAGTCATTACCTATGCCTCTCGATAACTCAAAGAATATGAGAAGAATTATCCTACTCATGATCTAGAGTTGGCAGCTGTTGTCTTCGCACTTAAAATTTGGAGGCATTACCTGTATGGGGGAGAAAGTGGAGATCTATACGGATCATAAAAGCCTCAAATATTTCTTCACTCAAAAGGAACTCAACATGCGGCAATGACGTTAGCTCGAACTGTTGAAAGATTATAATCATACTATTCAAAACCATCTTAGAAAAGCGAACGTAGTAGCTGACGCATTGAGTAGAAGATCATATGCAGGTACGAGTGCGTTATTGTCAACGCAAATGCCCATTTTGTATGACTTGCAAAGGATGGAGATAGAGTTAAAGACTCCAGGGACCCACGTGATGACGGCAAACATACGAGTAGAACCGACTTTAATCGATAAAGTTAAAGCCGCTCAAGCTAAAGAGCTAGAGCTAATGCGTATAAAGAAGAAAGTGCAAGAAGGTGCTATTCCAGAAGCAAGAATCAATGAAGAAGGAATACTTCGAGTCAACTTCAGACTTTGTGTTCCTAATGATTCTAGCTTGAAATATAAAATCATGATGGAGGCGCACAACACACCATTTGCAATCCATCCTGGGAGTACCTAAACGTATCGTGATATTCGACATACATTTTGGTGGAGCAATATGAAGAGAGAGATCGCAGAGTTTATCTCAAGGTGTTTAACTTGTCAACGTGTCAAGGCGGAGCATCAAGTGCCAAAAGGTCCATTGCAACCACTTAAAATTCCAGAATGGAAGTGGGAGCACATTACCATGGATTTCGTTACTGGTCTTCCCAAGGTTTCTCAAGGCATATATGCAATTTGGGTCATTATTGATAGATTGACCAAGTCTGCTCATTTCTTACCTATACGAGAAACTTATTCACTTGAACGTCTTGCTCGTATGTACATAAATGAGATTGTAAGACTGCATGGTACGCCAGTATCCATAGTTTCTGATCAAGATCCAAGATTCACTTCACGATTTTGGGCTAGTTTGCAAAAAGCTATGGGCACGGATTTACGATTTAGTTCGGTATATCATCCTCAAACGGACGGACAGTCAGAAAGGACTATTCAAACTCTTAAGGATCTATTAAGACTCTATGTCCTTGACTTCAAAGGAAGTTGGGACAAGTTTTTGCCATTGGTGAAATTCTCCTACAACAATAATTATTAAGCAAGTATTGGCATAGCTCCATTTAAAGCGTTATATGGAAGAAAGTGTCGTTCTCCAGTATGCTGGGATGAGGTGGGTGAAGCAACGTTGCTGGGACCGGAATTGGTACGCATGACTACAGAAAAGATTCAAATGATCCGACAACGTATAAAAATCTCACAAGATCGACAAAAAAGTTATGCTGATCTTCATCGAAAGAACGTAGAATTCAATGTTGGAGAACATGTGTTGTTACGTGTTGCTCCATGGAAAGGAGTTACGAGATTTGGAAAGAGAGGAAAGCTCAATCCTTGATTCATTGGCCCATTTGAAATCCTTGACCGAGCCTATAGACTCGCTTTTACCGCCAAATATGTCTCGTGTTCATAATATTTTTCACATATCCATGTTACGTAAATATGTGGAAGACCCAAACCACATTATTGAGTTAGAACCGGATGAAATAGAAGAAGATTTAATGTATGAAGAGGTTCCTGTTAAAATCTTGGATAAGAAGGAACATATTCTATGCTCCAAGGTTATACCTCAAGTCAAAGTTTTGTGGAGAAACTACGATGTTGAAGAAATGACCTGGGAGTTAGAATCCGAAATAAAATCAAGGTATCCTCGCCTCTTCATCATACCAGGTAAGTACCCTAATTTTGAGGATGAAATTTTTTAAGAAGGGGAGGTTATAAGACCCCAACTTTTATGAATAAAGATGAATTTTCTATAAATATCATTTTTGAATATTAAGGAGTGAATTTGATATAATGTTATAGTTGTGGGTAATATTTATAAATTTTGCAAAGTACGCAAGTTGTTATATTATATTCAATTGGTCAGAGAATATTCATTTTAGCAGGGAATATTCGTACGACGACACAATCATTGGTGGACCCCACAACAGAATTATTGTCAGAATGAGAAAACGATAAAAATATCTTTTTATAAAAATAACGGCGAAAGTTTTACCGTTAACTGTTGAAATACCCGGTATTAAAAGTACAGTAATACGCGTGGTTGTATAGTAGCACACGGTATTGATTATTGATGCTTACGTGAGAAGTCACTCGTTTTTGTTCAATTATTGCTACAGTAATTGCTGCATAGTATCTCACGTTATTTGATTCAATTATTGTCGATATTTTATATTTTATTAAATCAATAATTGAGACGATACAGTTATTCATATTAATATTTGCAATATTGACGATGTCTAGAAAGTTCTGTCGAGGAGAGGTTTGGTCACCTAATTGCGTGCCAATAGGGAGAAATCCTTATTGGAAAGCCTCCTCTTTCCTAGGAACGATCTGGTTGTTAAATATTACAATTAATAATAATAATGAATAAATGTTGTTAAAAATATTGAAAGGATTTTTTTATGAAGTATTTGATGTAAATTTTGCTTATTTTATGGACCCCCATTTACCCATTTTTCAAAATAATCGGTAGAAGATTATTCAGTATATATATTATATGGGATCCACCTGCGATGGTGATATGTTAGTGGAGGGAACATGTGGGGCCCACGTTGGAAAAAAAATGAAATGGGGGTGGGGGGAAGAATCTGAAAATGCTTAACGGGTGGGGAGATTTTCTTAAATATAACATGTGTTTATATATATATATATATATATATATATATATATATATATATATATATATATATATAGTATAAAATTTTGTTTTATTTGATCATTTGAAAAATCTGGCATCTGTAAGTTGCAAACTCAGCCCGTGAAACTTTTGTCACTGTTGGTCCTTGAAATATTTCTAAATAGTATCCTTTCCATTCTCCTATAAATAGGATGCTTAGTTAGAATTGAAAATCACACCAGAATCAGAGAATTCTTCTTCTATAATATTGAGCGTATTTCTTTCAAGTTTTAGAAAGCTTTGAGTGTAGAAAACAATGAAAGTTTTCTTCAAGAATATCCCCGCTATACCAGTTGGAATACTCTTCTTTTAAGGTAAGGGATATTATTTTTGTTCAATACTTGTAAGAAATAATATTTTCTTTCATACTCTGTAGTATATAAGTAATATTATTTCGTTTCAGATTTCGAATTCTATACTTATTTTTGTTAAGTTTTGACTTCTATACTCCATGAAATTAGTAGAATATCTTTGATATTTGCGCTTCATCTAGTATCTTTTCATAGAAATATTGTTTTGAGTATTCTTGATAAGTTTTAACTTTGTCATGCCGGAGTACTATTCACGGGGTTACTATTCCCGAAGTACTATTCACGGGATATTATTCACTCGTTTACTATTCACCCGGAGTACTATTCATGACAAAAATTGATTTCTCTTCGGTTCAAATCATTTTTGATACAATATTATTATTGAATTTTACTCCACAAAGCAATATCATGTTGACAATTTGGATATTATTGAATTCTGGATAAATTAAATCTTTAAAATTTATCATTTACTTTTATTTAATTGAATTCTTATATCATTGTCATCATCCTCATGCTTATATTGTTATGAAAGTCATCTTTGGCCCGTAGTGCATAAATGGACTTGGTATGATTATAACTAGGGATTATTCGGTATAATCATGACCGTAATGTTACAAATGATATGGTAAAAGTTCTAATTAGTCCGTAGTGAATTGATGGTCAGTTGTTGGCATGATCATGGCCATTGATGAAAATACAAATATCTTTGGGCCGTAGTGTATGGATAATTTGTGGTCGTGATACTAATGAATATCCTTGGCCGTAGAGCAAGGATGATTCGATGATGTGGATTATTTATTAGGCTGAGTCTCAGCGATAAAACTTTTGATAAACTTTTTAAATCATAGAAGATAGTAGATATCATGCTCTACTTGACTCTTCTAATGGATTGCTCGTTCTGCTGTAGTTAAACTTGATGTTTATTATTGTAAGACCCCAATTTTTATGAATAAGGATGAATTTTCTATAAATATCATTTTTGAATATTACGGAATGAATTTGATATAATGTTATAGTTGTGGGTAATATTAATAAATTTTGTAAAGTACGCAAGTTGTTATATAATATTCGATTGGTCGGGAAATATTCGTTTTAACAGGGAATATTCGTACAACGGCACAATCATTGGTGGACCCCACAACAGAATTATAGTCGGATTGAGAAAATGACAAAAATACTTTATGAAAATAACGGCGGAAGTTTTACCGTTAACTATTGAAATACCCCGTGTTAAAAGTACAGTAATACGCGTGGTTGTATAGTAGCACACGGTATTGATTATTGATGCTTACGTGAGAAGTCACTCAGTTTTATTTAATTATTGCTACAGTAATTGCTGCATAGTATCTCACGTTATTTGATTCAATTATTGTCAATATTTTTTATATTATTAAATCAATAATTGAGATGACAAAGTTATTAATATTATTATTATTTCAAAATGTGCTATCTTGATAATATCAGTGTCAAACAAATAAAGAAGCCGCCATTAGTAGAAAAAAAAGAGCATAAGTATTCCAGTTTGACCCTTGAATTTTGGTAGTTGTTTGATTTCAGCCGAATCAAGTTTATTTGATGAGTTTTCGAGTTTAAACTGTATGACGCCTATTAAGAAATTTATTATCTTTCATATTTTCCAAATATTTTTTTTACACATATATATTCCAAATATTTTTCCCCCAAACTTGAGTTTATGTCTAAATTCAGTCTTCACTAGCTATTCAAATTGTTCCTTCATTTCACTAGCATTCATCCTTTAGAAGCCTATTATCTATCCATTTAAACTATCATAGCCAACATGGTCATTTTTCAAAATGTGCTATCCTGATAATATCAGTGTCAAACAAATAAAGATTTTAATCATGTCAAGAAAATCATATCACTAGCTTAACAATTCGTACTAGACTTGTTCATGCAATTTTACTTTCATCATTGGCCCCAAACATGCGTACTATCAAAAGTTGGAATTAACATGCAATCCTAAATGCAATATGTAACTAACAATAACAATCCAAATCCACAAACTACGACTGCAAATAAAAATTAATTACCCCCAAACTTATCTAGAGCAATGTCCTCATGTGAAAAATAAAACAAAATAAAATAGAGGACTTCCTTGACGAGCTTATGCCTCGGGTGGAGCATCATCATCGTCTCTCATCTCTAGATCAGAAGGGGGAAACACATGCAGAATAGGAGCAGTAGGGAACTTGCTAAGATTAACGCCCGGGTACTGTTGGGCATTCATGGCATTCTGGACTGCAAACTGGTCTACCAAGTACTTGTAGATAACATCCTGACATTCAGACAGGCGAACGTTCTGGGCTTCAAGATTGTAAAACCATCCGTCAATTTCTCGTTGGACCGCTTAAGGAACCACACCATGGTGAGCTACGGAGGAAGGGCCATAAATATGTGGAGCCTGAGGTGGTGGAGCTTGTGAAGCTTCAACTTGAGGAATTATAAAATCCAATCCCCTAGGGTGGTTCTCCCCACCCGTTCACACTTTATACCCGCGTATCAACTTATGGTCCAAAACTGGCATAGGTGTTTGAATTATCTCATTTGATTTCCATTTGACCCCAAACTTAGCACACAAAACGCAGATGAGAGATGGATGGGGTAACCCTCCTGTGGTCCCTCCTCGTGACGCTCAGAGAATAAACTGCTGAATAAGGTGGCCTATACTAATTTTCAAGCCTTGAATTATCGAATATAGTAGCACAGTCCTCTCCTGGTGACATGGCTCACATGTGTACATGCCATGAGTTTGGCACATATAAAGGCATACCATGCCTTCCCATATAAACTGAGGTGAGAAAGAGGGAAGGTCATGCTGCCACGTTCATGTAATGTCCACGTGGTGCCCGGTTGACAAAGTTCTCAGATTATTTTCTCATAGTTTGGACCTTGGCTCACAAGATTGGCATACTCGTCGTTGAGTCCCTCTAATGGCAGTTGATGGCAACCATTAATGTCTTCTTTGCCAATTTCAACAGTTTTACCCCTCACAATCACCCCATAGTGGTAATGTTCGGGGAAGTTGGCGTAGAACTCTTTTACAACTGCAATTATGACTGGATCGGGCTGTTCGGTGAGTGTGAACCAATTCCTCTCAGCTATCATGACCGCTATGTCACCGTCTTTGGATTGATCGGGTCGTAAACCTCGTTCGGGGATGAGAGAGCGGGTAGCCATCTTGTTGTATCGTTCCTATGCCTCGGCACTGACAAACCTTCGATTATCAAATTTGGGTGGGGCCGAGGCGGAACCGGAACCTTCGCCACATTGACGCTTCGATGCCATTTAGACAATTCTACACGAAATTGTAGACATCTGAATTAGACTTGAGTATAATGCGAATATGGATATACAGAACCCTAACACTACCCCCAAACTTTGAAATGACTTCATCTTATGTGCAATGATTGGGGGTGTAGGGAAACATAAAGTAGTATGGGAGCACAAAAGTGATCAAGTATGTGTATTCTGCATTTAATGAATAATATTGAGTAAAGCCTCGCACGTTATGCTTAAGAGAGAGGACATGTAAGCAATATTACTCCTTGTATGCATCAATATAGTTTTCACCCCCCACCATAGTGATATATATGTGTCACAGGGCATCTATGGTATTGGGGGTGACAAAATGGCAAGTGAATTTAGTGTCAGAGTAGGGTGATATGTGTGAATTTAAACATGAGGCATGAGTCAGACAACATATCAAACACCTTGTGTGTGACGCCCCCAAAATTAGGTATACATCACCCATCTTGAGTCGCCAGATTCAAGGTATGGAATTCAAATACAACTTAATAATACAACTGTCGTGTACAATACGACAGAACATAAACTGTGAGTTTGAATACAAATATTGTCTTCTAGAGAGTATCCATACTGAAAAGGAGTCCTCATTACAATTATTATCACACTATTACATAGAATAGTGAGGACTACTAATGCTATCATCTAGGACCATCACTGTGTTCCCCGACTAGTCCCAGCTACGTTCTCATTTCCTGAAGAGAACAGTGAAAGAAAGGGTGAGCTCAACTAGCCCAGTAAGAAATATTATGACTAAGATAATGTAGAATAAATTATCATTAGTCTTCAACAATGTTAAACTGATAAAATACAATAGACATCAAGTTTAACTGCAGCGGAACCAACAATCCATTAAAAGAGTTAAGTAGAGAATAAAATCTACTATCTTTTATGATTTAAAAGATTTTTCATGACTTTTATCGCTGAGACTCAGCTTAAAAAATAATCCACATCATCGACTCAACCCTGCACTACGGCCAAGGATATTCTTTAGTATCACGACCACGAATTATTCATGCACTACGGGCCAAAGATAATCGTGTTTTCATCAACGGTCCTGATCATGCCATAAAATGATTCATCTTTGCACTACGGCTAAAGAGAATCCATAGCCATAATCATACCAAAAACTGTCCATCAATGCACTACGGGCCAATGCGGACTTTTTCCACATCATTTGTAACATTACGGTCATGATTACACCGAATAATCACTGGTCATAATCATACCAAGTCCATCTATGCACTACATGCCACAGATGACTTTCAACATAATATAAATATGAGGATGATGACAATGATATAGGAATTCAATAAAACAAGTTCAAGAATTAATTTTTCCAGGAACAAATAACGTCCAAATTGTCAACATGATACTTTTGTGTAGAGTAAAATTCAAGAATGCTCAGAAGAATATTTCCATGAAAAATACTGGATGAAGCGCAAATATCAATGATATTCTACTAATTTCATGGAGTATAGAAGTCAAAACTTTAACCAACTGAGTATAATAAAGAATGGAATAACAAAAGAAATCACCATGCATGTAGTACTTCGCATAGACATGTTATTCCAACAGAATAATAATAACGGAACCAGGTCAGGTGAAATTCACACCGACAGGATGTTCCAACAGAATAATAAAGACGGAACCAGGTCCGGCGTAAAATGCACAGACATGATATTTCGATAGAAGAATAAATAATGGAACCAGGTCCGGCGTAAAATACACAGACAGGATATTCCGACAGAATAATAAATAATGGAACCAGGTCCGGCGTAAACGCACAGACATAATATTTCGACAGAATAATAAAGAACAGAATAATAGAAGAATTTCACCATGTATGCGGTACTTCGCATAAACAGGTTATTCCAACAGAATAATAAAAAATGGAATAACAGAAGTTCTCTTCATGAATACAAAAGAAATAACACCCCTTACGGGTACAACAAATAATAACTCTTACCGTTTTAAAGAGGAACTGAAATAAAGAAGTAGTTAAGTAGTAGAATACTTTTTTTCTTTCTCTCTATAGTTTTTCTTTATAGTTTCTCTCTCTAGAGTTCAGTGAATTCGTAAGAAAATAATGAAGGAATGAGCTTCTATTTATAAGAAAATGGAATGCATAGTAACTAATCCATGAACGGTCCAGATTGATTTACTTTAATCTGACGGTCCATATTTAAAGAAAAATCTTTTAAATAAAATATAATATATTCTATTTATAGAATAACTTTAATAAAATATTCTGTTTTATATAAAAAGATGTTTCTGTTTTATTACGTTAATAATACAAATAAAACAAAACTTCATCATCGCTAAATAATTCATATTATTAATTGACAATAATTGAATCAAACTGAGTGACTAATCACGTAAGCCTCAATAATCAATACCGTATGCTACTATGCAACCACACGTATTACTGTACTTTTACTACCGAGTAGTTCAACAGTATTAACGGTAAAACTTCCGCCGTTATTTTCATAAAATATTTTTGTCGTTTTCTCAATCCGACAATAATTTCGTTGTGGGGTCCACCAATAATTGTGCCGTCGTACGAATATTTTCCGACAAAAATAATATTCCCCGACCAATCGAATATAATACAATAACTTGCATACTTTGCAAAATTTATAAATACTACCTATAACTTTAACATTATCTCAAATTCACACCATAATAGTTAAAAAAATATTTCAAAAAATTAAATCTTTATTCATAAAATCTGAGGTTTTACAATCTCCCCTCCTTATGAAATTTCGCCCTCGAAATTTACGTACGTAACTGGTATGCCGAACAGATGAGGATACCTTGACTTCACTTCAAATTCTAACTCTTGATGTATAACCTTTGAGCGTCGAATATAATCCTTCTTATCCAAGATGTTAACACGTATCTTCTCATACGTTAAATCTTCTGCAATCTCGTCTAGTTTTAATTCAATAATGTGGTTCAGGTCGTCCACATATTTACGTAACATCGATACGTGAAAAACGTTATGAACACGCGACATACTTGGCGATAAAACGAGTCTATAGGCCACAGTTCCTACTCGATCAAGGATTTCAAATGGGCCAATTAAATTGAGGGTTGATATTTCCTCTCTTCGTTCATTCTTGCTTCTAGAATAACGCCATCTTGAACCTTTTTCTTCACATTCATCAGCTGAGTATGTAGCTTAAGCGGCTTTAACTTTATCGATTAAAGTCGATTCTAATCGTATATTCGTTATCTTCACGTGGGTCCCTAGAGTCTTTAACTCTATCTTCATCATTTGTAGGTTATACGAAATGGGTCTTTGTGTTAACAACATCTCACTCGCATACGATCTTCTACTCAACGCGTCAGCTACCACGTTCGCACTTCCACGATGATATTGAATGGTACGATCGTAATCTTCAATAGCTCGAGCCAACGTCTTTGGCGCATAGTACGTTCGTTTTAGTTGAAAAAAAATATTTGAGGGTTTAAGAAATGGGTTTTGTACTGGGGTCAATACAAAATTTGATTTCATGCTCTGGGGTAGGCTAAGAAGTCTTCAAGAATACGTCAGAAAATTTATTAACAATAGAAATATCATTCAAAACTGTGACCCTCATCCAAGACTTGGATAACACGTCACATTGATACCTATCAACTTGCCATCGTCATTCACAACATCTTCTACGAAAAGTCTGGCTTCGGTGCATTCCACATAAGGAAGTCATCAGCGAAAGGCTCGGGGCTCTTTATTTATGGCTTGATATGATAATGATTGACTTTAGTGGTTTGGTTACTTGAATTCGCATAATAGGTTGGTTAGGAATATGAAAGCTAACAACCTTACGAAAAGCATGATGAGCAGTTAACCAATCGTTTCCAAAAATCACATCAATGGAAGTATTTTCAAAGAGATAAGATCGACAGGTAACGTGAAAGTGTTGATTTGAACAAGATTTATAAATAGTGGAGGTAACGAAGGTTTTTCCCAACTGAGTTTAAACAGATATATCAAAGTCTAACTTCTCCGGAGTTAAGTTCAAACATTGAACACAACTAGGTGAAATAAAAGAGTGAGTAGAACCGGTATCTAACACGGTATAGACTTCGCAAGAGTTTATGATTAACATACCCGTGATAATTTTATTCAGGTTCCTCGTCATGAAAAAAAAATGCTCTCTCTTAAACTACCATCTTTGGCTTGTCTGGGACATCCTTTGGCATCACTATCCCAGCTGGACTTGACTTCACCATACGACAAAATCGAGCTAGGTGACCTTCTCTTCCACAATTAAAACACGCTTTGGATTGCTGCGTACAGTTTGGACGGATGTGTCCCTTCTGTCCGCATTTGAAACACACGACCGGTGGTCGTTCTTCTTCCTTTGAAACGGGTGCTGGTACCGACGTCTTCACGTCATTGTTGAACCTTCTCTTCTTGAAATGTCCATTCTTATTATTTTGGGCATGATTACCACCAAAGTGGTTACCATTTCTGGCATGTTGATTCCCTCCATGCTTATTGTCACCGCTTTGATGACTGTTATCACCAGTATTATCATTTTGTCGATTGCTCTCTTTTGGTTGCGTTGACTCGTTATCGCGCTCTATTAACTGAGCCCTATTTACAACATCTGAATACAAACACAGTTTATGAGAAATAAGATATTGACGTATCTCCAGCTTCAAACCTCTTAAAAACATCCGCGTCATTCTTTCTTCATTATCAACCAAGTGGGACGCAAATCAGGACAACTCGGCAAACTTGGCTTCGTACTGCGACACGGTCATGTTGTTTTGCTCCAACTTGATAAATTCCACCTCTTTCATGTGACGAATGCTTTCGGGAAAGTACTTGTCATTGAACAGCTCCTGGAATTTCTCCCAAGACATCTTGAGTGCATCAGGCTGGGTACGCTTTATAGATTCCCACCAGTAATCTGCCTCTTCACGCAACATAAAGGTGACAAAGGGAACCTTTTGCTCCTCTGAGCATCCCAAGACATCAAATATCTTGGTGATCTGCTTTAACCACGTCTCCGCCTTAAGTGGTTCTGGCTTTCCCAAAAACTCCGGTGGTCCCAGCTCCTTGAACTGCTTAGTGGTGACCAACCGTGGGTTGCCATTGTTTCCTCCTGCATTATGAACAGAAGCCACCTTCGCCTGATGTTGCATGAATTCTAAAAAGCTCTTAAACGTACCGTCGTTCGTCAATTGATCAGTGTTGTTGTTTATAGGAGGATTATCGCCATCTTGTTGCACATTATCCTGATTATTGATCTGTGGAGACTCAACGGTCTCATGTGCTCCATTGCTTATCTCAACATTTTCAGATGCCATTTTCAAATACTGTTACAAAATAAGGGTTAATTAACATATCACATATTATCTCTATACTCTAACCGACCAATTAAATAACAAGTAAACTTAGGTAGGTCATAATAGCGAAGGAATTCCCCGTCTCTCCCCTCCTAGTTCTATTCTCACATCCTAGCCAGGGATCATATCCCTAAGCTTTGATACCAACTGTGACGCCCCCAAAATTAGGTATACATCACCCATCTTGAGTCGCCAGATACATGGTATAGAATTCAAATACAACTTAATAATACAACTGTCGTGTACAATACTACAGAACATAAACTGTGAGTTTGAATACAAATATTGTCTTCTAGAGAGTATCCATACTCAAAAGGAGTCCTCATTACAATTATTATCACACTATTACATAGAATAGTGAGGACTACTAATGCTATCATCTAGGACCATCACTGTGTTCCCCGACTAGTCCCAGCTACGTTCTCATTTCCTGAAGAGAACAGTGAAAGAAAGGGTGAGCTCAACTAGCCCAGTAAGAAATATTATGACTAAGATAATGCAGAATAAATTATCATTAGTCTTCAACAATGTTAAACTGATAAAATACAATAGACATCAAGTTTAACTGCAGCGGAACCAACAATTCATTAAAAGAGTCATGTAGAGAATAAAATCTACTATCTTTTATGATTTAAAAGGTTTTTCATGAATTTTATCGTTGAGACTCAGCTTAAAAAATAATCCACATCATCGAATCACCCCTGCACTACGGCCAAGGATATTCTTTAGTATCACGACTACGAATTATCCATGCACTACGGGCCAAAGATAATCGTTTTTTCATCAACGGTCCTGATCATGCCATAAAACAATTCATCTTTACACTACGGCTAAAGAGAATCCATAGCCATAATCATACCAAAAACTGTCCATCAATGCACTACGGGCCAATGAGGACTTTTTCCACATCATATGTAACATTACGGTCATGATTACACCGAATAATCCCTGGTCATAATCATACCAAGTCCATCTATGCACTACATGCCACAGATGACTTTCAACATAATATAAACATGAGGATGATGAAAATGATATAGGAATTCAATAAAACAAGTTCAAGAATTAATTTGTCCAGGAACCAATAACGTCCAAATTGTCAACATGATACTTTTGTGTAGAGTAAAATTCAAGAATGCTCAGAAGAATATTTTCATGAAAAGATACTGGATGAAGCACAAATATCAAGGATATTCTACTAATTTCATGGAGTATAGAAGCCAAAACTTTAACCAACTGAGTATAATAAAGAATGGAATAACAAAAGAAATCACCATGCATGCGGTACTTCACATAGACAGATTATTCCAACAGAATAATAATAACGGAACCAGGTCAGGTGAAATTCACACCTACAGGATGTTCCAACAGAATAATAAAGACGGAACCAGGTCCGGCGTAAAACGCACAGACAGGATATTCCGACAAAATAATAAATAATGGAACCAGGTCCGGCGTAAAATACATAGACAGGATATTCCGATAGAATAATAAATAATGGAACCAGGTCCGGCGTAAACGCACAGACAGGATATTCCGACAGAATAATAAAGAACAGAATAATAGAAGAATTTTACCATGTATGCGGTACTTCGCATAAATAGGTTATTCCAACAGAATAATAAAAAATGGAATAACAGAAGTTTTCTTCATGAATACAAAAGAAATAACACCCCTTACGGGTACAACAAATAATATCCCTTACCGTTTTAAAGAAGTAGTTAAGTAGCAGAATACTTTTCTTCTTTTTCTCTATAGTTTCTCTCTATAGTTTCTCTCTCTAGAGTTCAGTGAATTCGTAAGAAAAAAATGAAGGAATGAGCTTCTATTTATAGAAAAATAGAATGCATAGTAACTAATCCATGAACGCTCCAGATTGATTTACTTTAATCTGATGATCCATATTTAAAGAAAAATCTTTTAAATAAAATAAAATATATTCTATTTATAGAATAACTTTAATAAAGTATTCTTTTTTATATAAAAAAATATTTCTGTTTTATTACGTTAAAAATACGAATAAAACGAAACTTCATTATCACTAAATAATTCATATTATTAATTGACAATAATTGAATCAAACTGAGTGACTAATCACGTAAGCCTCAATAATCAATACCATATGCTACTATGAAACCACAAGTATTACTGTACTTTTACTACCAAGTAGTTCAACAGTATTAACGGTAAAACTTCCGCCGTTATTTTCATAAAATATTTTTATCGTTTTCTCAATCCGACAATAATTTCGTTGTGGGGTCCACCAATAATTGTGCTGTCGTACGAATATTCCCCGACCAATCGAATATAATACAACAACTTGCATACTTTGCAAAATTTCTAAATACTACCCACAACTATAACATTATCTCAAATTCACACCATAATATTTAAAAAAAATATTTCAAAAAATTAAATCTTTATTCATAAAATCTAGGGGTGGGCAATTCATATAGTGCTTTGGAGAAAAATTAGTTTCCTATCAATTCAAACCCTTAATATTCAATCACCACATATGCATGATATCCCAACCAAAGTAGTGCACAATCAATCGTGATTCACATGCAGGGAATATGAGAGAATCAAAATCAAAGAGGATGAAAATCTTCAATTTAGATGTAGATAATGTGAATCAAGATGTAACTTCCCTTACCCATCTCCTACGCATTGAAATCCTAAGCATACAAGAGAGGGAATATAATAATTACTCAAAGAAATTGGAATGCATACCTCAAAGGTTATAGGAGAAAACACAATCAAACAGGATGAACTTCAAGTGAAACACGATGTTGTTATTAATCAAGATGTGCAACATATTTAATTTGAAGGGATGAATGGCGGTTACACACAACAAGTATGATAATGGTTCAGTGTATGCACGTGGGAGCAGTTAGAATAAAATGGGGAAGTTGTAGAGTTTAAATCAAAGTAGGAATATAAAACCTGACCCCAGCGCCAGGGCGTTGGGTTTAACCTTGATTACAGCGCCGGGGCGCTTCTATACAGTGTCTGATACCGAGGGCTAGTACCGGAGTACTGGGAAAGACTTGTTGTATAGCGCTGGGGCGCTGGTATGTAGAATCGTGTAATCACTCCTAGCGCCCGGGCACTATGTTTCTATGTGGAATGAGCGCCGGGGCGCTAGTGCTGGTGAGCAGATACTTACATTGCACGCCGGGGCGCTGGGAGGGAGAGATATTCTTGCGCCGGGGTGCTGACTCTAATATCTTGCTCAGTTTTCCTGCTAACACTAGAGCCCATGCCTACCTATTAGTCCATAAACCCGTACCACATGGTCATTATTGTGATATTAACTCTTCTACTGTTAAATTAAATGAATTTAAATATTGAAAAGAAAAAAATGGTAAAATAACAGAATAAAATCAAATTATTGGGGTTGCCTCCCCATAGCGCTTGGTTTTAAGTCGTCAGCCAGACTTTTTTGTGTGCTCAATTTACCACCGGTTCGGAGAGGTACATGACCGTTGATTGATGTTCGATGGGTCCACTCCAGTAATGTTTAAGTCATTGACCGTTTACCTTAAATTTGTGTTTTGAATTCGGTTCCTCGACTTCAATGTTTCCATGTGGTGCGGCAGACATAATCGTGAACGGTCCCGACCAACGAGATTTCAGTTTCCCAAGAAATAAACGCAATCGTGAGTTGAAGAGTAATACTCGTTGGCCCGGTTCAAATATCCGATAAAGAATTTTCTTATCATGCCAGACTTTGACTTTTTCCTTGTATAATTTTGTGTTCTCATAGGCATTGAACCGAAATTTGTCCATCTCATTTAATTGTAGTAACCTTTTCTCACCTGCTGCCTGTAGATCAAAGTTAAGTTTTCGTATTGCCCAGTGTGCACTGTGTTCTAGCTCGACCGGGAGGTGACATGCCTTTCCGTAGACCATTCGATAAGGTGACATGCCGATTGAATTTTTATATGCTGTTCGATATGCCCATAGGGCGTCGTCAAGACGCATTAACCAATCTTTTCTTGACGGATTGACCACTTTTTCTAGAATTCGCTTTACCTCCCTATTCGAGACTTTCGCTTTACCATTCGTTTGGGGATGATATGCGGCTGCAATTTTATGACGAACCCCATATTTTATAAGCAATTTTGTGAACTGCTTATTACAGAAATGAGTTCCCTCATCACTTATTATTGCCCTCGGCGTCCCAAATCGTGTGAAGAAGATTTTCTTTAAGAATCGGAGAACAACGTTGGCATCATTTGTGGGTAAAGCTTCAGCTTCTACCCATTTGGAAACATAATTGACCGCCAACAGAATGTACTGATTAGTGAAGGATGATGGGAAAGGTCCCATAAAATCAATTCCCCACACGTCGAATAGTTCAACCTCCAAAATTGTGTTGAGTGGCATTTCATTGCGCTTGGAGATATTGCCTACGTGTTGGCACCGATCACACTTCAACACATAGAGGTAAGCATCCTTGAATAGAGAAGGCCAAAAAAATCCTGATTGTAACACTTTGGCCGCTGTTCGATCACCGGAATAATGACCTCCGTAATTTGATGAGTGGCAATGTCCTAATATACTGTCCATCTCTTCATGTGGCACACAACGTCTAATCATTTGATCTACGCAAGCCTTAAACAGAAATGGTTCATCCCAATAGTATTGCTTAACATCATGGAGAAACTTCTTACGTTGTCGTGAGTTCAAATCCGGTGGTAACACCTTAGCAACCACATAATTCACGTAATCTACATACCATGGCAATATTATTGTCACTTGGAGAAGTTGTTCATCCAAAAATTTCTCATTGATCATGACGTTGTCTTTTTACTTGACTTCTGCATTTTCCAACCGGGAGAGATGATCCGCCACTTGATTTTCGGTACCTTTTCTATCCCGGATCTCCAAATCAAATTCTTGTAGCAACAATACCCACCGTATTAACTGCGGTTTGGCATCCTTCTTCTCAATCAGATACTTATTGGTAGAATGACCAGTGTAGACAATTACCTTGGTCCCAATGAGATATGCTCTGAATTTATCAAAGGCAAACACAACTCAAGTAATTCTTTTTTGGTGGTTGTGTAGTTCAACTGAGCATCTGTCAACGTCTTGCTGGAGTAGTAGATTGTGTGAAAAATCTTGTCGTGACGTTGTCCCAACACTGCTCCAACTGCGTAGTCACTGGCGTCGCACATCAATTCGAACGGTAAAGACCAATCGGGCACCACAATAATTGGAGCAAAGACCAACTTCTTCTTTAATACCTCAAATGCCTCGATACATGACTGATCCACCTTAAAAGGCACATCTTTCTCTAATAGGTAACATAAAGGTTTTGAAAATTTTGAAAAATCTTTAATGAAGCGTCTGTAGAAACCCGCATGTCCTAAAAAACTCCGTATTCCTTTCACAAATGATGGAGGAGGTAGTCTCTCAATCGTCTCAATCTTTGCTTTGTCCACCTCTAACCCTGCTGCAAAAACCTTATGCCCCAAAATAATCCCTTCTTTTACCATGAAGTGACATTTTTCCCAGTTAAGGACCAAGTTAGTCTCCACGCATCGCTTTAACACTAAAATCAGATTTTTCAAACATAAATCAAAGCTATCATCGAACATAGAAAAGTCATCCATGACTACCTCCAAATTCTGTTCGACCATATCAGAGAAGATCGCCATCATGCACCATTGAAAGGTTGTCGGCGCATTACATAGACCAAAGGACATCCGACGGAATGCAAACGTACCATATGGACATGTGAATGTGGTTTTCTCTTGATCCTCTAGAGCTATGGCAATTTAATTGTATCCGAAATATCCATCCAAGAGACAATAGAACTGATGTCCCGCTAACCTATCCAACATCTGATCAATGAACGGCAAGGGGAAGTGATCCTTGTGTGTGGCTTTGTTCAGCTTGCAGTAGTCCACATACTCTCCATCTTGTAACGGTTCTAGTAGGGATGAGCTCATTAGCTTCATTCTTCACCACTATCATACCCCCTTTCTTTGGTACGCACTGTACATGACTTACCCATGAACTATCCGAGATTGGGTAAATAATACCGGCATCCAACCACTTTATAATCTCCTTTTTCACCAGATCCTTCATAATGGGGTTTAGCCTTCTTTGCAGCTTAATGGTTGGTTTTGCCCCCTCTTCCATTAAAATCTTATGCATGCAGAATGATGGACTAATTCCCCGAATATCCGATATAGTCCACCCAATTGCTGTTTTGAACTCTCGCAAGACCCATAACAGTTTCTCCTTTTGCGTGTCCGTTAACTCCGTCGAAATAATAATTGGTAGGGTAGCATCTTTTCCCAAATAAGCATACTCCAGATGAGGTGGTAGTGGCTTTAATTCCAACACCGGTGGCTCTTCTATCGAGGGTTTGAACTTTTTACCTTCCGTTTCGGGCCTATCAAGGGTGTCGAATGATTGATTGCTTTTTTGGAAGAAAGATGATGTATCTAGCCATTTGACATACTCAACGTCATCTTCAATACCATCATCGTCCATCCCGAGCAAAATGGATTCTAGCGGGTCCTCTGAATAATTTCCACTGAACTTGTGATTAACTAATTCCTCCATGATATCCACCCGCATACACTCACCTTTTTCTTTTGGATAAGACATTGACTTGAATACATTAAAGGTGACCTATTGATCCTCAACTCTCATTGTCAGTTCTCCTTTTTGCACATCAATCAAAGTTCGTCCTGTTGCTAAGAATGGTCGCCCAAGAATAATTGGTATTTCGTTATCTACTTTACAATCCAAGATAAAGAAATCCGCAAGGAAGATGAATTTATCCACTTTGACTAAAACATCTTCAACAATACCTCATGGATATGTAACCGAACGATCCGCCAGCTGCAAATTGATATTTGTCAGTCGTGGTGCTTGAAGTCCAAACTGGCTGTAGACGGATAATGGCATCAAATTTATACTGGCCCCCAAATCACACAATGCTCGTCCCGAAAACTGGTTTCCAATTTTATATGGAATATTGAAGCTACCTGGATCCTTGAGCTTTAGAGGTAACTTATTCTGTATGATCGTGTTGCATTCTTTGGTCAATGCCACTATTTCGAACTCACCCAATTTCCTCTTTCTCAATAAAACCTCTTTCATAAACTTAGCGTAACTCGGCATTTGTTCCAAGGCTTCGGCAAAGGGGATGTTGATATGCAGTTTTTTGAAAATATCCAAGAATCTTGAAAACTGCTTATACAACTTGGATTTTGGAACCTTTGCGGATACGGTATGGGAGGCATTGTGATAGGTGGTTTCGGTGCTTTTTGCTCTACGGTTTCATCTTGACATTTTTCGGGTTCCACAACTTCCTCTGTTTTAGCTATTACGTTATCCCTCTTTTCCTTATCCTTAACTGTCTCTTGTAAATCCTTCCCACTGCGTAAAGTTACAGCCTTGCAATGCTCGTCTCTGCCCGAATTTATCTCTGTATCACTAGGGAGTGTTCTATGTGGACGGTTATTCAATGCATGTCCTATCTGCCCCAATTGATATTCCAGATTCTTTATCGACACACCTTGGCTTTTCACATTCATATCTACTTGATTCAATAGCTTGTCTTGTTCCTAATTCTTTTTGTCAGTAGCCCTAATGAATTTTTCCAAGGCTTCCTCCCAACCTGATTTCTTCTCTGGTTGTTGTTGAGTCTGATTTTGAAATTCGGATGTGTTTTGTTGTCTAGGTACTTGAGCTTGAGCTTGATTGTTACTCCATGAAAATCCCGGATGATTTCTCCACCCCGGATTATATGCGTTTTGGTTCAGATATCGTTGGGTAGATCGACTATAACTCCCTACGAACTGAGCTGATTCAACATTTATGGCACATTGATCTGTAGCATGACTCCCAGCACATAACTCATAAACCATTGTTACTTGCTGCGTGGATGGTGGACTCCATGTCTCCATTTTCTTAGCTATTGCGGCCATTTGTGCTGCCAATGCTGTCATTGGATCCACTTCAAACTTTCCTGGTGATTTTGGAGGGTTGGACCTAGTCATGGGCCATTGATAGTTGTTATTGGCCATCGTCTCTAACAGCTGATATGCCTCATTAAAATTCTTAGACATGATTGCTCCTCCTGCTGCTGCATCAATACTGGCTTTAGTGGTCGCATGCAACCCGTCACAGAATATCCCCAACTGCATCCACGGTGGAATTTCGTGATGTGGGCACTTACGGAGCATATCCTTAAATCTTTCCCATGCCTCATATAATGATTCTGAGTCAAACTGTACAAAGGTATGAATATCGTTCCGTAGTTTTACCGACTTCGCTGGTGGGAAAAACTTATCTAGAAATTTTTGAGCTAAGTCGTCCCACGCTATGATTGAACCAGGAGGCAAAGAATGTAACCAACTCTGAGCTTTATCTTTCAATATAAATAGGAACATCCTTAACCTTATAGCATCCTCCGACACATTATTAAACTTGAAGGTGTCGCAAACTTCCAAGAAACTCAAGATGTGCTCATTAGGATCATCTATTGAACTACCCCCAAACTGGCATGTATTCTGAAGCATCTGAATTGTTCCCGGTTTTATCTCGAAACTGTTCGCATTGATTGTCGGCCTCCTGATACTCGACTGTATATCTGTGACATTTGGCATGGCATAATCCCTAAGTGATTTATGTTCGTCTCCTGCCATGTTCACGGGTATTTCCTGTTCTGCCAGTTTTTCTTCCTCAAGTGACACTACAATTTCCGAAACTTCCTTTCGATGTCGTCTGTATAAGGAAAAAGTTCCTTTTTAGCCCTTGATCTAGTGTGCATACACTCGCAAAGAATTCCTGCAAATACAAGAAGAAAAATAAGTAACGTTTAAATTAAGACCAAATTGGTTATAACTAATATGGAATTAATATTAATAAAGAAGTCCCCGGCAGCGGTGCCAAAAACTTGTTGGTCGATTTCGCAATCAATGAATACATGCAAGTATACACAGTCAACAAGTAATAGAGTGATAAGATAGAGTGTTGATTCCACAGAGAATTCTAATCAATAAATTCCAACTATTAATACTATATCAATCCAATTTTATTTAAACAACTATAAATTGTGACTTTCTAAAATAATTAAACTAAATTAAACAATTAAAGAAAGATTACTCAAAAATAAAGCAAATAAATAAAACCAAGATTTGAACGAACGAATTCAGATAAATAAGGATTAAGACTTCAATATTCCCAATTATGAACTATAAACTAATTATCCAATTATCCCAATTATTACGCCTACTGAATTGTTAACAAGAATTCTCAAATGTCAAAAGTCCTTTTCCATGTGATCAATTGACTTCTATTTAATCCAGATTAATCTTGCTATATTCCTATGCAAAACAATTGAATTAAACTCCTTCAATCCCAATTCCTTATGTGCTACATACGGTGAACAGATATTTCCATTCAATTCATAAACCTAATTATTCACTATGCAAATAACTAAGTCACATGTTATCATGCCCAGTTCTAACTCTAGAATTCCTTTCTCAATTCCTTCTAGGGTAACAAGGTAATTACTGGCCAAATAATTAATCAATAAATACAAGGCAAGATAAACAACTCACTGTGACATAAATAATTGGAATAAATTGAACAACTAATTAATAGCCATAAAAGGTTCAATTGAAATCTTAATTAAAGAAATTAGTTCATAGCAGAAATTAAAACCAACAATCTTTTGCAAAACATCCTTAAGGAATTACACAAATTGAAAAATAAGGAGAAGGAGAAAACTCTAGAGCCAATCCTTCAATCTTCAAGTAATCCCTTGCTTAGTCTTCCAATTGTGGTTGATCTATCCCCTACTTCAATGAAAATAACCCTTATATACTTCTCATCTTGTACCACAATCCTTTTCCAAATCAACTTGTCAAAATAACCTTCCCTTTAACAAGTCAAACGGATAGTCAAGCGCGCAACATGGTCAACAAACATCACGGTCCAGCGCCCCCGTGCTGGAGAAAGAACTAGACAGTGCGCCCCGACGCTGTTCTTCAAATTAATTACAAAAATGCCATTGAACCACTAAAACTCCCAAGTTGCCCCTAAATCTGCAAAATAACAACTAAACATAGTAAAAATGCTTCTAAATGACTTGAGAATACAATAATTTAAGCGCATGCGTATCCAATTTATGGGTATATTATCCAATCATCAAGTTTCAAGAACTATTCAACGACAAGTACTTTCCCGAAAGTATTCGTCACATGAAAGAGGTAAAGTTTATCAAGTTGGAGTAGAACAATATGACCGTGTCGCAGTACGAAGCCAAGTTTGCTGAGTTGTCCCGGTTTGCATTCCACTTAGTTGATAATGAGGAGAGAATGACACGGATGTTTCTAAGAGGTTTGAAACCTGAGATACGCCAATACTTAATTTCTCACAAACTATGTTTGTATTCAGATGTTGTAAATAGGGCTCAGTTATTGGAGCACGATAACGAGTCAACCAAATCAAGAGAGAGCAGTCGGTAAAATTATAATACCAGTGGTAGCAGTCATCGAAGCGGTGACAACAAACGTGGAGGGAATTAACATGCCAAAAATGGTAACCACTTCGGTGGTAATCATGACCAAGACAATAAGAGTGGACATTTTAAGAAGAGGAGATTCAACAATGATGGAAAGACGTCAGCACCAGCACCCGTTGTTAAGGAAGGACAACAACCATCTATCATATGCTTCAAATGCGGAGGGGAAGGACACATCAGTCTAAACTGCGCGATGCAGTCCAAAGCGTGTTATAATTGTGGAAGAGAAGGTCACCTAGCCCGATTTTGTCGTGCATCGAAGACAAATACAACTGGGATGGAGGCACCAAAAGCCGTCCTCGAAAAGTCAAAACCGATAGTTCAAGGGAGAGCATTTGCCGTAACTAGCGAAGTCTATACTTTATTTGATACCGGTTCTACCCGTTCTTTTATTTCTCCTACTTGCGCTCAACGTTTAAATTTGACTTCGGAGACTTATCTGTTGAAACTCCGTTGGGAGAAACCTTCATTACATCCACTATTTATAAGTCTTGTTTGGTTCAAATCGGTACCCTCACATTACCTGTCGATCTTATTTCATTGAAAATACTTGCATTTGACGTAATTCTAGGGATTGATTGGTTAACTACTCATCATGCAAAAATTAATTATTTTTGTAAGGTTGTTAGCTTTCATATTCCTAACTAACCTATTATGCGAATTCAAGCAACCAAACCATTAAAATCAATCACTCTCATCTCAAGCCATAAAGCTATTCGTTTATTGAAAAATGGATGTCAATCTTTCTTAGCTCATGTCACGAATTTAAACAAAAATACGTCAGTTTTGAATGATATTTCTATTGTTAATAAATTTCCTGACGTATTCCCTGAAGAACTTCCTGGCCTACCCCCAGAGCGTGAAATTGAATTTTATATCGACCTTGAACCCGGTATAAAACCCATTTCTAAAGCCCTATATCGAATGGCTCCTATTGAACTTCAAGAGTTAAAGACCCAACTATAGGAGTTGTTAGACATCGGTTTTATTCGTGCTAGTACGTCTCCTTGGGGTGCTCCTGTTCTATTCGTGAAGAAGAAAGATGGGAGTATGCGACTTTGTATTGATTATCGGGAGTTGAATCATGTCACTGTCAAAAGTAGATATTCGTTGCCATGTATTGATGACCTGTTTGACTAGTTACAAGGCGCCAAATTCTTTTCAAAGATCGATCTTCGTTCTGGAAATCATCAGTTAAAGGTTAGAATCGATGACATTCCAAAGACGGCTTTCAGAACTCGTTACGGGCATTATGAATTCCTAGTCATGTCTTTTGGATTGACTAATGCTCCTGCTGCCTTCATGGATATGATGAACCGAGTATTCAAGGAATATTTGGATCACTTTGTGGTCGTCTTTATTGATGACATCCTGATATATTCCAAAAGCCGCGAAGATCATGAGCAACACTTGAGGCTGATACTCCAAAAGCTTCGTGAAAACAAGCTTTATGCCAAGTTGAAGAAATGCGAGTTCTGACTTGAAGAAGTAGCATTCCTTGGGCACGTAGTATCAAGTCATGGAATATCTGTTGACCCAGCAAAGATTGAAGCTATTCAAAGCTGGGAGCAACCTAAATCAGTGACCGAAGTACGTAATTTTCTCGGCTTAGCTGGTTATTATCGGATATTCGTAGAAGGGATCGAATCGCTACTCTATTAACTCAGCTGACTCGAAAAGATACAAAATTCGGTTGGAGCGTGAAATGTGAGTAGAGTTTTCAAGAACTCTAGAGGAGACTCATTTCAGCACCTATTCTGACAATACCATCTGGCTCGGAGGGATTTGTCATCTACAGTGATGCTTCGGGCAAAGGGTTAGGATGTGTTCTCATACAATATGGGAAAGTCTTTAGCCTATGCCTCTCGACAACTCAAAGAATATGAGAGGAATTATCTTACTCATGATCTAGAGTTGGCAGCCGTTGTCTTCGCACTTAAAATTTGGAGGCATTACTTGTATGGGGAGAAAATGGAGATCTTTACGGATCATAAAAGCCTCAAATATTTCTTCACCCAAAAGTAACTCAACATGCGGCAACGACGTTGGCTTGAAATGTTGAAAGATTATGATCATACCATCCAATACCATCCTAGAAAAGCGAACGTGGTAGCTGACGCATTGAGTAGAAGATCATATGCGAGTACAAGTGCGATATTGTCAACGCAAAGGCCCATTTGGTATGACTTGCAAAGGATGAAGATAGAGTTAAAGACTTCAGGGAGCCATGTGATGATGGCGAATATACGAATAGAACCGACTTTAATCGATAAAGTTAAAGCTACTTAAGCTACAGACCTGGAGTTGATGCGTATGAGGAAGAAAGTGCAAGAAGGTGCTATGCCGAAAGTAAGAATCGATGAAGAAGGAATACTTTGAGTCAACTCCAGACTTTATGTTCCTAACGACCCTGATTTAAAGTATAAAATCATGATGGAGGCGCACAGCACACCATTTTCAATCCATCTTGGGAGTACCAAAATGTATCATGATCTTCGACATATATTTTGGTGGAGCAATATGAAGAGAGAGATCGCGGAGTTTATCTCAAGGTGTCTAACTTGTCAACGAGTCAAGGAGGAGCATCAAGTACCAAAAGGTCCATTGTAACTACTTGAAATTCTAGAATGGAAGTGGGAGCATATTACCATGGATTTCGTTATCGGTCTTCCCAAGGTTTCTCAAGGCATAGATGCGATTTGGGTCATTGTTGATAGATTGACCAAGTCGGCTCATTTCTTACCTATACGAGAAACTTATACACTTGAACGTTTTGCTCGTATGTACATAAACGATATTGTAAGATTGCTTGGTATGCCAATATCCATAGTTTCTGATCGAGACCGAAGATTCACTTCAAGATTTTAGGTTAGTTTGCAAAAAGCTATGGGCACGAATTTACGATTTAGTTCGGCTTATCATCCTCAAACGGACGGGCAATTAGAGAGGACTATTCAAACTCTTAAAGATCTATTAAGACTTTGTGTCCTTGACTTTAAGGGAAGTTGGGACAAGTTCTTACCATTGGTGGAGTTTTCTTACAACAACAGTTATCAAACAAGTATTGGCATGGCTCCATTCGAGGCGTTATACGGAAGAAAGTGTCATTCTCCAGTATGCTGGGATGAGGTGGGTGAAGCAACGTTGTTTGAACCGGAGTTGGTACGTATGACTACAAAAAAGATTTAAACGATTCGACAACGTATAAAAATCTCACAAAATCGACAAAAGAGTTATGCTGATCTTCATCAAAAGGACGTGAAATTCGATATTGGAGACCATGTTTTGTTACGTGTTGCTCCATGGAAAGGAGTTACGAGATTTGAAAAGAGAAAAAAGCTCAATCCTCGATTCATTGGCCCATTTTTAATCCTCGATCGAGTAGGAACTATGGCTTATAGACTCGCTTTACCGCCAAGTATGTCTCGTATTCATAACGTTTTTCATATATCTATGTTACGTAAATATGTGGAAGACCCGAACCACATTATTGAGTTAGAATCAGACGAAATAGCGGAAGATTTGACGTATAAAGAGTTTCCTGTTCAAATCTTGGATAAGAAGGAACATATTCTACGCTCCAAGGTTATAACTCAAGTCAAAGTTTTGTGGAGAAACCACGATGTTGAGGAAATGACATGGGAGTTAGAATCTGAAATGAAATCAAGGTATCCTTACCTCTTCGACATACCAGGTACGTACCCTAATTTCGAGGGAAAAATTTCATAAGAAGGGGAGGTTGTAAGACCCCAATTTTTATGAATAAAGATGAATTTTCTATAAATATCATTTTTGAATATTATGGAATGAATTTGATATAATGTTATAGTTGTGGGTAATATTTATAAATTTTGCAAAGTACGTAAGTTGTTATATAATATTCGATTGGTCGGGAAATATTCATTTTAACAGGGAATATTCGTACAACGACACAATCATTGGTGGACCCCACAACAGAATTATTGTCGGATTGAGAAAATGACAAAAATATTTTATGAAAATAATGGCGGAAGTTTTACCGTTAACTGTTGAAACACCCGGTGTTAAAAGTACAGTAATGCGCGTGGTTGCATAGTAGCACACGGTATTGATTATTGATGCTTACGTGAGAAGTCACTCAGTTTTATTCAATTATTGCTACATAGTATCTCACGTTATTTGATTCAATTATTGTCAATATTTTTTATATTATTAAATCAATAATTGAGATGACAAAGTTATTAATATTATTATTTGCAATATTAACGATGTCTAGAAGTTTTGTCAAGGAGAGGTTTGGTCACCTAATTGCGCGTCAATAGGGAGAAATCCTTATTGGAAAGACCCCTCTTTCCTGAAAACGACCTGGTCGATTAATATTATGAATTATAATAATGATGATAAATGTTGTTAAAAATATTGAGGATATTTTTATGAAGTATTTGTTATAAATTGGCTTATTATTTGGATTTCCCATTTACCCATTTTTCAAAATTATCGATAGAAAGTTATATATGTATAATAATAGGTGGGGCACATGTTTGAAATTGGTGGAGGAAAATTTGAATGCATGTTCACGAGTGGTTTAGTTTTTAAACCAACACGTGGTTATATATATATATTTTATATATATATATATATATATATATATATAATATTATATTTTATTTAAAAGTTTTTATTTTATTAGAATATTTTATTGCATAGTATTCGTTCCATTCTCCTATAAATAGGATGCTTAGTTAGAATTGAAAACACACCAGAAATTCAGAGAATTCTTCTTCTATAATCTTGAACGTATTTCTTTAGAGTTTTAAGAAGCTTTGAGCGTAGAAAATAGTGCAAGTTTTCTTCAAAAATATCCTCTCCCCACCAGTCGGAATATTATTTTTTTAAGGTAAGGGGTATTATTTCTTTCGTATTCATGAAGAGAACTTCTGTTATTCCATTTTTTATTATTATATTGGGATAACCTGTCTATGTGAAGTACCGCATACATGGTGAAATTCTTTTGTTATTCCATTCTTTATTATTCTGTTGGAACATCCTGTCAGTGCGTTTACGCATGACCTGGTTCTGTTCTTTATTATTCTGTTGGAACATCCTGTCTATGCGTTTATGCATGACCTGGTTCCGTTCTTTATTATTCTGTTAGAACACCCTGTCTGTGCTGTTTACGCATGACCTGATTCCGTTATTTATTATTCTGTTTGAATATCCTGTCTGTGCATTTAAGCATGACCTGGTTCCGTTATTTATTATTCTGTTGGAATAACCTGTCTGTGCGGTCTATCGCATGCCTGGTGATTTCTTTTGTTATTCCATTCTTTATTATACTCAGTTGGTTAAAGTTTTGGCTTTTATACTCCATGAAATTAGTGGAATATCCTTTATATTTTCTCTTCATCCAGTATCTTTTCATGAAAATATTCTTCTGAGCATTCTTAAGTTTTACCCCACAAAGCAGTATCATGTTGACAATTTGGTCGTTATTGGTTCCTGGATAAATTAATTCTTGAACTTGTTTTATTGAACTCTTATATCATTGTCATCATCCTCATGTTTATATTTTGTTGAAAGTCATCTGTGGCCAGTAGTGCATAGATGGACTTGGTATGATTATGACCAGGGATTATTCGTTGTAATCATGACCGTAATGTTACAAATAATGTGGTAAAAGTCCTCATTGGCCCGTAGTACATTGATGGACAGTTGTTGGCATGATCATGACCATTGATAAATACACGAATATCCTTGGCCTGTAGTGCATGGATAATTTGTGGTCGTGATACTAATGAATATCCTTGGCCGTAGTGCAAGGATGATGTGTATTATTTATTAAGCTCAGTCTCAGCGATAAAAGTGATGAAAAACCTTTTAAATCAAAGAAGATAGTATATTTTATTCTCTACTTGATGGATTGCTTGTTCCGCTACAGTTAAACTTGATGTTTGTTATATTTTATCAGTTTAACACTGTTGAAGGCTAACGATAAATTATTCTGCATTATCTTAGTCATAATATTTCTTACTGGGCTAGTTGAGCTCACCCTTTTGCTTTCATTGTTCTCTTCAGGAAATGAGAACGTAGTAGGGAGTAGTCGGGGAACAGAGTGACGGTCTAGATTATAGCATTAGTAGTCCTCACTATTCTATGAAATAGTGTGATAATAAATGTATTGAGGACTTATTTTGAGTTTTAATACTGTCTAGACGACAATATTTGTATTGAAACTCACAGCTCATGTTGTGTATTTAAGTTTGTATTTGTAATCTGTACCATGTATTTGGCGACTCAGAATGGGTGATGTATACCTATTTTGGGGGCGTCACAGTTGGTATCAAAGCTTAGGGATATGATCCCTGGCTAAGATGTGAGACTAGAACTAGGAGGGGAGAGACGGGGAATTCTTTCGCTAGTATGACCTACCTAAGTTTATTTGGTATTTAATTGGTCGGTCAGAGTATAGGGATAATATGTTGCATGTCAATTAACCCTTGTTTTGTGGCAGTATTTGAAAATGACATCCGAGAATATTGAGAATAGCAATGGAGCACAGGAGACCGTTGAGTCACCACAGATTAGTACCCAGGATAATGTGCAACAGGAAGACAATAATCCTCAGGTAAACAACAATGACCAATGATGAACGATGGAATGTTCAGAGGCTTTCTGCAATTCATGCAACATCAGGTAAGAGAGACTCATGTCTGAAATACGGGTGGAAACACTGGAAACTCTCGGACGGTCACGGCTAAACAGTTTAATAAGCTAGGACCACCAGAGTTTTTGGAGAGCCAAAACCACTTAAGGCGGAGACGTGGATAAAGGAGATCAACAAGATATTTGATGTTTTGGGATGCTCCGAGGAGCAAAAGGTTCCCTTTGCCACCTTCATGTTGCAGGCAGAAGCAGATTACTGGTGGGAATCTGTAAAGCGTACTCAACCTGCCGCACTAAAGATGTCTTGGGAGAAGTTCCAAGAACTATTCAACGACAAGTACTTTTCCGAAAGTATTCGTCACATGAAAGAGGTAGAGTTCATCAAGTTGGAGCAGAACAATATGACCGTGTCGCAGTACAAAGCCAAGTTTGCTGAGTTGTCCCAGTTTACGTCCCACTTAGTTGATAACGAGGAGAGAATGACACGGATGTTTCTAAGAGGTTTAAAACCTGAGATACGCCAATACTTAATTTTTCACAAACTATGTTTGTATTCAGATGTTGTAAATAGGGCTTAGTTATTGGAGCACGATAACGAGTCAACCCAACCAAGAGAGAGCAGTCAGCAAAATGATAATACTAGTGGTAGCAGTCATCGAAGCAGTGACAACAAACGTGGAGGGAATCAACATGCCATAAATGGTAACCACTTCAGTGGTAATCATGGCTAAGACAATAAGAGTGGACATTTCAAGAAGAGGAGATTCAACAATGATGGAAAGACGTTAGGACCAACACCCGTTGTTAAGGAAGGACAACGACCATCTATCATATGCTTCAAATGCGGAGGGGAAGGACACATCAGTCCAAACTACGCGATGCAGTCCAAAGCGTGTTATAATTGTGGAAGAGAAGGTCACCTAGCCCAATTTTGTCGTGCACCGAAGACAAGTCCAGCTGGGATGGAGGCACCAAAGGCCGTCCCCGAAAAGTCAAAACTGGTAGTTCAAGGGAGAGCGTTTGCTGTGACCTCCCAGAAAGTAAGGAACCCGAACGAGGTCATCACGGGTAAGCATATCATAAACTCTAGCGAAGTCTATACTTTATTTGATACCAGTTCTACCCGTTCTTTTATTTCTCCTACTTGCGCTCAACGTTTAAATTTGACTACGGAGACTTATCTGTTGAAACTCCATTGGGAGAAACCTTCATTACATCCACTGTTTATAAGTCTTGTTTGGTTCAAATCGGTACCCTCACATTGCCTGTCGATCTTATTTTATTGAAAATACTTGCATTTGACGTAATTCTAGGGATTGATTGGTTAACTACTCATCATGCAAAAATTGATTATTTTCGTAAGGTTGTTAGCTTTCATATTCCTAACCAACCTATTATGCAAATTCAAGCAACCAAACCATTAAAATCAATCACTGTCATCTCAAGCCATAAAGTTATTCGTTTATTAAAAAACGGATATCAAGCTTTCTTAGCTCATGTCACGGATTTAAACAAAAATATGTCAGTTTTGAATGATATTTCTATTGTTAATAAATTTCCTGACGTATTCCCTGAAGAACTTCTGGCCTACCCCCAGAGCATGAAATTGAATTTTATATCGACCTTAAACCCGGTACAAAATTCATTTCCAAAGCCCCATATCGAATGGCTCCTATTGAACTTCAGGAGTTAAAGACCAAACTGCAGGAGTTGTTAGACATCGGTTTCATTCGTCCTAGTACGTCTCCTTGGGGTGCTCCTGTTCTATTCGTGAAGAAGAAAGATGGGAGTATGCGACTTTGTATTGATTATCGGGAGTTGAATCATGTCACTGTCAAAAATAGATATTCGTTGCCATGTATTGATGACCTGTTTGACTAGTTGCAAGGCGCCAAATTCTTTTCAAAGATCGATCTTCATTCCGGAAATCATCAGTTAAAGGTTAGAATCGATGACATTCCAAAGACGGCTTTCAGAACTCGTTACGGGCATTATGAATTCCTAGTCATGTCTTTTGGATTGACTAATGCTCCTGCTGCCTTCATGGATATGATGAACCGAGTATTCAAGGAATATTTGGATCACTTTGTGGTCGTCTTTATTGATGACATCCTGATATATTCCAAAAGCCGCGAAGTTCATGAGCAACACTTGAGGCTGATACTCCAAAAGCTTCGTGAAAATAAGCTTTATGCCAAGTTGAAGAAATGCGAGTTCTGACTTGAAGAAGTAGCATTCCTTGGGCACGTAGTATCAAGTCATGGAATATCTGTTGACCCAGCAAAGATTGAAGCTATTCAAAGCTGGGAGCAACCTAAATCAGTGACCGAAGTACGTAGTTTTCTCGGCTTAGCTGGTTATTATCGAAGATTTGTAGAAGGGTTTTCTCGAATTGCTACTCAATTAGCTCAGCTGACTCGAAAAGATACAAAATTCGATTGGAGCGTGGAATGTGAGAAGAGTTTTCAAGAACTCAAGAGGAGACTCATTTCAGCACCTGTTCTGACAATACCATCTAGCTAGGAGGGATTTGTCATCTACAGTGATGCTTCGGGCAAAGGGTTAGGATGTGTTCTCATGCAACATGGGAAAGTCATAGCCTATGCCTCTCGGCAACTCAAAGAATATAAGAGAAATTATCCTACTCATGATCTAGAGTTGGCAGCTGTTGTCTTCACACTTAAAATTTAGAGGCATTACTTGTATGGGGAGAAAATAGAGATCTTTACGGATCATAAAAGCCTTAAATATTTCTTCACCCAAAAAGAACTCAACATGCGGCAACGACGTTGGCTTGAACTGTTGAAAGATTATGATCATACCATTTAATACCATCCTGGAAAAGCGAACGTGGTAGCTGACGCATTGAGTAGAAGATCATATGTGAGTACAAGTGCAATATTGTCAACGCAAAGGCCCATTTAGTATGACTTGCAAAGGATGGATATAGAGTTAAAGACTCCAGGGACCCATGTGATGATGGTGAATATACGAGTAGAAACGACTTTAATCGATAAAATTAAAGCTGCCTAAGCTACAGACCTGAAGCTGGTGCATATGAGAAAGAAAGTGCAAGAAGGTGCTATGCCGGAAGTAAGAATCGATGAAGAAGGAATACTTCGAGTCAACTCTAGACTTTGTGTTCCTAACGACCCTGATTTAAAGTATAAAATTATGATGGAGGCACACATCACACCATTTGCAATCCATCCTGGGAGTACCAAAATGTATCATGATCTTCGACATACATTTTGGTGGAGCAATATGAAGAGAGAGATCGCGGAGTTTATCTCAAGGTGTCTAACTTATCAATGAGTCAAGGCGGAGCATCAAGTACCAAAAGGTTCATTGCAACCACTTGAAATTCCAAAATAGAAGTGAGAGCATATTACCATAGATTTCGTTATCGGTCTTCCCAAGGTTTCTCAAGGCATAGATGCGATTTAGGTCATTGTTGATAGATTGACCAAGTCAGCTCATTTCTTACCTATACGAGAGAGAGCAGCCGGTAAAATGATAATACTAGTGGTAGCAGTCATCGAAGTAGTGACAACAAACGTGTCGGGAATGGAGTGGCGGTCCAGATGGTAGCATTAGTAGTCCTCACTATTCTGTGAAATAGTATGACAATAAATATAATGAGGACTTATTTTGAGTTTGAATACTGTTTAGAAGACAATATTTATATTAAAACTCACAGATTATGTTGTATAATTAAGTTTGTATTTGTATTCAGTACCATGTGTAGACAGTCAAAATTTTATGCACACCTGTTACTGACATTGCAGGAGGGCAGATTTGTCTTTCAGACATAACTATGGAAGACAGCTCATATCCAGTCCAGATACTACCGGAAGCTCAGTCTCAACCCCGGAACACACACCGGGAGCATCAGTTCCAACCTCGAAGATAACCCTGAGGCCTGCAATTCCAATATCAAAAATTCCACCGGAGAAGGCCGATTCATCCCGAAGATAACCCCGAGATATTCAGTCTCAGTCCCAACACTGGGAATGGTAGATTCCAACCTTGGAGATAACCCCAAGGAAGGAAGTTGCAGTTCCAGAGATAACCCCGAAAATGCTTGTTTCAAATACATGCAATCAGCTTCAACCTCGGCGCTTACACCGAGGCACTCAGTACAAGGCCCGACGATAACACCGGGAAGACATGCAAACCTCAGAGATGACACTGAGGACCTTCAACACTTACAGCAGTCCAATCTCAGAGATAACCCTGAGCAACATCTGCTTTATCAGCCCAAACCGAAGATAACCCCGGTGAGGGGCAAAGTCGTTATCTTGCCACCTTAACGCCATATCACGCCGTCTTAACATTTTAGATATACATTTCTACACAGCAATGTCACATAAGAACCAAGGAAGTCCAATCCCGAGTGACTATTACGCAGGGTAATGGATAGAATTTGAAGCATAAAGATCGGAGGGCATAGTCCCATCTTCCTGACTTTGTAGAACCTCTAATCCCATGTAATTACGTAACTCTCAACAACGGCGATCCGAAAATAGGTCTTATACACCTCAGTCGGATGCCCAGATTGAAGTTCTGAAAGTTCAAACGGACATCATGTTGTATGCGTGCACGTACTTTGAGACAGCAGGACCCGCGGAGTTTGGGGCACCCCGGGCAGTCGCATGTACATCTGCAGCTCCCCCCTCTATAAATATAGGGCTTGGGGTGGCCATTTTGTAAGAGAAAAAGGCGAGGAAGCCCTGTCCAATTTGCTCTGTACACACCTTAAACTGAGTACTTTCTCATTTTAAACACTTGTAAGCTCATATATAGCTAATTTTTACCGGCGGGAGCCGAGTGTTCATCTACTTAAAGCTATAGAAGTCTTCTTTGGCAGCCCACTGCAAACCTTCTTACACACTTTAAAGCCTTTCTCTTCATCTTTGCACACACTATTCTTCACGTTGAGAGTTGTGTTGCGTGTGTATGCCCGGACTTCAGTCCGCGATTTCATTTCAGTTTGTATATATATATATATATATATATATATATATATATATATATATATATATATAACATATATATGCCTATTATATATGAATATTTACTTTCGTATATATATATATATATATATATATATATATATATATATATATATATATATATATATATATATACACGACTGTTGTCGAACTTTGTTCGATGAGCCTGGATTTTACATCCGGTGCGTTTAATTGCTTATATATATATATATATATATATATATATATATATATATATATATATATATATATATATATAGATTTCGTCCCGCCTGGAGTTTACTTCGTGGCGGTTGACCTTTTTACTGCTTTCTGAACATTTCGTCCCGCCTGGAGTTTCCTCCGTGGCGGTTGATCGCTTTTACAGGTTTATTTACATTTCTGATCCCCCATGGAGGTATTTCGTGGTGGTTGATCATGTATATATATATATATATATATATATATATATATATATATATTTACCGCTTTTATATATTTACCTTTTCCGCTTTTATATATTTACCTTTTCGATCCCCCATGGAGGTGCTTTGTGGTGGTTGATCATGTCTGTATATGTATATTTACAGCTTTTATATATATAACTGCTTACAACTTTCATATCAATTGCGGCATCATGTGAGCCTAGGAATCATGTGATCACAGATTCAGTCTATTGAATCTAGATTCAGTTCCCGTGATGGACATTTTCAGCTGCTTGTAAATTTATTCACGGTGTTGGATTTCCTCAGATGGTTTACATGCCCATGAGGTGTTCAGCACTATTTTGTATATTATTTTCTCGAAGATGCTTTGCATCTCAAAAATAAAAGCAATCAAGCCGAACATTAAATAAATGGAAGTATCAAAGACCTCAATTACTATTGAGCACAGGGTTTGAAAAATCTCTTTTTACAAAATATCATTGCTATATCTTGTTTAAAACTGAATTTTTACACGAATTCGAACCCTTGTATATAGGTGCGAACGAGGCTATCAGCACTTCCAAATAACAACATATTGACCCACACACACATTCATATAACAGTTTCTTGAAAAGTGGCGGTCACCGTGGTAACACGGATGTTGGGGGTGCCTAACACCTTCCCTCCGCATAAGCAAGTCCCCAGACCCTAATGAATCTCGGTTTCACAGACCCGTTTAGTAGTGTCACATCACTGGGTCAATGTGCAAACTTTTTCTTGGTTGTGTTGGTACAACCAGTTAAAAAACCAGCTGGCGACTCTTAACAGTCCATCGTCGACATTATACATGTCGGGCCTTTTTCACTTGTTTTTTCAAACAAATCTCACCTAACATGAGAACACAAAAGAACAAGAATAGAAAAGGGACAAATAAAAATTCTGACGTCGACAGGTGGCGACTCTGTTGGGGACACCAGTAAGAGGACTTAAGCCGCTATTACAAGCTTTTCAAAACTGTTATATGCTTGTGTGTGAATGTTGCATTTACATTTATGATGAATGTGTACGAATGCATTTCTTTTTACTGCACTGCAATATATCTATTTGTGATATTAGTGCTTCGCACATGTCATCATTTTTATAAACGGTGAGACATGTTGTATGTGAATGTATGTTGTGTGGTTCCTCCACCAGGAGGCTATCCTATCGGTGTTTGATTACTGGACTTGTAGGAAGACTAATTCCAATGAGGCTCAGGAAAGGCACCACCCAAATTCGCTCCAGTTGAAAGACCAGATTAACTTCCCGTTGAGTAAATTGCGATGATTTGGGAACCTTCATACCAAAATGCCACGAGAGAAACCTAAGATAGGTCAGCCTCTGATAAACCAAACGCAGAGAAAAGTCTCTTCATGCTTTCTCATTTTAAAGTCAATTACTTGTAATTTACATTTTATATTCATCTCCATGTAATGAGAAATATGAAGAAATATGTGTATGTACATATTTAAATTAGCATGCTCTCCTGTATTACAAATAGCTAACATCCGTTTTGCAGGATAATAATCCTAAAATGGACACATCACATAGCATGTAAATATTTACACAATCCCTAAAACTAAACTATGCAAGTTTTGTCGCAGGGAAGCATTCGGACCTATTACCCGATCAAAATCAAGCCACAGGCCTACAACCAATCATGTCTTCATCTTACCAGTCTAATCCAGTTTCTCGTGAAGAATTTGATGGATTAAGTAAACAAATTATAGATTTGGCTGTTCTGCTTAAAAAACTACATCAGTCTACTCAAGGTACGAAGATACCCATACATGCTGAATCCTCTACACAAGGAGGAACCCAAGGTTCTGATCAAGCCATTACAGTACCTACGCTCCAGTTGGATACAACCAATAAAATTCATGATACCACCCATCTCAAAGGAGATCTAAACACCAGTGACATCAAGAAAAAGGTCCTTCAAATGGAAGAAACCCTTCGTTCTATCAAAAGAATTGGAGCACGTGGGAGTGTATCATATGCTGACCTTTGTATATTCCCTTGTGTTCATTATCCAGGAAAGTTCAAAACTCCTGACTTCAAAAAATATGACGGGTTAGGAGATCCTTACACACATTTGAAGGTGTTCATTGGAGAACTTGGATTCTATACAGAGGACGAGAAGCTCAGAATGCAGCTGTTCCAAAAGAGTCTAACTAGAGAAGCCCGTTCGTGGTATACCAGATTAGACAATTCAAAGATCCATAGTTGGGAAGAACTAGCTCATGCCTTCCTCACACAATAAAGTTTCCAGTCTCAGATGGCTTCTGAAAGGTACCAGATTACCAAGGTCAAAAAACAGTCCAATGAGTCTTTCAGAGAGTATGCTCAAAGGTGGAGGCGCCTTGCTGCTCAAGTGATTCCTTCTATGATAGAGTCAGAAATGGTCATGACCTTCATAGACATACAAGAAGCTCCTTTCTATGAAAGAGTCTTAGCTGGCATTGGTAAACCATTTTCTAAAATGATCAAACACGGGGATATGGCTGAGATGGGATTGAAGTCAGGAAAAATTCAAGACTTAGCCGCTCTTAAAGCTGTTGCTGAACATATCCAATCTGGAACTTATGGAAACAACCCCCGGAGGGTCCATAAAAAGAAAGAGGAGAATGTTTCCTTGATACTACAAGGTCAGAAAGGCAATCAGAATATGCCTATCCAACAGAGAAATTGCACTCTCTTTCAAGCACAGTCTTTAAACCCTCCATTGCCTAAGGGTGGAGAAGCCAAACGCTCTCGAGTGTTCACACCCCTAGGGGATTCACTCGAGAACATTTTCACTCTTCTGACCACTCAGAAGAAAATCACGCATCTTCTTCCACTAGTCAATCCTAATGGGAGAGGTTTCAATGCTGCTCGGAAATGTGCTTATCATGTCGGGGCACCTGGACATGATACTCAAGATTATTGGGCCTTGAAACGCAAGATCCAAGATTTAATAGACAACGGTGAGATCGTGGTCACCAAATCAGATCAACCTCACGCGCAAGACAACCCTCTTCCTCCACATAAAGAGGAAGAGGTCAACATAATTAATTGGAGCAGTGGACAAAGTTCCAATTTTAACTGTGAAGTATCCCAGATCATCAAAGACGGTGTTAACAAATGGGATTATGTAAAGTTCCAGTTTACAATGGAACGAAAGATTAAAGCTCTGTGTAAACAAATTGAGCGATTGGCTGAACTGGTGACCTATCAGCATCAAGTCACACGCCAATTAGTCAGCCAGGAGCATGCTAGCCTCCTTCCCTTGGTTATGAATACTCCATCGTCACCTTCAAAATATGAAACATAAGAGGACAAAGTGACGAAGAGAACAACTGCCAAAGCCCGTCGGGATTTTGCCAATAGAAGAGAATTTACATACCTGGGCCAAACTATGGAGGAGATACTTCAGATGCTAATCAATGAAGGAAGAACCACATCCCTCCTACCTCCAATTAATCCTCATTCAGGATGGTTCAATCCTGATGGAGTATGTCAATATCACTCCCATTCTCGCGGTCACAACATGGAAGAATGCTGGGCACTCTGCCACCTTATTCAGATTCTGATCGATAGCGGTGTCCTGCAATTGGCAGACAATGATACTGTGCTATTTGAGAGTGAAAATACCTATCCCACTAAATGGAAAGGACTGGTTGCAATTATATCCTTTGAGTCTGATAGGACTATTAAACCATTCATAATTCAACTCAAAGGAGTTAACAAACCTTTGAAAGTGGCTGCGCCAGAGCCAATCACCTTGCCATTCAGACCACAATATCCTGTTATCAGCTTACAAAAGTCCCTTGAAATTATGGAGAAGCTGAAGGATCTACCTGTCATACAACTGTTGCAGTGTCGAAAGAAAATCCACTGTGTCTTCCCCAACGGGTGATGAAGCCTACCATCAAATTAAAGGGGAAAATTCCCATGGAGAAGATTGAAAAATTCCTCCGTACTATGGGTCATAATGAAGCCAAGGTGGTTTTAAGCTTAAGAGAAGCTCCACATTAAATTTCAATATTAGACTTGGTTTTAACTTCCAAAGATCACAGGAAGATTCTACTGAAGGTTTTGGAAGAAGCCTATTTGCCGAAATCAGTGGATGTGGAAAAATTTCAACATCTGGTTGATCACATTTTTAACAATAATGTAATCTCTTTCACTGATGATGACATACCGCCCGAAAGGACCGGTCATTGCAAACCGTTACACATTACGGTTTTGTCCTCCGGATACATGTTAGCTGGAGTCTTAGTAGATGGAGGTTCGTCTCTGAATATCTGTCCTTATGCTACGTTGCTGGTAATGAATGTCAATCTCAAGCGGATCCGAAGTAACCATACGATTATCAAAGCTTTTGATGGATCCCGCCAGAATTCAGTCGGAGAGATTGAGCTGCCAATTGAGATTGGTCCCCATACATTTTGTGTATCTTTTCACGTGCTCAAAATAGATACAGGATACAACCTGCTTCTAGGGAGACCGTGCATTCATATGGCCGAGGCAGTCCCCTCCACTCTTTATCAACAACTTAAATACATTATCAACAATAGCCTAACACAGTCAACGCTGAACCGGAATGTCCTCAACAGGGTGACATACCACTCATCAGTTTCAATTTCGATGTTGAGCTGGTCAGTTTTCATGCTTTGGAAGTAAGCAACACTCAATACCATTCCATTGGGATGCCATTTCCCAAACCCAAGATTTCTGCCAAAGTGATGGCAGCTACTCAAGAAATGATGTCATTGGGACACCAGCCGGGACAAGGGCTTGTAAAAATCATCAGGGTATTAAGCACCTGATCCAAGTGTCCAGTCAAACTGGGACAACCAGACTAGGCTATTCTACTAGTTCCTATTACAAGAATCCACATAAGCTAAAGTAGATTCCCTCAACGTCAGCCACACGACGATTATCTCCAGTTATAAATCTAGAGTTCGCACAATCTCCGGTAAAGGTGCCAGCCAACGTAATGGCTATGTTATTTCCCAAATCAATATCGGTAAAGGAGAAGGAAGTCTTTGTTCCAGATCCCAAGGTAGAAGAAGAGGAGCAAAGAATTAAATAAGACATCATCCGAATGATGTTAGGCATACGCATCATTGTCCATGATGAACATACAAACAGACACACCCCAGACGATGATTGCCCAGATATAATGGTTATTATTCGGGAGAAGGAGGACGATGACAACCCCTCCATCACTGCAGTCCACCAGAACTTTTCCCTTACTAATTGGAGCAGCACTCCTTGCATTGGTCGACAAGGGTAAAATAGGCAGGACTTCTTTCTGCCTTGTAGATATCATAACTGCTTACTTTTCTGTACAGTATTAGTAGTTGTTTTGTCCGTACATGCTAACACTTTGTATGATTAAACAATTTCATATATATTAAGTGAAAGCATATTTTGTTTTCGGACTCTGAACTTAGATGTGCCTATACTTGTTGATAAGATGCCTCTTCTCCACAAGGATTGTAACTTTGATGAAAAGTTGTACTCATACTTGATGGAAATACAAGAGGACATTGAGGTGCCTCCAGAGATCAAAGAATGGGTCAAAGACAAACCTAAACCTAACCTTGATCAAACCACCTCCTTCAATCTCGGAACCTTAGAAAGCCCTAAGTTAATCCAGATTGGTTCAGACCTTACTCCAAACCAGAGAAATGACATGGTTACACTATTAACCCAAGTTCAGGATGTGTTTGTGTGGTCTCATGAAGATATGATGGGTTTATCCACTGACATTATCCTTCATCACCTTTCCATCAAAGAGAAATTCAAGCCAGTCAAGCAGAAACTCAGGCGATTGAAACCTGAGTGGAGTTTAAAGGTGAAAGAAGAAATTGTGAAACAATTTTAAGTTGGTATTATTATTGTGTCCACATATCCTGAATGGATATCCAACATCGTTCCTGTGCCTAAGCCTGGAGGAAAGGTACGAGTTTGCGTGGATTATCAGGATCTGAATAAAGCTTGCCTTAAAGATAGCTTTCCCGTGCCATTTATCCACATTCTCATTGACAATACTGCCCAATATGCCATGGGCTGCATGCTGGGTTAGAAAGACGATAGAGGTCGAGAATGAGCTATCTATTACCTCAGCAAAAGATTCAGCAGCAGTGAACACAAGTACACTCTGATTGAGAAGACTTGTTATACTTTAGCATGGGCTGCCATGAGGTTACAACATTATCTCTATGGGCACACAACCCATCTCATATCCCACGTGGATCCTCTCAAGTATGTGTTCAGTAAGCCCATACTGAATTGTCGGCTGTCCAGATGGCAGTCGATTTTGCAACAATTTGTCATCGTTTACGTGACGCAAAAGTCCATTAAAGGTCAAGGAATCGCAGATCAACTGGCCACTGCACCTTCAGGGGATTACAAACCCTTGGAAACATACTTCCCCGATGAAGGGGTAATGACAATTTAGCAACTCCATCAGTATGATACACGTCAAACATGGAACATGAATTTTGATGGAGCTATTAATATGGAAGGTTCTGGAGCTAGAGCAGTTCTAGTATCCGGTACGGGGGAGTAGTATCTCGTAGTCGTCAATTTGCAGTTTGTCATCACCAATAACACAGTTGAGTATGAAGGCTGTATCACGGGGTTAAAACTTTCCCATTTAATGGGCATCAGGAGGTTAACTGTCTTTGGGCATTCAGAATTGGAAGTCAAACAATCCACGAAAATCTATCAAACCAAAGAGCTACATTTGCTGCCTTATCATCAGCAAGTTTTACGGATGGCTTCAGAGTTCGAAGAGATATCCTTTCTACACATTCCTCGTAATAGGAATGACTTTGCAGACACATTAGCAACTTTGGCCTCCTTGATTCATATACCTGACAAGGAACACATGTAAAGCGTCACATTAGCCATGTAAAAGGCACCAACCTATGGGAACTATGTTGGAGAAGTATCGGATGAGCTACCTGCCATCCAACAACCTTGGTATCAGCCTATCAAGGAGTATTTACGAGATGGATCTACACCCGCTGAGGCGAGCCTGACTGAGCAAAGGCGGATTCATCGACTACCTATGAAATTCTACTTGAGCGGAGATGCACTCTACAAAAGAGATGCAGGATTAGGTCTCCTCAGATGCCTGGATAAGGATCAAGCTCAGAGACTCATGGATGAGGTCCATGGTGGAGTATGTGGCCCACATATGAGCGACCCTTTACTTGTAAAGAAGATCCTCAGAACAGGACATTACTGGCTCTCTCTCAAGGCTGACTGCAATGACCACGTCAAGAGATGTTATCAGTGCCAAATTCATAGGAATACTATCAACGCCCCTCCACGGGAGCTCCACAATATGAGTTCACCTTGGCCCTTCTCAATGTGGTGAATGGACGTGATCGGGCCCATCGAGCCTAAATCTAGTAATGGACATCGCTTTATCTTCACCATGATCGACTACTTGACCAAGTGGGTAGAAGCAACCTCCTTCCCAAGGGTTACCAAAGAAGTCATCATTGCTTTCATCAGAAACAATATCATTTATCGATATGGACAACTAGAGGTAATTGTATCAAACAATGCTAAAAACCTCTACAACAAAATGATGGAGTTATGAAGTAAATTCCACATCAAACACCTTAACTCCGTCATCTACCGTCCAAAGATGAATGGTGCTGTTGAAGCGGCTAACAAAAACATCAAGAAAATCATGCAAAAGATGTCCGCCAACCACAAAGACTGGCCTGACTTATTGCCTCTTACTCTGTTAGCCTACAGAACATCAATGCGCACTTCAACTGGGGCAACCCCCAATACATTAACCTATGGGATGGAAGTAGTACTCCCCATAGAAGTAGAAATGGAATCCCTCAGAGTGTTGATGGACGCTCAGCTAGATGAAGACCAATGGGTACAAGATAGGTATCACCAATTATCTCTAATAGACGAAAGGTGAACCGCGACTATCTTCCATGGTCAGTTATATCAACAAAGGATCGTCAGATCCTACAATAGAAAAGTCCAGCTACGGCAGTTTAAACAACATGACTTGGTTTTGAAGAAGATCATCGATAACCAAGATCAATATAAGGGAAAATTCGCCCCTAACTGGGAAGGCCCATTTATTTTCAAGGAGGTATTGACAAGAGATGCTCTCAAATTGCAGGAAATAGACGACAATGAATTTGCACAGCTTATCAACTCAGACACCGTGAAATGGTACTATGTCTGAAGTTACCATCAAACAAACATCCATGTATTGGATCATCAGATCACCAGTCATTCTAGTTCTTTAACCCTTCATTACATACAACTCTTTTCCACACTGCACCCCTTAGGAAAACACACTTTTCAAGCCAGTAGCCTGGTTTTCGGATCATCAGATCCTTTCCTCTTCACTCGATTTTTTAACCCTCACTCAACTTCGGTTATCCCACTAGGGATTGAACCTTTCACACTTGTAGTTTGTCCCCAAACATGGGATCAATCTTTTCACACCTGCAGTTTATCCTAAACTTAGGATTAAACTTTCTTCCCCCACAGTTTGTCCTCCGCATAGGATCAAACTTTTCGTTGGCTACCAAATCGTCCTGAGGGGCGAACTACGTTGACTTGATCTCCTTGATACACGGGAGTACGTAGGCAACCATTTTATATGGCCCGGTCGCAATAAAACAAAAAAAAAACAAAAATATTTCTACACCCTTCTCTTTTTTCAAAAATAAAAACAACAAAAACATTCCTACACCCTTTCTGCCACATACAGCGTTGAACTTCTTACACCAGGTTCGAACTACACAGACCTGATCTCCTCTTCAACAGGAGTACATAGGCAGCCATTTATGGTTCGGTCTAACCCCCTACCAAAACACAAATACTTGTCAACGGTACTAGGATCAAACTTCAATCCACCACATTTCATTGGCTTCAAACCAAAGGGATGGAATTACCTGACCTCCTCCTAAATAGGAGATTCGGCGACCATCTAAGCTGCGGTTATTCCTTGAAGAGCAATACCAATCCATAAGAGATAGAATTAACTAGGCTCCTCCTAAATAGGAGTACTGGCGACCATCTATGATGCGGTCAATCTCAGAGAGGAAAGCTACACTCCTCTCCACATTTCCATACAGAAACCAGTCCCAAGACACCAAAGATGGTAGGGATACACATAGATCCATGATCCATTCTGAACTATCCAGAGACAACTTAATGTCCATCCAGCAAGGAGGAAGTAAGAATACATCAAGATCACAAGCCCTGAAGAAGCAGGCAAATATCAAGCAAGTATTCAAGCACATCTAAAAGGGAAGTGATCAAAAATATATTTCCCTGCTATATATAATACTGTTTGATATACACAATGTAAACTGTACATGGCAAAATGGCTAAGCTAGTATGTGCAGGAAAACACATGACTATCTACAGATCGGTATGCATACGAGCTAGTAGATCTAACATAGCATCTCTCTCCAAAGAAGGAGGTAACGTTGTGGTCTCCTGTACAAAGATATCCACACAAGCCAGCAAGTCCGAGGCCATCTACATGGTGACGCTATGCTCATCAATATATGCACTCATCTCGGCAAGCATGCAGTGGTAAGGGACCTCACTGTAGTACTATCTGTAACGGCTACATCCCGAGTAGATATGGCACTATCCCGCTCAATTATCACTACATCTCTGGCTGATCTAGCCTCATCCCGCTCAACAACAGCGGCATCTCTCTGAGCTAATGCCTCGTCTCTCTCTAACAGAGCTGTGTCTCTCCCATTAAGAACTGTCAACATCAGGGCTCTAGCCTGATCTCTCTCCAAGGTCATCAGATGAAGACTCTACTCAAAGTACTGTGTTGAATGCTGGATCACGACAGTGCTAGTACTGGGAGAATCTAAGAGAGCTGCTGGCAACACAGTAAATGGCTCCTCCTCGGTCTGAGAATCAATGTCCTCCATGGGCTCTCCACCATCTGAAGTAATGCTTGACACTGTGGATACTACTGCAACCGATAAAGTCTCTGTCTCCATCCACGCAGAATACTCTAGTGAATAACTCGGATGGCTAATAGAAAAAGCAGCTATCTCACGTTGATCCCAACAAGAATACACACGGGATCGGTCCTCTGCTGATAAGTGGCGAGAAGCTAAGCGCTGACCTAACGCCCCATCAAAAGGATGGAAATCCTGAAACTTGTCAAACTGCGACATCATCGCCAGTGGGTGGTAGGTAGTCATTGAAAGTAGTATGCATACAAGCCAATCATGTTTGATGATAAAGCATATACTTTGTAATAATCTTATTCATTTATTAATAAAAGGTATTAATTTATTAAAGGCTTTTAATTATCTACATGATGCTGTTTTATAATATGTGATAAATCCATAGTTTTTAAGCAATGCTTTTAGAATAATGATGATGATCATTCTAATGAGATCTAAATTCTTAGAAAGCTCAAAACTAAAATAGTTCCCAATCGTTGGATTACTAAATTGGGGATTAGTGAATCCGGATAGATTGGTACATACGTTGCTTGCTCATTGAATGAGGATGATTGATCTCATGATCATTTGTATGGAGACACTAAAGCAAGTATGTAGGTGCTTATTAGAGAATAAGTTCACTGAACGTGGCTCGCTAAGGAATACCTAATGGAATTTTACTTGTCTGTCAATAGGAATTCCTGTAGTGATAGTAGTACAAGTGATCCTTGGACTTGAGATCATCATAGTATCTTGTGTATGATGAGTTATACTTTGACTTATTCCTTAAGACCCTTAGGGTATATCAAAGGGTATGCTTGGGTATAATAAGTTGTACATGGAGATAATGTATGATCAATAAAGAATCTACCACTTCTAGTAAAAGAAGAGAAATGTCCTATGTGATTCGATAAATGACAACCCAGTAGTCCTTGGCCAAGGCAGAATGAAATTAGAAAGGAGTTTCTAATTTGCATTATTTGGAGTTGTGCATTTAAGAGTCGAAATACATATAATTAAATAAAATAAGACTTGACAGTAATTCCATGTCTTATATTTAATTGGGACATTGTATGGTGGAAGGATTGAATTGCACGGTAACTATTTACTCAAAGGTTCTTTTATGATTAATGTTGAAATTTATATTATCTGAAAAGTCGTTGATCGCTAGGGAGGCTTATCCCTATTGTAGAATAAATATTATTTATTTAAATAAATTATTAGTTTAATTTATTTATTTAAATAAGATTGGAATTGTTCTAATTGATTTATTCACAACCGGTTTAATATGGAGAACCTAAAGGGTCACACCATAAAAGGAAGAATAATTATTTAAGAAGTTAATGGCATAATCGTAATAATAAGTTAAGTATATTTAATTTAATCTATGGTGATAGAATAAATTAAATAGCTTAATATTTATTATTTAATATTTTAGAAATATTAAATATAAATTAATAAGAGGAGTCTTATTATTATTATTACTATTATTATTATTATTTAATTCCTAAAGGAGTTTGGAAATTAATTAATAAAAGTACTCTCATTTGTTCCTAATAAAATTAGTAGCCTAATTAATTAATGGAGTTTAATTAATAAAATAAAACCCAATTTCTTAATTGTTAAGGAGGGTTGTCCACATCTATAAATAAGAGGAGTCTTATTATGGGTGTAGGAGTTGTTGACTTTAACAACATACGTAATTCCAATAGTTGGGAGAGTACGCTCTTTTTCTATGGTAGATAGAAAAACTAGGGTTTTGCCAAACACCCATCTTCTTGAATCTTTCTTATTCCTTGGTGGATCACCTCTAGAGGCCAAACACTTGGGTGGCTAACGTTGATCAAAGGAAGGAACCCAACCCGGTGGATTCAAGTTGAACGCGAAAAGGATTGGAGGTGAACTCGTACCTGAAGAAGCTCGAATCTTCAAGGGTATGATTCTTGTTCTTAATATCTTTTCGTTTAATTAATAATTGTGCATAAAAGATGATCCGGGTATATGGTTTGTAAAATTTTAAACTCTGATTTTTACACGTTTTCGCTATTTTGTGCAATTTGATTGCGTTCATGAATATTACAAACCTAACAGTGGCATCAGAGCCAAACCTTTATGCGAATTATTAATTATTTTAATTTGATATGTATATTGATATGTGTTTAGAACAATTTAATTGGGCATAATTTTATTGAATAAAATTATATAAAAAAAAACGAAATCACAGTATTTTTTTTTTAAAGTTCGCGAATCATATTATATATATAGATATGACGTTGCTGGATGGTCATATGATTCACGTGGCAATGATAAGGAAATTCGTGAGTCACCTGAGAATCATGATATCCAGAATGTTACTTAAGTTAATATCTTATATTACTTAAGTTAATATCATATGATATCTATATATTATATATAACGGTTTAGTATATATATATATATATATATATATATATATATATATATATATATATATATATTATTCTTATGTATTTTATAATTAAAATAAAAGATTATTTTAATTTTAAAATAAAAAGTTTATTTTAATATTAAAATAAAAGGTTTATTTTAATTTTAAAATTAGAATTTTATGCTAACTAATTAGAGTTGGAATTAGATTCCATGATAACTAATTGGAGTTGAAATTGGATTCTATGTTTCTTTAAATAAAAGAGTTTATTTAGATATAAAATAAGATTTCATATTATTCAAAATAATGGAGTTTATTTGTGAATAGGAAAAAGAATCCGTATTTCCTTAAATAAAGGAGTTTATTTAGATATGAAATAAGATTTCATATTATTCAAAAATAAAAGAGTTTATTTGTTTCGTGTTTATTTTGATTTAAATTTGGATTAAAATAAAGGAGTTTATTTTGATTCAAAATTTGATTTTATACGAACTAAATTTGCCCATTAAATAATATCAATATATATATTGAATGTTTATTATTCATGAGATAAATATTATTTATTAATGCATATGGTGATGTGTATGATAATAAATGGGATTGATTATGGACTATTGACCAATGTGATTGAATTTTATTTTAGTTGGATGCATGAATGTATGGGTTTTATTAAATGGGGTCTGCGTACCTCGTCTTCTCTAATTTTTTTTAATGTAAATTCTATCTCCCTCCTATGTACTTCCCCTTGACTGCTGATCAAGGTTTCTATTTATTTTAAATAGTTATGTAATAGGAATAGTTAGAATTAAATTTTGAAGAATTGGAGATCATGGAGCAAGGAGCGCTTGAAGACCCGTTTGTAATGGAGCTCGGGTTTAAATGTAATAGTTATATTTAAATATTAATTCTTGCACCCCTAGGGTTTGACCTTTTTGGTTCACTTGGTGGCTCTAGTGAACCAAACTAGAATAAAAGTCCATAATCAATCCGGGTAGAATATAGTATTCTATATGTGCATGCTTATATTATATATATTATATATTATGCAAACATGCTTCGCATGTTAATTAATATGACGCGTATTTTATATATATATATATATATATATATATATATATATATATATATATATATATATATATATATATATATATATATATGTGCATGCGTGCTAAACAAGATGAGACAAATTAATAACAAACCCCTCAAATTTTTTATATTAAGTCCTAAGCGTTCAAAGATATTTGGAATATCGAACGTCGCCTTCTAGCATGATAAAATTAATAGAGTATTAAATATTTAATATGAGTTTGTTGTGTCACCACAAGGCAAGTATTAAGTATTTAAGATGTTAATTTATCACATTTGATGCTTATAAAGAAAATTGAACAATATTGTTTTGTTGTGTCACCACAAGGACAATATTTTTCTTTTTTGAATATATGGAGTGCTAGGTTGGACTTAACTTGGATAATTTTGATTCAGATGTGCCACCACTTGATCAAAATAATCTAAGAGGCAAAATACAAGGAGTTGCATAGTTGATGTAATTGACAAGAGTTGTCTACCTATTTATTTATATATAGTTTGTTGTGTCACCACAAGGCTATATACATTTGAAATGGGATCCATATTCTCACTAGCAAATCTTTAATTAGATTTTGCCGAACTATATAAGTGAGGGTAATATAGTTTGATGAAAATAGTGGGAGATACCAATTTAAAACAAGACCTAAATTATTTTGGTAATTAATAAAAGAATGTATGCTAAAATGTTGTTAATTACAAATTCATTTACAGAATTTTACAATGTCTAAAATTACTATCACTGCGTAGCATATTAGATGCTAATTTAACCTGACCGAATTAAATGGATTCGTTAAGAAATTTGAGAATAGTTCTCATGGCTGAAAAGCTATCTTATGTCCTTAATACGCCTATCCCTGCAATGGTTGTAGATAATGCCTTTGAGGAAGAGATTGCTACTTTTAGAAAGTGGCAAGATGATGTACTGTTGGCTCAATGCATCATGCTCGCATCCATGAGTAACGAGCTTCAGCGTCAGCATGAAACTATGGATGCTCTTACTATATTCCTACACATCAAGTAGTTGATGGTGAGAAAAGTAGGACTGATAGATATCAGATATCTAAGGAGCTCTTCCGATCTAGAATAACCGATGACACTACAGTACAGATAAAAGTCCTTAACATAATCAATTTGATTGATCAATTAGGACAACTGGTTTTGTCATGGATGGAGAGTTGAGCCAAGATTTGATCTTGCACTCACTCCCGAACTCCTTTCACAATTGTTGTGAATTTTTCATATGACCAAGCTAGATATCAGCCTCGCTGATTTGCTTAACATGTTGAAAAATGTTAAGAGTCACTTTCCAACCAAGAAAGACCTTGTCTTACTGGTAGGAGCCAAAGGATCTTCTGAAAAGAAGAACGATTCAAAGAAGGTAAATAGAAAGGCAAAAATAAAGGATAATAAGAACAAAACTGATACGGATAGCAAAGGAGTTTGCTTCCACTGCAATAAGCCTGAACACTGGAAAGAAACTGCGAGAAGAATCTTGCAGAGGCTAACCAAAGAAGCTTATTGAAGTTTCGGTTATAAATACAAATTTGTTCATGATTGAAATAAATTTTGCTTTAAGTCAAGGTTCTACTTGGGTATTGGATACCGACTTTAGTTATCATAAATATAAATTTATGAAGGGACCAAGTAGAAGTGGAAAGCTAAACAAATATAAGTAATCCTATGTACGGGAAATGTAGCAAAGGTTGCCACATTAGCCATAGAAACTTATAGTTTAGCAATGCCTACGGGCAAATCTATTAAGTCAATAAGTTGTTATTGTATTTCAGTTCTTGTTAAAAATATTATTTCCATTTTATTGTTGGACAATGAAATCTTTGGTATTATAATTAAGAACAATTGTTGTTCTATTTATAATAATAATGTTTTGTATAGAACTGGAATATTACTTAATAAATTTTGTATACTTGACTTACATGAAAATAATTTTGCATATTGAACAAATTAGTATAAGAAAAGGAGATGATCATTCAAAGAGTTGAATGTGTGTATTTGCTGAAATATAAGTATAAATTATTTGAAAGGTTCAAAGAATTCAGAAGTGAAACAAATTGACAAAGTATTAAGATTCTTTGATTAGATCAAGGAATAAATACTTGTGCAATAAGTTTCTAGATCATCTCAAATGGTTTTCTCATAATGGACGCCTCCTGATACGCAATAATTGATTGATGTATTTGAATGAAAAATCGTACCTTGTTGGACATGGTGCGGTTTATAATGATTTTACCGACATTTCAGTATCCCTCTAGGGTCATGTCCTAGAAATGGCTGCATATCTACAAAAATGTAACCTCAAAATCCGGCCCCAAGACTCCATAAAAGTTATGGATAGGGAGGATTCCTAATCTTAAGTATGTTAAGATAAGGGGTTGTCCAACTTATGTGAAAAGGTTTCAAAGGATAAGCTTGGGACAAGATTTGACAAGTGTAGATTTATGGGACGTCCTAAAGTAAGTTTAGGGTATATGTTCTATAATCCTACTTAGCAAAAGGTGTTTGTTGCGAAACACACTACCTTCTAAGATAAAGGTGTTTATCATTGAAGGGGCTAGTGGGAGGATAATAGATCTTGAAGAGTTCAAGAATCACAAAATACAATAGTCAAATAAGAGAAACTTGTAGATAGACCTATTGTACCACAACCGAATCGTAAATCTGAAATAGTACCGAAGATACCTGGGAGGTATGGATTCATCATGGATGATGATGGTGAGGTACGTATCATAGAAGATGATGATCCAGTTACATACGATGAGATAAAAGTTCTAGTGTGTACAAAAGGGTCAGTGGGAGCGACGTGACATTCCTAGTATTATATGTTGATATACTACGGATAAGGAATGACATACCAATGCTACAATCAGTAAAGATAAAGTTGTCTAAACATTCTTCCATGACTGATTTGGGAAGATTATCTTAATTGGGGATGCTAATCTATATAAATAGATTTAAAAGGATGCTCGGCTTAACCCAAGGAACGTATATTCATTTGATGCTAAAGTCGTTTAGCATGGAAAACTCCAAGAGATATCTCATGTTGATGAGACATGGAGTGTATCTCTCTTAATAGTCCCCAAAGACTCCAAAAAGAGAGATCGCATGAGTAATTATCATGTATGCAATGAAATATACGAGACGTGATGTTGATCAGTCATATTCTGGAGAAGTTCGTTGTGAGACAGTGAAAAATATCTTAAAGTACTTAACCGGCACTAAGGATGTGATCAGATTTATGGTGAGTCTGAATTAAAACTAGAGGGCTTAACAGACTCAAGTTTTTCAAACAGACCAAGACGATAGAAAATCCACTTTAAGGTAAAGGGTTACCTTGAACAGTGGTGCAATGAATTGGAAAGGTTCCAAACAGCAAAGAGTTGTTGGTTTAGTGATAAAGACAAAGTATATATCTATAAATGAAGCTGCAAGTTGATTGTTTGGATGAAAAGTTCATTACAGAACTAGGAATAGTTCCTAAGTCTCATCTTGGATCTAAACATGTGTTGTGGCACTTTCATTTGATTATAAGAATCATTGAAAGATGGGAAATTACTATAGAGATAGTGGACTCTCAAGAACAACATTACATATCCATTTACTGAAGCTTATCCAACAGCAGGATAATCGTCACTTAGAGAAGAAGAGTATGAGATACCATGACGATTGGCTTTAGTGCAAGTGGGAGATTGAAAGTAGTATGCATACAAGCCAATCATGTTTGATGATAAAGCATATACTTTGTAACAATCTTATTCATTTATTAATAAAAGGTATTAATTTATTAAAGGCTTTTAATTATCTACATGATGCTGTTTTATAATATGTGATAAACCCATAGTTTTTAAACAATGCTTTTAGAATAATGATGATGATCATTCTAATGAGATCTAAATTCTTAGAAAGCTCAAAACTAAAATAGTTCCCAATCGTTGGATTACTAAATTGGGGATTAGTGAATCCGGATAGATTGGTACATACGTTGCTTGCTCATTGGATGAGGATGATTGATCTCATGATCATTTGTGTGGAGACACTAAAGCAAGTATGTAGGTGCTTATTAGAGAATAAGTTCACTGAACGTGGCTCGCTAAGGAATACCTAATGGAATTTTACTTGTCTGTCAATAGGAATTCCTGTAGTGATAGTAGTACAAGTGATCCTTGGACTTGAGATCATCATAGTATCTTGTGTATGATGAGTTATACTTTGACTTATTCCTTAAGACCCTTAGGGTATATCAAAGGGTATGCTTGGGTATAATAAGTTGTACATGGAGATAATGTATGATCAATAAAGAATCTACCACTTCTAGTAAAAGAAGAGAAATGTCCTATGTGATTCGATAAATGATAACCCAGTAGTCCTTGGCCAAGGCAGAATGAAATTAAAAAGGAGTTTCTAATTTGCATTATTTGGAGTTGTGCATTTAAGAGTCGAAATACATATAATTAAATAAAATAAGACTTGACAGTAATTCCATGTCTTATATTTAATTGGGATATTGTATGGTGGAAGGATTGAATTGTACGGTAACTATTTACTCAAAGGTTCTTTTATGATTAATGTTAAAATTTATATTATCTGGAAAGTCGTTGATCGCTAGAGAGGCTTATCCCTATTGTAGAATAAATATTATTTATTTAAATAAATTATTAGTTTAATTTATTTATTTAAATAAGATTAGAATTGTTCTAATTGATTTATTCACAACCGGTTTAATATGGAGAACCTAAAGGGTCACACCATAAAAGGAAGAATAATTATTTAAGAAGTTAATGGCATAATCGTAATAATAAGTTAAGTATATTTAATTTAATCTATGGTGATAGAATAAATTAAATAGCTTAATATTTATTATTTAATATTTTGGAAATATTAAATATAAATTAATAAGAGGAGTCTTATTATTATTATTACTATTATTATTATTATTTAATTTCTAAAGGAGTTTGGAAATTAATTAATAAAAGTACTCTCATTTGTTCCTAATAAAATTAGTAGCCTAATTAATTAAAGGAGTTTAATTAATAAAATAAAACCCAATTTCTTAATTGTTAAGGAGGGTTGTCCACATCTATAAATAAGATGAGTCTTATTATGGGTGTAGGAGTTGTTGACTTTAACAACATACGTAATTCCAATAGTTGGGACAGTACGCTCTTTTTCTATGGTAGATAGAAAAACTAGGGTTTTGCCAAACACCCATCTTCTTGAATCTTTCTTATTCCTTGGTGGATCACCTCTAGAGGCCAAACACTTGGGTGGCTAACGTTGATCAAAGGAAGGAACCCAACCCGGTGGATTCAAGTTGAACGCGAAAAGGATTGGAGGTGAACTCGTACCTGAGGAAGCTCGAATCTTCAAGGGTATGATTCTTGTTCTTAATATCTTTTCGTTTAATTAATAATTGTGCATAAAAGATGATCCGGGTATATGGTTTGTAAATTTTTAAACTCTGATTTTTACACGTTTTCGCTATTTTGTGCAATTTGATTGCGTTCATGAATATTACAAACCTAACAGTCATGCCTCTCAAACCAGCCAGAGGGAGATAATCCATGCCCGGAGCATGAGTAACGAAACCGTAGGTGTGACGCCCCCAAAAATAGGTATACATCACCCATCTTGGGTCGCCAGATACATGGTATAGAATTCAAATATAACTTACTAATACAACTGTCATGCACAATACGACAAAATATAAACTGTGAGTTTGAATACAAATATTATCTTCTAGAGAGTATCCATACTCAAAAGGAGTCCTCATTACAATTATTATCACACTATTACATAGAATAGTGAGCACTACTAATACTATCATCTGGTTCATCACTCCGTTCCCCGACTCGTCCCAGCTATATTCTCATGTCCTGAAGAGAACAGTGAAAGAAAGGGTGAGCTCAACTAGCCCAGTAAGAAATATTATGACTAAGATAATGCAGAATAAATTATCATTAGCCTTCAACAATGTTAAACTGATAAAATATAATAGACATCAAGTTTAACTACAGCGGAACAAGCAATCCATTAAAAGAGTCAAGTAGAAAATAACTCTACTATCTTTTATGATTTAAAAGGTTTTTCAACATTGTGATCGCTGGGACTCAGCTTAATAAAATAATTCACATCATCGAATCACCCCTGCACCACGGCCAAAGATATTCGTGTATTCATTAATGGTCATGATCATGCCAACAACTGTCCATCAATGCACTGTGACGGCCCCAAAATAGGTATACAACACTCATTCTGAGTCGCCAAATACATGGTACAGAAAGCAAACTACAACTTCAATAATACAATTGTCGTGCAAAATACGACAATACATACTGTGATTTTAAATACAAATATTGTCTTTTGGACAATATCCACACTCAAATAAATCCTTATTATAATTATTCAAACACTATTTTACAGAAATAGTGAGGACTGCTAAAACATCTTTCTAGAACCATCACTCCATACCCCGACTAGATCCTGCTATGTTATCACCTCCTGAGAAGAAAAATGGAACAAAAAGGAAAAGGGTGAGCTCAACTAGCCCAGTAAAGAATATTATGACTAAGATAATATACAACAAATTATCGTTAGTCTTCAACAGGGAAAACTCTGATAGAATATAATCGACAACAAGTTTTAGATCAACAACTTCAGCGGAAACAACAAACCATTAGAAGAGTCAAGTAGAGAAAGAATTCTACTATCTTCTAAGATTTAAAAGTCCATCATCAATATTTTATCCTTGTAACATCAATTAATAATCATCTTTATCCAAATATTCATCTTTGCACTACAGGCCAAAGATATTCATTTGTATCACCTGTCAGTCATGTTCATCTCAACACCTGTTCATCTTTGCACTACAGGCCAAAGATATTCATCAAGTAATCATACATCTTTGCACTACAGGCCAAAGATATTCAGTAATATCATCATTTAGGACTGAGGATGATGAAAAATATCTTAAAGAGAACGAATCCAGTGAGATAGAAGGACAAATATTAGGGATTCGTATAACAGTTTATCCAAGATCAATAATACTTCATAATAATCAATTGTGAAGCAGAATTCAAAAATAAAGATCAAAACATGGATACAATCAAAGATAGTAACCATAATAGACATCTTGGACAAAAAGGGAAAATTTTATTTTTCGGTGAATAGTGCCGTATTCGTGAATTATACCGCATATGTGAATAGTGTCGTATACGTGAATAGTAACCCCGACACAAAAAGTTCCAAATTTGATAAAAACTCATATCAATATTTCAGCATAATGATATTGAAGAAAATAATATCATTAAGAAGAAAATAATATCCCTTACTTCAAAATATCAGTACTTCTGGTCGGAATACCGGTATAAGGCTGAAAGAAACTTGCTCTGATGAATAGAAACTCTCAAAGTATCTAAATACTCACAAAATACACTCAATAATCTAGAGAGAGAAAGAGAGAAAACTTGTTTCTGGTGTGATTTTCAATTCTAACTTAGCCCTCTATTTATAGGAAAATGTTAGCACGCCGAAGCAGACTTAACCTGTAACCTGATGGCTTTACCTGCTACTATTCCCACCCACCACATTTGAATAAAAATCTCAGCACATTTTTTCACCAATCAAGAGTGGGGCCCACCAATTCTAGAATTTTCCATCAAAATGATAAACTTCAAAAATTCAACAATTTCTGAACCAGTCATCTCGTAAAATTCATAATAAATCATACGTTCATTTTTAACGGTTCAAAATTTGTGGACATATACTCAACTTATATATGTATAACATATCCAAAAATTACCACGATCCAACGGTCGGATTAAAAATTATAACCCCCGCAAAATATCTCAAAAACCCTGATTTTTAATACCTCCATTCCGATAAAAATACTGATAAAAACCTCAACATTAACTCCTTCATTTTTAACCACAAAAATATATCCCTCATTTATATCCACATAAAATAAATATTTCCTTATCATATGAATCAATAATTAATTATTCACAAATAATATTACAGAATCACATTTATGACAACCAGGCCGTTCTCAGGAAAGAGGGGGCTTTCCAATAAGGATTTCTCCTTACTGGCGCGCAATTAGATGACCAAACCTCTCCTTAGACAGAACTTTCTAGACATTGCCAATAATGTTATCTAATAATATTATTCAAATAATATGAATTATTAATCTGATAATGGAAAATACTGTGCAGCAACAATTATTGAAACAACAATAATATAAAATATCAACGCAACAATTATTGAATCAATAAAATAAAATATTGAACAATAACTACTGTAACAATTATTGAGTAGTGCCTTCTTACGTAAGAATCAATAATTGGTGCAATACCGTGTGCTACTGTATTTTAACCACCGGGTATTCCAACAGTATTAACGGTAACAACTACGCCGTTATTTATAAATAACTTATACTTGTCGTTTTCTTCATCCAATCGCTTTCCGTTATGGGGCCCACACAAGGCTGCGCCGTCGTACGAATATTCCCCGACAGCAAGAATATTCCACGACCAAACGAATATTCCCCGACAAAATGAATATTTTATAACCACTTGCTTATTTTGTAAAATTTTCATATTTCACCCATAACCAAAGTATTATATCAAATTAACCCCTTATTATTCACAATAATATTTAGAGAAAATTTGATTTTATTCATTAATAAGTTGGGGTCTTACAACCTCCCATCCTTATAAAATTTCGTCCTCGAAATTGACGTACGTACCTGATGTTTCAAAAAGGTGAGGATACCTTGCTTTCATTTCTGATTCCAACTCCCAGGTCATTTCTTCAATAGCATGGTTTCTCCACAAAACCTTAACTTGTGGTATAACCTTTGTGCGTAGGACATGCTCTTTCCTATCCAAGATCTTAACAGGTACCTCCTCGTAAGTTAAATCTTCAGCTATCTCGTCCGGTTCTAACTCAATAATGTGGTTCGGGTCTTTAACATATTTACGAAGCATATATATGTGAAAAATATTATGAACACGAGACATGCTTGGAGGTAATGCGAGTCTATATGCCACATTTTCTATTCGCTCAAGAATCTCAAATGGACTAACAAATCTTGGATTGAGCTTTCCTCTCTTCCCAAATCTTGTAACTCCCTTCCATGGTGCAACACGTAATAATACATGATCCCCAATATTAAATTACACGTCCTTCCGATGAAGATCCGCATAACTCTTTTGTCGATCCTGTGCCGTTTGTATACGTTGTCGAATCGTTTGGATCTTCTCTGTAGTAATGCGTACCAACTCTGGTCCCAACAATGTTGCTTCACCCACCTCGTCCCAGCATACTGGAGAACGACATTTTCTTCCATACAACGCCTCGAATGGAGCCACACCTATGCTCGCCTGATAACTGTTGTTGTAGGAGAATTCCACCAATGGTAGGTACTTATCCCAACTCCCTTTGAGATCTAGGACACAGAGTCTTAATAGATCTTCAAGAGTTTGAATAGTCCTCTCTGATTGTCCGTCCGTTTGAGGATGGTATGCCGAACTGAATCGTAAATACGTGCCCATAGCTTTCTGCAAGCTAACCCAAAATCGTGAAGTGAATCTTGGGTCACGATCCGAAACTATGGATACTGGCATGCCATGCAATCTCACAATCTCGTTCACATACATACTAGCAAAACGTTCAAGGGAATAAGTCTCACGTATCGGTAAGAAATGAGCAGACTTGGTTAATCTATCAACAATAACCCAAATCGCATCTATGCCTTGAGAAACCTTGGGAAGACCTGTAACGAAATCCATGGTAATGTGTTTCCACTTCCATTTTGGAATCTCAAGTGGTTGCAATGGACCCTTTGGCACTTGATGCTACGCCTTTACACGTTGACAAGTTAAACACCTCGAGATAAACTCCGCGATCTCTCTTTTCATATTGCTCCACCAAAATGTGTGTCGAAGATCGTGATACATTTTGGTACTCCCAGGATGGATTGCAAATGGTGTGTTGTGTGCCTCCATCATTATTCTATGCTTCAAGTCAAAATCGTTAGGAACACAAAGTCTGGAGTTGACTCGAAGTATTCCTTTTGCATCGATTCTTACTTCTGGAATAGCACATTCTTGCACTTTCTTCTTCATACGCATCAGCTCTATGTCCGTAGCTTGAGCAGCTTTAACTTTATCGATTAAAGTCGATTCTACTCGTATATTTGATATTATCATGTGGGTACTTGGAGCCTTCATCTCTATCTCCATCCTTTGCAAGTCATACAAAATGGGCCTTTGTGTTAACAACATTGCACTCGTACCCGCATATGATCTTCTACTCAATGCGTCAGCTACTACGTTTATTTTTTCAGGATGATATTGGATGGTATGATCGTAATCTTTCAACAGCTCGAGCCAACGTCGCTGCCGCATGTTGAGTTCCTTTTGGGTGAAGAAATATTTGAGGCTTTTATGATCTGTATAGATCTCCACTTTCTCCCCATACAGGTAGTGTCTCCAGATCTTCAACGCAAAAACGACCGCTGCCAACTCCAAATCATGAGTAGGATAATTCCTCTCATATTCTTTGAGTTGTCGTGAGGCATAGGCTATGACTTTCCCATGTTGCATGAGAACACATCCTAACCCTTTGCCTGAAGCATCGCTGTAGATAACAAATCCATCCGAACAAGATGGTATTGTCAGAACAGGTGCCGAAATGAGTCTCCTCTTGAGTTCTTGGAGACTCTTCTCGTATTCCTCACTCCATACGAATTTTGTATCTTTCTGAGTCAGCTAAGTTAACAGAGTACCGATTCGAGAAAATCCTTCCACGAATCTCCGATAGTAACTAGTTAAGCCCAGAAAGCTACGTACTTTGGTCACCGACTTCGGTTGCTCTCAAATGTGATTCATATCCCAATCTTGGATAGCACGTCACAATGGTACCTATTGTTTTACCACCACACAAATATAGAGTCCCTTACGGAGAGTCTGGCTTTGGTGCATTCCACAAAGGAAGTCACCAGATAGAGGCTCGGGTACCAACTTCTATAGTTGGGTTTTTTTTTAACTCCTGAAATTCAATAAGAGCTATTCAATATGAGATTTTTAGAATTGGGTTTTGTACCCAGTTCAAGGTCAATAAAGAATTCAACATCACGTTCTGGGGGTAGACCAGGAAGTTCTTCAGGAAATACATCGGAAAATTCTCTAACAATAGAAATATTATTCAAATCTGACTTGTCTTTGTTCAAATCCATAACATGGGCTAAGAAAACTTGACATCCGTTTTTCAATAAACGAATAGCTTTGTAGCTTGATATGACAGTGACTGATTTTAGTGGTTTAGTAGTTTGAATCCGTATGACAGGTTGGTTAGGAATATGAAAACTAACAACCTTACGAAAACAATCAATTTTAGCATGATGAGTGGTTAACCAATCAATTCCTAAAATCACATCAAAAGTAAGTATCTTTAAAGAGATAAGATCAACAGGTAATGTGATTGTGCCAACTTGGATTAAGCAAGATTTATAAACTGTAGATGTAATGAAATTTTCTCCTAACAGAGTCTCCACAGATAGGTCAAAGTCTAATTTCTCCGCAGTCAAGTTTAAACGTTGAGCACAAGCAGGAGAGATAAAAGAATGGGTAGAACCGGTATCTAGTAAAGTATAAACTTCGCAAGAATTCAAGATTATCTTACCCGTGATCACCTCGTTCGGGTTTCTCGCGTTTTGGCCAGTCACGACAAACGCTCTTCCAGGAACCGCTGATTTTGACTTATCCGGGACAGCTTTTGGAGTCACCATCCCCGCTGAACTTGGTTTTGCTATAGAACACTCTCGAGCCATATGACCCTCCTTTCCACAGTTATAACATACCTTAGATTGTTGTGGGCAGTTTGGGCTGATATGTCCCTCTTTGCCACATTTGTAACATACGACCGGTGGTCGTTCTCCTCCCCTAGAAATAGTTGATGTTTGTGCTGACGTCTTCACGTTATCATTGTTGTACCTTCTCTTCTTGAAATCTCCTCCCGACTCGCTCCTTCTATTATCATGACCATGATTACCACCAGAGTGATTACCGCTTTTATCCGAATGTTTTCCTCCCTGCTGGTTTTCATTACTTCGATGACTGCCGCCACCGGTATAACCCTGATTGTGGTCCCTCGGTTGCACATACTCATTATCTCGCTCTAATAATTGAGCCCTGTTTACAACATCTGAATATAAAGAAAATTTATGAGAGATAAGATATTGCCGAATCTCGGGTTTTAGACCTCTCAGAAACATCCTTGTCATTCGTTCCTCATTTTCGACCAAATGAGGTGCAAACCTGGATAACTCTGCAAACTTCGCCTCGTACTGGGACACCGTCATGTTGTTTTGTTCCAGTCTGATAAACTCCACCTCCTTCATATGACGAATACTTTCAGGAAAGTACTTGTCATTGAACAGTTTTTAAAATGTTTCCCAGGACATGTTGAGTGCGTCAGGCTGGGTACGCTTCACAGACTCCCACCAGTAGTCTGCCTCACGTCGAAACATAAAGGTGGCGAATGGAACCTTCTGTTCCTCCGTGCATCCCAAGGCATCGAATATCTTGATAATTTGCTTGACCCACATTTTCGCCATGATCGGATCCGGCTTTCCCTTAAATTCTGGTGGTCCCAATTCTTTGAACTGCTTGGCTGTAACAAACCGCGCGTTGTTATCATTTTCACCCGTATTCTGCGCACGAGTCTCCCTCGTCTGATTTTGCATGAACTGCAAGAAGCTTCTAAACATTCCATCATTTATCGTTTGCCGGGTAACATTGTTTACAGGAGGAATATTGCCCTCCTGTTGCACGTTCCCCTGGGTGGTGATCAAAGGTGTCTCCACGGTCTGATAGCTGCCATTCTTAAATACTGCCATAAAATAAGGGTTAATAGTCATGTCATATATTATCCCTATACTCTGACCGACCAAATAAACACCAAAAAAACTTAGTCAGGTCATACTAGCGAAGGAATTCCCCGTCTCTCCCCTCCTAGTTCTTGTCTCACATCTCAGCCAGGGATCATATCCCTAAGCTCTGATACCAACTGTGACGCCCCCAAAATAGGTATACAACACCCATTCTGAGTCGCCAAATACATGGTACAGAAAGCAAACTACAACTTCAATAATATAATTGTCGTGCAAAATACGACAACACATACTGTGAGTTTAAATACAAATATTGTTTTCTGGACAATATTCACACTCAAATAAATCCTTATTACAATTATTCAAACACTATTTTACAGAAATAGTGAGGACTGCTAAAACATCTTTCTAGAACCATCACTCCATACCCCGACTAGATCCTGCTATGTTCTCACCTCCTGAGAAGAAAAATGGAACAAAAAGGAAAAGGGTGAGCTCAACTAGCCCGGTAAAGAATATTATGACTAAGATAATATACAACAAATTATCGTTAGTCTTCAACAGGGAAAAATCTGATAGAATATAATCGACAACAAGTTTTAGATCAACAACTGCAGCGGAAACAACAAACCATTAGAAGAGTCAAGTAGAGAAAGAATTCTACTATCTTTTAAGATTTAAAAGTCCACCGTCAATATTTTATCCCTGTAACATCAATTAATAATCATCTTTATCCAAATATTCATCTTTGCACTACAGGCCAAAGATATTCATTTGTACCACCTGTCAGTCATGTTCATCTCAACACCTGTTCATCTTTGCACTACAGGCCAAAGATATTCATCAAGTAATCATACATCTTTGCACTACAGGCCAAAGATATTCAGTAATATCATCATTTAGGACTGAGGATGATGAAAAATATCTTAAAGAGAACGAATCCAGTGAGACAGAAGGACAAATATTAGGGATTCGTATAACAGTTTATCCAAGATCAATGTGAAGCAGAATTCAAAAATAAAGATCAAAACATGGATACAATCAAAGATAGTAACCATAATAGACATCTTGGACAAAAAGGGAAAATTTTATTTTTCGGTGAATAGTGCCGTATTCGTGAATTATACCGTATACGTGAATAGTGTCGTATACGTGAATAGTAACCTCGACACAAAAAGTTCCAAATTTGATAAAAACTCATATCAATATTTCAGCATAATGATATTGAAGAAAATAATATCATTAAGAAGAAAATAATATCCCTTACTTCAAAATATCAGTACTTCTGGTCGGAATACCGGTATAAGGCTGAAAGAAACTTGCTCTGATGAATAGAAACTCTCAAAGTATCTAAATACTCACAAAATACACTCAATAATCTAGAGAGAGAAAGAGAGAAAACTTGTTTCTGGTGTGATTTTCAATTCTAACTTAGCCCTCTATTTATAGGAAAATGTTAGCACGCCGAAGCAGACTTAACCTGCAACCTGATGGCTTTACCTGCTACAATTCCCACCCACCACATTTGAATAAAAATCTCAGCACATTTCTTCACCAACCAAGAGTGGGGCCCACCAATTCTAGAATTTTCCATCAAAATGATAAACTCCGAAAATTCAACAATTTTTGAACCAGTCATCTCGTAAAATTCATAATAAATCAGACGTTCATTTTTAACGGTTCAAAATTTGTGGACATATACTCAACTTATATATGTATAACATATCCAAAAATTACCACGATCCAACGGTCGGATTAAAAATTATAGCCCCCGCAAAATATCTCAAAAATTCTGATTTTTAATACCTCCATTCCGACAAAAATACTGATAAAAACCTCAACATTAACTCCTTCATTTTTAACCACAAAAATATATCCCTCATTTATATCCACATAAAATAAATATTTTCTTATCATATGAATCAATAATTAATTATTCACAAATAATATTATAGAATCACATTTATGACAACCATGCCGTTCCCAGGAAAGAGGGGGTTTTCCAATAAGGATTTCTCCTTACTGGCGCGTAATTAGATGACCAAACCTCTCCTTAGACAGAACTTTCTAGACATTGCCAATAATGTTATCTAATAATATTATTCAAATAATATGAATTATTAATCTGATAATGGAAAATACTGTGCAGCAACAATTATTGAAACAACAATAATATAAAATATCAACGCAACAATTATTGAATCAATAAAATAAAATATTAAACAATAACTACTGTAACAATTATTGAGTAGTGCCTTCTTACGTAAGAATCAATAATTGGTGCAATACCGTGTGCTACTGTATTTTAACCACCGGGTATTCCAACAGTATTAACGGTAACAACTACGCCGTTATTTATAAATAACTTATACTTGTCGTTTTCTTCATCCAATTGCTTTCCGTTATAGGGCCCACACAAGGCTGCGCCGTCGTACGAATATTCCCCGACAGCAAGAATATTCCACGACCAAACGAATATTCCCCGACAAAATGAATATTTTATAACCACTTACTTATTTTGCAAAATTTACACATTTCACCCATAACCAAAGTATTATATCAAATTAACCCCTTATTATTCACAATAATAGTTAGAGAAAATTTGATTTTATTCATTAATAAGTTGGGGTCTTACATGCACTACGGGCCAATGAGGACTTTTACCACATCATTGGTAACATTACGGTCATGATTATACCGAATAATCCCTGGTCATAATCATACCAAGTCCATCTATGCACTACAGGCCACAGATGACTTTCAATATTTTATAAATATGAGGTTGATGACAATGATATAAGAATTCAATAAAACAAGTTCAAGAATTAATTTATCCAAGAATTAACAACGTCCAAATTGTCAACATGATACTGCTTTGTGGAGTAAAATTCAAGAATACTTAGAAGAATATTTTCATGAAAAGATGCTGGATGAATCGCAATTATCAAGGATATTCCACTAATTTCATGGAGTATAGAAGTCAAAACTTAACCAACGTAGTATAATAAAGAATGGAATAACAAAAGAAATCACCCGGCATGCGATAGACCGCACAGACAGGTTATTCCAACAGAATAATAAATAATAGAACCAGGTCCGGCGTAAACGCACAGACAGGATATTCTGACAGAATAATAAATAATGGAACTAGGTCCGGTGTAAAACACACAGACAGTATGTTCCAACAGAATAATAACAAAAACGGAACCAGGTCCGGTGTAAAACACACAGACAGGATGTTCCAACAGAATAATAATAAAAACGGAACCAGGTCCGGTGTAAAACACACAGACAGGATGTTCTAACAGAATAATAATAAAAACAGAACCAGGTCCGGTGTAAAACACACAGACAGGATGTTCCAACAGAATAATAGAAGAATGTCACCAAGTATAGGGTAGACCGCGTATACAGGTTATTCCAACAGAATAATAAAAAATGGAATAACAACAGTTCTCTTAATGAATAAGAAAGAATAACACCCCTTACCATTTTAAAGAAGAGCTGAAATAAGGAAGTAGTTAAGTAGTAGAATACTCTTCTTCTCTCTCTCTCTATAGTTTATCTCTATAGTTTCCATTTTTAGAGTTCAGTGAATTCGTAAGAAATAATGAAGGAATGAGCTGCTATTTATAGAAAAATAGAATGCATAGTAACTAATCCATGAACGGTCTAGATTGATTACTTTAATCTGACGGTCCATATTTAAAGAAAAATCTTTTAAATAAAATATAATATATTCTATTTATAGAATAACTTTAATAAAGTATTTTGTTTTATATAAAAAGATGTTTCTATTTTATTACGTTAATAATACGAATAAAACAAAACGTTATTATCGCTAAATAATTCATATTATTAACTGACAATAATTAAATCAAACTGAGTGACTTCTCACATAAGCATTAATAATCAATACCGTGTGCTACTATGCAACCACATGTATTACTGTACTTTTACTATCGAGTAGTTCAACAGTATCAATGGTAAAACTTTCGTCGTTATTTTTAATAAAATATTTTTGTCATTTTTTCAATCCGATAATAATTCCGTTGTGGGGTCCACCAATGATTGTGCCGTTGTACGAATATTCTCTGTTAAAACGAATATTCCCCGACTAATCGAATATTATATAACAACTTGCGTACTTTGCAAAATTTATAAATATTACCCATAACTATAACATTATATCAAATTAACTCCATAATATTCAAAAATGATATTTATAGGAAATTCATCTTTATTTATAAAAGTTGGGGTTTTACAGTAGGACGAACTAAGCCTTGTACACGGCAAGATAGCAAACGGATCTCCAATTCCAGCTAGGAAAATGGACCAAGATGCGGGATATGTACACTCTGTAGGCTGGAAGGAAAACGACATAGCTATCTCATGGGTGAAACAATACCCGTGTCGTCTAAATGTGTCAATCGGTCTCAGGTGTGACATAAATCACACGTACAGCATGACCGAACTGCCTGTGAATACCCCTATAGGGTAAGTGCTGCAGAACATGGCCGACCTTAGTGTCTCTGCCATGATCATCAGAATGATGGTACGACCCTCCCTGAGAGCTCTCACTGCCATAATAACGTCGATGTCCAACTCGTCCATATATTGTGGCATGTACATGTATGATAATACGCACAGCAGCAATGCATCCACTCTGGCCAAATGCCACTGGTCCTCTAGTATAGTGAAATCCCCAGAATACCGAGCATAGCTGTCCTCATAGCCAAATCTGTCAATCAAAAAATGCTGGGATATCACGTGGTCGGATGTGATCTCATCCTGCACAACTCTTTGCCTCAGTCCGATGAGAGTCATAAACTGCCGGCTCATGTCACCAATGGCCATATGCACGCAAGGTCTATCAAGTGGCAGCATCATCAAACGTGCATACTCCTCCAAAGTCGGAGTCAACTCTTTGGTCCCAAGCCAGAAAACATGCCTCTCTGGTACCCAGTGCTTTAGCAAGCCCTCTACAAATCCTGTGGGAACATGAATCATCAAAAGGGTCATGGTATACTACAACAACTGATCTACGATCACCCTATCTGGGGGTGACATACTATCATACCAATATCTCAGGCGGGATGCTACCAATAATGGTGGGGTGTGATCTATCCGGCTGACTGTCGAAGAAGACATCTATGTGGGCCGTGTCATAATACAATCCAGGGGTCAATGCTGAATATCTCTGGCCATACATACATATGCATAACATGATACATGCATAACAGATAATAGATGGCAGTATGATATAGGGAATAGGAGATAGCACATACATTCCTAAATACATCATCATCTATATACATCATCTCTGTACAGTTAAAAATATATGGAAATAGGGCATAGACGCCCTACTACTAATAGAGGCCTATCAAAAGATATAGCGAGAATGGGGCCCAGCCACCCAATATCTAACAAGAGGCCTATCAAAAGAGATAACGAGAATACACATCAGAAGAAGATAATGGTGTCAATATCTACATCATCAATCCTATCCACCTGATGTAACTCCTCTTGAGTCACTGGATCTCTATCAACAGGGATGTTAGGCTTATACAAAGGAGGATCTACGCCGACAAAGCCAAATGGGTCATTTGAGGGGCCAGCTCCTGCGCTGGAAGGATCAAACGAATCTGCCTCTGCCGGATCTCTACCTTAATGTCGGATAAAGAAATGTGCGCAGTCCAGTCGCTGGGTCAAGCTGTTAATCTATGTCATATGAGTCGGATCTCGAACACAGACTAGCCAATGCCATCAATTCAAGGTCGTTACACTAATCTTTTCAAACAGATCCCCGGCGGGGGTTATAACGTATGTTTCGCTGATACACACATCAGCTATGATCCAAAAATAGATCCCCGGCGGGGGTTACAACACATATTGTCCATTGACGCACACGTTAGCCAGGATCAAACGGATACAACACATATTTTCTATTGATATGCATGGCAACGAAGGTCAAGCAACCTTGACGTCAGTTCAGCCATTGGTAAGTAAACCCAACGATGCATCAGAATCCATCCGATGATTGCAGCAGTTGATACACACATCAACAAAGGCCAAGCAGCCTTGGCATTTATCCCCAACAGGGAGTTCATCCGTTGGTCCACACGTCAACGAAGGTCAGGCTGCCCTGACAACATCTACTGTTGGCAGTAAATCCGACAGAATATTGATATGGCCTGGCGATACAAGCCAGGAAAGATCAACATTATCGGAGAGGATCGATGATGGAATATGTTATACACATACTCAAATAGACAAAGCTTTATCCCCACAGATCTCTTGTACACGAGAGGTACATCTTTGGAATAAAGTCTGTATCAAGGATTCAGGACTTTGGTGATAACCCCAACGTCAACATCCTTAGAAGTTTGGATCACACATCCAAGCCTTCCGTCATTACCATCACCGGTAGAAGCAACAGGGAGCCGACAATCATCCCTAGCATGTGGGAAAGCAATCCATATGCATCATCCATTTGCATCATGTTGCTACACATGACATTATGTTTATCTTGTTACATTTCAGGTGTCTAGGATTCTTTATCCTATCCATGCCATTACATTACATGAATATGATAAAGAGGGGCATCTGTAGACACTCAAAATTTTCTGCACACCTGTTACTGACATTACAGGATGACAGATTAGTCTTTCAGACATAACCCTAGAAGACAACTCATATCCAGTTTGGATACTACCAGAAGCTCAGTCTCAACCCCTAAACACACACCGGGAACATCAGTTCCAACCTAAAAAATAACCCCGAGGCCTGCAGTTCCAATACCGAAAATTCCACCAGAGAAGGCCGATTCATCTCGGAGATAACCCCAAGATATTAAGTCTCAGTCCCAACACTGGGAATGGCAGATTCCAACCTTGGAGATAACCTAAGAAAGGCAGTTACAGTTCTGGAGATAACCCCAGAAATGCTTGTTTCAAATGCAAACAATCAGTTTCAACCTCGGCGCTTACATCGAGGCACTCAGTACAAGGCCCGGCTATAACACCGAGAAGACAGGCACACCTCAGAGATGACACTGAGGACCTTTAACACTTACAATAGTCTAATTTCAGAGATAACCCTGAGCAACATCTGCTTTATCAGCCCAAATCGGAGATAACCCCGGTGAGGGGCAAAGTCGTTATCTTGCCACCTTGACGCCATATCACGCCGTCTTAACATTTTAGATATACATTTCTACATAGAAATGTCCCACAAGAACCAAGGAAGTCCAATCCTGAGTGACTATTACGTAGGGTAACGAATAAAATTTAAAGCATTAAGACCGGAGGGCATAGTCCCATCTTCCTGACTTCGTACAACCTCTAATCCCATGTCATTGCGTAACTCTTGACAACAGCGATCCGAAAATAGGTCTTATACACCTCAGTCAGATGCTCGGAATAAAGTTCTGAAAGTTCGAGCGGACATCACGTTATATGGGTGCACATACTTCGAGACGACGGGACCAGCGGAGCCCGGGGCACCCCGGACAGCCGCAGGTACATCTGTGGCTAGTTGCAGGTACACCTGTGGCTCCCCCCTCTATAAATAGAGGGCTTGGGTGGCCATTTTGTAAGAGAAAAAGGCGAGGAAGCCCTGTCCAATTTGCTCTGTACACACCCTAAACTGAGTGTTTTCTCATTTTAAACACTTGTAAGCTCATATATAGCTACTTTTTATCGATGGGAGTCGAGTGTTCATCCACTTAAAGCTATAAAAGTCTTCTTTGGCAGCCCACTGTAAGCCTTCTTACACACTTTAAAGCCTTTCTCTTCATCTTTGCACACACTATTCTTCGCGTTGAGACTCGTGTTGCGTGTGTATGCCCGGACTTCAGTCCGCGATTTTATTTCAGTTTATATATATATATATATATATATTTACATTTCGTCCAGCCTAGAGTTTACTTCGTGGCGGTTGACTGTTTTTACTACTTTCTGTACATTTTGTCCTGCCTGGAGTTTCCTCCGTGGCGGTTGATCGCTTTTACAGCTTTATTTACATTTTTGATCCCTCATGGAGGTGCTTCGTGGTGGTAGATCATGTCAATATATATATATATATATATATATATATATATATATATATATATATATATGTTTACCGCTTTTATATATTTACCTTTTCGATCCCCCATGGAGGTGCTTCGTGGTGGTTGATTATGTCTGTATATATATATATATATATATATATATATATATATATATATATATATATATATATATTTATAGCTTTTATATATATAACTGCTTATAGTTTTCATATCAATTGCGGCATCATGTAAGCCTAGGAATCATGTGATCACAGATTCAGTCTATTGAATATAGATTCGGTTCCCGTGATGGACATTTTCAGCTGCTTATAAATTTATTCACGGTGTTGGATTTCCTCAGATGGTTTTCATGCCCATGAGGAGTTCGGCACTATTTTGTATATTATTTTCTCGAATATGCTTCGCATCTCAAAAATAAAAGCAATCAAGCTGAATATTTAATAAAATGGAAGTATCAAAGATCTCAATTACTATTGAGCACAGGGTTTGAAAAACCTCTTTTTACAAAGCATCATTGCTATACCTTGTTTAAAACTGAATTTTTACACAAATTTAAACCCTTGTATATAGGTGCGAACGAGGCATAACACTACTTCAAAATAACAGCACATTGACCCACACACACACACATTCATATAATAGTTTCTTCAAAAGTAGCGGTCACCGTGGTAACACGGATGTTGGGGGGTGCCTAACACCTTCCCTAAGCATAAGCAAGTCCCCGGACCCTAATGAATCTCGGTTTCACAGACCAGTTTAGCAGTGTCACATCACTGGGCTAATGTGCAAACCTTTTCTCGGTTGTGTTGGTACAACTAGTTAAAAAATGAACTGGCGACTCTTAACAGTCCATCGTCGACATTATACATGTCAGACCTTTTTAACTTATTTTTTCAAACAAATCTCACCTAACATGAGAACACAAAAGAACAAAAATAGAAAAGGAACAAATAAAAATCCTGACGTCGACACCATGTATTTGGCGACTTAGAATGAGTGATGTATACCTATTTTGGGGGCGTCACAATAAGCACAAAAAGATTTGAGTAAATGATGAACATGTTGCTTAGTAGGAATAAGAAAAGTCCAAACAGCTCTAGAAAAATTATTCTAAGAAAATACTTACAACCATTCATAGTAGTGATCCTATATGGACCCCACAAATCACGATGTATTAACTGAAAATATGAAGTAGTAGAAATTACACTATTTGGAATGGTAATTGTGTTGTTTAGCTATGGGACATGCATCACAATTGTTCCCATGCTTATTACATGAAATGGGAAAATAAGAGGACAAAGAATCAATTTTATTTAAAGAAGATAAGAAAGCATGGCCTAATCTTTGATGCCATAACTTTTGAGATGATGAGAAAGCAACATTAATAGTAGTAGGATGAATGAAGGGACTAGCATGAAAAGGTATTGAATGAAGCAGATAAAGACCATTATGAAGCTCTCCAACAGCTAGGACCCTCTTGAGTAGGTTCTGGAAAATACAAGTAGTGTTTAGGAATTGGAAATTGCAATTGTACTGAGAAATCAACTTAGAAATGGATAACAAGTTGAGCTGGAAATTAGGAACAAACAAAACATTGGATAAACGAAAATTCTGAGTAATAGAAACTGAACCAATGTTTGTAACAAAAATTATAATAACCCGATATTTTCTATATAAATAAATAAGAAATTTTGCATATAAATTTTTTATTTTTTTATTTTAAAGGTGGGAATATGTGCCAGGTAATGTGTATGTATAATAGTGATAAATAAAAATTTATTTATTTCCTGAATAATTACAAATAAATTTTTAAAGAATTACTAATCATTATAAACTATATTTTTATAGTAATTAATTTTATAGTAGAAATGATTTTAGTATATATTTTCCTTGAAAATAAATTTATATATTATTTAAATAATATATGAAATGATTATTATTATTATTATAAATGATTTATTATATGAATGTATTTAAATTAGTTAAGTTAATTATTTTAATTTAATTAATAATGGTATGTATATGCAAGATAAATCAGATATGGAATCCAAACCCTAATTCTGATTTTGGAATAAGAAATGAGAATAATAATATTATATTAAATATAATGTTATTTTTCAGTGCTATAAATATATATTGTATGTGTGTATTGATAATGGTTAGCCAATTACGGTGTATAATGTCAAAATCTTACTATTAATTTGTTAAACCTTAGTTCAAAACTTAAATATGAGTTCAAGACTGTGTGATAATTGTGTTATATGAATTATGTTACGTATTATAGAATTTAATGTTAATTAGAGAAACCCTAATTAATATTTGAAAACCTTAATTGTTTGAAACCCTAATTTATAAAATTAGTAACCCTAATTTGCTAAAATGAAACCCTAATTACTAATTGTGAGCCTTAATGCTAATTAGTGGACCTTAAACACAAATGTTCATGGCTAATGTAATTAGAAAATTAAACACAATTAAGAAACCCTAATTTTCAAAATTAGAAAGTTAATTTTTTTTTATTTTAAACCTTAATTGAAATCCTAGAAATTTATTTTTGGAAAATCTTAGGGTTAAACCCTAAGGGTCAAACCCTAAGGGTTTGCCAAGTTACACTTTTGCCATTAAAATCATAAGCCAAAAGACTAAAATACCCTTTTGTGCATTATTGAAGCTAACATGTGGATTTTTGACAAGTGTGGGAGTGGGTGACCTAATCTAACAACCCCGTGTGCTAAAAACACTCCAGCAATTCAACCCTTTCTCAGCCAAATACATTGCATACAAGTGTTATATATAGATTGGGAGAGAGAAAATTTCATTTGTTAGCTCATTTGTGTACTTACTCTCCACCAATCCTCTCTCTCTCAGAACCTACGAAATATAGTAGTATATCAGTCACAAAATCAAGCCCCACAAATTCCATTAACAGATCAGTATCCAAGAATCAAAAGTTTGTTCATAAGGTATAAAACCCTAGAACCAAATCTGATCCTTAATGAGGTGTTAGATGTTAAGTTTTTTGTGTTAAACATGTTGTTTATAGTGTATAATGATGATCTGGGTGGATAGATGTTAGATCCATAACATCTATAGGCTCGGATTTGAAGATTTTCAAAATTTGGAAAAACTAGAAATTTATGTCTGACAACGTAATGTCAGACCCTGTAAATCCTTTCCTGTTTATGTTTTTGCTTGTTTGAAAGTTTAAATTTGTAGTATGTTATGAGATATGTACTCTGGAACTTGATTCAAGGTCAGATCATGAACAGATTGCATGATATGGGTGGTCAAACCCCGTTGACCGACCATGACTGGACAAAATCTGGGTAACCCAGATCTTGCCCAGAATGGTCTGACAAGAACTTTGTGGCCTCTGATCTTACTGTTTGTTATTGATTTATTATTTTTGATCACCATAAGAAAAAGGTTTATCAGCGACCGACTATCACCGACCGCACTCGGTCGTAGATATCTATCTGCGACCGACTGTGATCGCTGATAGTCGTCGCATAAAATTTGGTCGCTGGGATGCACATCAGCGACCACTACTAGCGACCGATCTATTTGCGACTGATATGAGCAACCGAAATAACAAATTCGGTCGCTAAGCTGAGTCAGCATGGTCCAGGGCCAAAGCTGACGTGTCCACGTGTCAGCGACTGCTATCAGCGACCGCATTCAGTCGTTGATACCCTCAAATGTTTAGTCGTCGCTAATAACTATCAGCGACTGCATGCGGTCGATGATCTGAAAAAATTGAAAACCAGATTTTTGTTGTTTTACAGAATTCCCAAAAACTTGTACCTGTTTTGTACCTTCTTTATCCCAACACACATACACAACATGATAAACAACATGCACAACAATATAAACATCCATCGTCCACCGACAAATACACCAAACTAGTACATAAACTATATAAACCTTTAAAAACCAATATAAATTGAATGAATATAAACAAATCTAATATTGTTTAAGTAACATACAGACATCCAAAGAATGAATATACAAGTACAAGCTTATCAAATAACTACAAAACTGATCTAAAGCAGGTACGTCAAGCATCATCGCCTCCTTGATCACCATGTAATTAACAAACTAATAAAACAAGTTACAAATATAGTAACTATGTTGATACTAGTATATATTACGACAGTATATACAACAAATTGATTTTATACCTCGTCGTCATCCCCATGTTATCCTGCTGCTACTGCCGCTACTGCTTTAGCTAACTCCTCAGGACTCAGAGCCCCCAGATGCCCACCCAGTATCTTTAGAAGATCTCGATCTCGACATATAGCTCTCACACAGTCAGTCAGAGTATGAACAGCTGGATGACTCGATGACTGTGTAGACTGGGCAGAAGAGCAGCCTGAGCCACTGAAGGATGGGCGCCGTCGTTGTCCTTAACCTTTAATGTAGTTCTTCTTCACAACAGACGCCCTCTCCCATAACTCTTGATCAATAAGCGGACGTGGAGTGCCTTCAGGATAGCGCTCATTCAATAAACGCTTATAAGTATCCTGTCATCATGTTAACAATTAAATTTTTTAAAAAAAATTCTGTAAGCATTGATAAACAAGATCAAGTTGTTAAAACATATTACTGCTATCTGGATAGCATCAGGCAGACCATCACGGGTGGCCACATACACATCCAACCAATGGATATGCTGACCTTGAGACTGAGACTCCTACACAAAAAATATCACAATATTACTAAGTAAAAATGTGATATATTTTCTACAATTCATGATTGTAAACATATTAAAACTTGTAAATACGTACCCTGGCAGTGATATGCTGCAACTGTGAAATACAGCTGCCCTTGTATGTTCCTTTAGCCTTTTCGCCGTCGGCTACACCCGAGGATCTGTTGGTGGTGGCAGTATTTCGTCTTTTCACCCAGCTCTCAGTTCTCTATTGGGCACACATCTCAGCCCATATGGACTGGGTGCACCACCAGGGGCTATGATCATGCATGTAATCCTCTCCCTGGCCTGGATGGTCGATCTCGGCATTGTGAAGGGCTTTTTGTCATTTTTTGTTCAAATTATCCTTGGTTTGGACGGCGCACTTCTGCCAGAATAATGTCTGAATCACTGAAGCATGCACGTCCTCCCATCTATACCTTTTCTGTAAATAAAATAACAATAATAACATTACGAAACAATTATCCTTAATTAGAATATTATATTATCTGTCATAATTAAAAAAAACATACCTGAAATTCAGCCCAAACAACATCATTGTGGGTGATAGGTGTGCTCGCCCACGTAATCACAGGTATAGGCCAATTCTGTAAACACAACTGTGATATGCACTTGACGATCTTATTATCTGAAAAATCACTATAGTATACAACAATTTACATCAACGATAAGTAGATATATTAAAGCAATTTATATCTTAGTTCTATATATCTTGTATAAATGAAATCTAAAATGCTTATATATAAATGATGCGGGACGTACGTTGTAAGACCCCAATTTTTTTATAATAAAGATGAGTTTTCTATAAATATCATTTTTAAATATTATGGAATGAATTTGATATAATGTTATAGTTGTGGGTAATATTTTTAAATTTTGCAAAGTACGCAAGTTGTTGTATAATATTCGATTGGTCGGGGAATATTCGTTTTAACAGGGAATTTTCGTACGACGACACAATCATTGGTGGACCCCACAACGGAATTATTATCGGATTGAGAAAACGAGAAAAATACTTTATGAAAATAACGATAGAAGTTTTACCGTTAACTGTTGAAACACCCGGTGTTAAAAGTACAGTAATACGCGTGGTTGTATAGTAGCACACGATATTGATTATTGATGCTTACGTGAGAAGTCACTCAGTTTTGTTCAATTATTGTTACAGTAATTGCTGCATAGTACTCATGTTATTTGATTCAATTATTGTCAATATTTTATAATCAATAATTGAGACGACAAAGTTATTAATATTATTATTTGCAATATTAACGATGTCTAGAAGTTCTGTCAAGGAGAGGTTTGGTCACCTAATTGCGCACCAATAGGGAGAAATCCTTATTGGAAAGCCCCTTCTTTCCTGGGAACGACCTGGTCGATTAATATTGTGAATTATAATAATGATGATAAATGTTGTTAATTATATCGAGGTATCTTTTTATGAAGTCACGGAAGTTTATATATATATATATATATATATATATATATATATATATATATATATATATAAATTTTGTTTTATTGGTATTATTAATGTAATAAAATAGAAAAACTTTTTATATAAAACAGAATACTTTTATAAAGTTATCTGTTTTATTATACTATAAATAGAATATATTATATTCTATTATGCATAGTATTTTGCATAGTAAAATCTTTTTATATAAAACAGAATACTTTTATAAAGTTATTTTTTTTATTAGATTTTAAATAGAATATATTATATTTTATTATGCATAGTATTTACATAGTGTCTGCATAGTGTTTGCATAGTAAATTTTTTTTTATATAAAATCGAATATTTTTTATAAAGTTTTGTTTTATTTGATTATAAATAGAATATATTATATTTTATTGCATAATGCAGCAAAGTATCCTTTCTATTTTTCTATAAATAGGATGCTTAGTTAGAATTGAAAACCACACCAGAAGTTCAGAGAATTCTTCTATAATCTTGAGCGTATTTCTTTAGAGTTTTAAGAAGCTTTGAGCATAGTGCAAGTTTTCTTCAAGAATATCCTAGTCCTACCAGTAAGAATACTCTTCTTTTACGGTAAGGGGTATTATTTTTTTCGTATTCATGAAGAGAATTTCTGTTATTCCATTCCTTATTATTCTGTTGGAATAACTTGTTTATGCGAAGTACCGCATACATGGTGAAATTCTTCTAATATTTTGTTCTTTATTATTCTGTCAGAATATCCTGTCTGTGTGTTTACGCCGGACCTGGTTCCATTATTTATTATTCTGTCGGAATATCCTGTTGTGCGTTTACGCCGGACCTGGTTCTATTATTTATTATTCTGTCGGAATATCCTGTCGGTGCGTTTACGCATGACCTGATGCCATTATTTATTTTTCTGTTGGAATAACCTGTCTGTGCGGTCTATCGCATGCTTGGTGAATTCTTTTGTTATTCCATTCTTTATTATACTCAGTTGGTTAAAGTTTTGGCTTTTATACTCCATAAAATTAGTGGAATATCTTTGATATTTGCGCTTCATCCAGTATCTTTTCATGAAAATATTCTTCCGAGCATTCTTGAATTTTACTCTACAAAGCAGTATCATGTTGACAATTTAGACGTTGTTAGTTCCTGGATAAATTAATTCTTGAACTTGTTTTATTAAATTCTTATATCATTGTCATCATCCTCATGTTTATATTTTGTTGAAAGTCATATGTGGCCTGTAGTGTATAGATAGACTTGGTATGATTATGACCAGGGATTATTCGGTGTAATCATGACCGTAATGTTACTAATGATGTGGTAAAAGTCCTCATTGGCCCGTAGTGCATTGATGGACAGTTGTTGGCATGATCATGACCATTGATGAATACACGAATATCCTTGGCCCGTAGTGCATGGATAATGTGTGGTCGTGATACTAATGAATATCCTTGGCCGTAGTGCAGGGATGACATGGATTATTTAATAAGCTGAGTTCCAGCGATAAAAGTGATGAAAAACCTTTTTAAATCATAAAAGATAGTAGATTTTATTCTCTACTTGATTCTCTTAATGGATAGCTTGTTCCACTGCAGTTAAACTTGATGTTTGTTATATTTTATCAGTTTAACACTGTTGAAGGCTAACGATAATTTATTCTGCATTATCTTAGTCATAATATTTCTTACTGGGCTAGTTGAGCTCACCCTTTTGCTTTCATTGTTCTCTTCAGGAAATGAGAACGTAGCGGGGACTAGTCGGGGAACGGAGTGACGGTTCAGATGATAGTATTAGTAGTCCTCACTATTCTATGAAACAGTGTGGAAATAAATGTATTGAGGACTTATTTCGAGTTTGAATACTTTTTAGAAGAAAATGTTGTATTAAAACTCACAGCTTATGTTTTGTCTTATTTTAAACGACAGTTGTATAATTAAGTTTTATTTGTATTTTGTACCATATATTTGACGACTCAGAATATGTGATGTATACCTATTTTGGGGGTGCCACAGTTGGTATCAAAGCTTAGGGTTATGATCCCTGGCTAAGATGTGAGACAAGAACTAAGACGGGAGAGACGGGAAATTCCTTCGCTAGTATGACCTACCTAAGTTTATTTGGTATTTAATTGGTCGATCAGAGTATAGGGATAATATGTGATATGTTAATTAACCCTTGTTTTGTGGCAGTACTTGAAAATGACATCCGAGAATGTTGAGAACATCAATGGAGCACAAGAGACCGTTGAGTCTCCACAGATCAATAATCAGGATAATGTGCATCAGGAAGGCGACAATCCTCAGGAGAACAACAACACTGACCAAATGATGAAAGATGGAATGTTCAGAGGCTTTATGCAATTCATGTAACATCAGGCGAGAGCGGCTCCTGTCCAAAATGCAGGTGGAAACACTGGCAACTCTAGGACGGTCACCGCAAAACAGTTCAAGGAGCTGGGACCACCGGAGCTTTTTGGAGAGCCAAAACCACTTAAGGCGGAGATGAGGATAAAGCAAATCAACAAGATATTTGATGTCTTGGGATGCTCCGAGGAGCAAAAGGTTCCCTTTGCCACCTTCATGTTGCGGGCAGATGTAGATTACTGGTGGGAATCTGTAAAGCGTACTCAACCTGCAGCATTGAAGATGTCTTGGGAGAAGTTCCAAGAACTGCTCAATGACAAGTACTTTCCCGAAAGTATTCATCACATGAAAGTGGTAGAGTTCATTAAGCTGGAGCAAAATAACATGATCGTGTCGCAGTATGAAGCCAAGTTTGCTGAGTTGTCCCGGTTTGCGTCCTGCTTAGTTGATAATGAGGAGAGAATGACGCGGATGTTTTTCAGAGGTTTGAAGCCGGAGATATGTCAATATCTTATCTCTCATAAACTGTGTTTGTATTAGGATGTTGTTAATAAGGCTCAGTTATTGGAACGCGATAATGAGTCAACCCAACCAAAAGAGAGCAGCCGACAAAATGATAATACCAGTGATAACAGTCATCGAAGCGGTGAAATAAGCATGGAGGGAATCAACATGCCAGAAATAGTAACCACTTCGGTGGTAACCACTTCGGTGGTAATCATGGCCAAAATAATAAAAATGGACATTTCAAGAAGGGGAGATTCAACAATGATGGAAAGACGTCAGCATTAACACCCGTCGTTAAGGAAGGAGAACGACCACCTATTATATGCTTCAAATGTGGAGGGGAGGGACACATCAGTCCAAACTGCGCAATGCCATCCAAAGCATGTTACAATTGTGGAAGAGAAGGTCACCTAGCCCGATTTTTTCGTACACCAAAGTCAAGTCCAGCTGGGATAGAGGCATCAAAGGCCGTCCAAGACAAGATAAAACCGGTACTTCAAGGGAGAGCATTTGTCGTGATCTCCCAGAAAGCAAGGAACCCAAACGAGGTCATCACGGGTAAGCTTATCATAAACTCTAGCGAAGTATATACCTTATTTGATATCGGTTCTTTCCATTCTTTTATTTCTCCTACTTGCACTCAACGTTTAAATTTGACTCCGGAGAAATTAGACTTTGACTTATCTGTTGAAACTCCGTTGGGAGAAACCTTCATTACATCCACTGTTTATAAGTCTTGTTTGGTTCAAATAGGTACCCTCACATTACCTGCCAATCTTATTTCATTGAAAATACTTGCATTTGACGTAATTCTAGGGATTGATTGGTTAACTACTTATCATGTAAAAATTGATTATTTTCGTAAGGTTGTTATCTTTTATATTCCTAACCAACCTATTATGCGAATTCAAGCAACCAAACCATTAAAACCAATCACTGTCATCTCAAGCCATAAAGCTATTCATTTATTAAAAAACGAATGTCAAGCTTTCTTAGCTCATGTTACGGATCTAAACAAAAATACGTCAGTTTTGAATGATATTTCTATTGTTAATAAATTTTCTGACGTATTCCCTGAAGAACTTCCTGGCCTACCCCCAGAGAGTGAAATTGAATTTTGTATCGACCTTAAACCCGGTACAAAACTCATTTCTAAAGCCCCATATCGAATGGCTCCTATTGAACTTCAGGAGTTAAAGACCCAACTGCAGGAATTGTTAGACATCTGTTTCATTCGTCCTAGTACGTCTCCTTGGGGTGCTCCTGTTCTATTCGTGAAGAAGAAGGATGGAAGTATGCTACTTTGTATTAATTATCGGGAGTTGAATCATGTCACCATAAAAAATAGGTACCCATTGCCACGCATTGATGACATGTTCGATCAGTTGCAAGGCGCCAAATTCTTTTCAAAAATTAATCTTCGTTCCAGATATCACCAATTGAAGATTAGAACTGATGACATTCCAAAGACGACTTTCAGAACTCGGTACGGTCATTATGAATTTCTAATCATATCTTTTGGATTGACTAATGCTCATGTTGTCTTCATGGATATGATAAACCGAGTATTCAAGGAATATTTGGATCACTTTGTGGTCGTCTTTATTGATAACATCCTTATTTATTCCAAAAGCCGTGAAGATCATGAGCAACACTTGAGGCTGATACTCCAAAAGTTTCGTGAAAACAAGGTTTATGCCAAGTTGAAGAAATGCGAGTTCTGGCTTAAAGAAGTAGCATTTCTTGGGCACGTGGTGTCAAGTCATGGAATATCAGTTGACCTAGCAAAGATTGAAACTATTCAAAGCTGGGAGCAACCCAAATCAGTGACCGAAGTACGTAGCTTTCTCGGCTTAGCTGGTTATTATCGGAGATTCGTGGAAGGATTTTCTCGAATCGTTACTCCACTAACTTAGCTGACTCGAAAAGATATAAAATTCGGTTGGAGCGAGGAATGTGAGAAGAGTTTTCAAGAACTCAAGAGGAGACTCATTTCAGCACCTGTTCTGATAATACCATCTGGCTCGGAGGGATTTGTCATCTATAGTGATGCTTCGGGCAAAGGGTTAGGATGTGTTCTCATACAATATGGGAAAGTCATAGCCTATGCCTCTCGACAACTCAAAGAATATGAGAGGAATTATCCTACTCATGATCTAGAGTTGGCAGCAGTCGTTTTTGCTCTAAAGATTTGGAGGCATTACTTGTATGGGGAGAAAGTGGAGATCTTTACGGATCATAAAAGCCTCAAATATTTCTTCACTAAAAAGGAACTCAACATGCGACAGCGACGTTGGCTTAAACTGTTGAAAGATTATGATCATACCATCCAATACCATCCTAGAAAGGCGAACATGGTAGCTGACGCATTGAGTAGAAGATCATATGCGGATACGAGTGCGATATTGTCAACGCAAAGGCCCATTTTATATGATTTGCAAAGGATGGAGACAGAGTTAAAGACTCCAGGGACCCATGTGATGATGGCGAATATACGAGTAGAACCGATTTTAATTGATAAAGTTAAAGCTGCTCAAGCTACTGACCTGGAGCTGATGCGTATGAGGAAGAAAGTACAAGAAGGTGCTATGCCGGAAGCAAGAATCGATGAAGAAGGAATACTTCGAGTCAACTCCAGACTTTGTGTTCCTAACGACCTTGATTCAAAGTATAAAATCATGATGGAGGCGCACAACACACCGTTTGTAAATCCATCTTGGGAGTACCAAAATGTATCATGATCTTTGACATGTATTTTGGTGGGGCAATATGAAGAGAGAGATATCGTTGATTATCTCAAGGTGTCTAACATGTCAACGAGTCAAGGCGGAGTATCAAGTACCAAAAGGTCCATTGCAACCACTTGAAATTCAAGAATGGAAGTGGGAGCACATTACCATGGATTTCGTTACTGGTCTTCCCAAGGTTTCTCAAGGCATAGATGCAATTTGGGTCATTATTGATAGATTGACCAAGTCTGCTCACTTCTTACCTATACAAAAAACTTATACACTTGAACGTCTTGCTTGTATGTACATAAACGAGATTGTAAGATTGCATGGTATGCCAGTATCCATAGTTTCTGATCGAGACCCAAGATTCACTTCACTATTTTGGGTTAGTTTATTAAAAGCTATGGGCACAGATTTACGATTTAGTTCGGCATATCATCCTCAAACGGACGGACAATCAGAGAGGACTATTCAAACTCTTGAAGATTTATTAAGACTCTATGTCCTTAACTTCAGGAGAAGTTGGGACAAGTTCTTACCATTGGTGGAGTTTTCCTACAACAACAGCTATCAAGCATGTATTGGCATGGCTCCATTCGAAGCGTTGTATGGAAGAAAGTGTCGTTCTCCAGTATGCTGGGATGAGGTGGGTGAAGCAACGTTGTTGGGATCAGAGTTGGTACATATGACTACAAAAAAGATTCAAACGATCCGGTAACTTATAAAAGCCTCACAAGATCGACAAAAGAGTTATGCTGATCTTCATCGAAAGGACGTGGAATTCAATATTGGAGATCATGTGTTGTTACGTGTTGCTCCATGGAAAGGAGTTACGAGATTTGAAAGAGAGAAAAACTCAATCCTCGATTCATTGGCCCATTTTTAATCCTTGTTCGAGTAGGAACTGTGGCTTATAGACTCACTTTACCGCCAAGTATGTCTCGTGTTCATAATATTTTTCATATATCCATGTTACGTAAATATGTGGAAGACCCGAACCACATTATTGAGTTAGAACCAGACGAAATAGCAGAAGATTTGACGTATGAAGAGGTTCTTGTTCAAATCTTGGATAAGAAGGAACATATTCTACGCTCCAAGGTTATACCTCAAGTCAAAGTTTTGTGGAGAAACCACGATGTTGAGGAAATGACCTTGGAGTTAGAATCTGAAATAAAATCAAGGTATCCTTACCTCTTCGACATACCAGGTACGTACCCTAATTTTGAGGGCAAAATTTCATAAGAAGGGGAGGTTGTAAGACCCCAATTTTTTTTAATAAAGATGAATTTTCTATAAATATCATTTTTAAATATTATGGAATGAATTTGATATAATGTTATAGTTGTGGATAATATTTATAAATTTTGTAAAGTACGTAAGTTGTTGTATAATATTCGATTGGTCGGGGAATATTCGTTTTAACAAGAAATATTCGTACAACGGCACAATCATTGGTGGACCCTACAACGAATTATTGTCGGATTGAAAAAATGACAAAAATACTTTATGAAAATAACGACGGAAGTTTTACCGTTAACTGTTGAAACACCCGGTGTTAAAAGTATAGTAATACGCGTGGTTGAATAGTAGCACACGATATTGATTATTGATGCTTACGTGAGAAGTCACTCAGTTTTGTTCAATTATTGTTACAGTAATTGCTGCATAGTACTCATGTTATTTGATTCAATTATTGTCAATATTTTATAATCAATAATTGAGACGACAAAGTTATTAATATTATTATTTGCAATATTAACGATGTCTAGAAGTTCTGTCAAGGAGAGGTTTGGTCACCTAATTGCGCGCCAATAGGGAGAAATCCTTATTAGAAAGCCCCTTCTTTCCTGGGAACGACCTGGTCGATTAATATTGTGAATTATAATAATGATGATAAATGTTGTTAATTATATTGAGGTGTCTTTTTATGAAGTCATGGAAGTTTATATATATATATATATATATATATATATATATATATATATATATATATATATAAATAAATTTTGTTTTATTGGTATTATTAATGTAATAAAACAGAAAAACTTTTTATATAAAACAGAATACTTTTATAATGTTATCTTTTTTATTAGACTATAAATAGAATATATTATATTCTATTATATATAGTGTTTTGCATAGTAAAATCTTTTTATATAAAACATAATACTTTTATAAAGTTATTTGTTTTATTAGATTTTAAATAGAATATATTATATTTTATTATGCATAGTATTTGCATAGTGCCTGCATAGTATTTGCATGGTAAAATCTTTTTATATAAAACAGAATATTTTTTATAAAGTTTTGTTTTATTTGATTATAAATAGAATTTATTATATTTTATTGCATAGTGCAGCATAATATCATTTCTATTTTCCTATAAATAGGATGCTTAGTTAGAATTGAAAACCACACCAGAAGTTCAGAGAATTCTTCTATAATCTTGAGCATATTTCTTTAGAGTTTTATGAAGCTTTGAGCGTAGTGCAAGTTTTTTTCAAGAATATCCTTGCCCTACCAGTCGGAATACTCTTCTTTTACGGTAAAGGGTATAATTTCTTTAGTATTCATGAAGAGAACTTCTGTTATTCCATTCCTTATTATTCTGTTGGAATAACCTGTTTATGCGAAGTACCGCATACATGGTGAAATTCTTCTAATATTTCGTTCTTTATTATTTTGTCGGAATATCATGTCTGTGCGTTTACGCCGGACCTGGTTCCATTATTTATTATTCTGTCAGGATATCCTGTCTGTGTGTTTACGCCGGACCTGGTTCCATTATTTATTATTCTGTCGGAATATCCTGTCGGTGCGCTTACGCATGACCTGGTTCCATTATTTATTTTTCTATTGGAATAACCTGTCTGTGCGGTTTATCGCATGCTTGGTGAATTCTTTTGTTTTCCATTTTTTATTATACTCAGTTGGTTAAAGTTTTGGCTTTTATACTCCATGAAATTAGTGGAATATCTTTAATATTTGCGCTTCATCCAGTATCTTTTCATGAATATATATTCTTCTGAGCATTCTTAAATTTTACTTTACAAAGTAGTATCATGTTGACAATTTGGACGTTGTTGGTTCCTGGATAAATTAATTTTTGAACTTGTTTTATTGAATTCTTATATCATTGTCATCATCCCCATGTTTATATTTTGCTGAAAGTCATCTGTGGCCTGTAGCGCATAGATGGACTGGGTATGATTATGACCAGTGATTATTCGGTGTAATCATGACTGTAATGTTACTAATGATGTGGTAAAAGTCCTCATTGGCCCGTAGTGTATTGATGGACAGTTGTTGGCATGATCATGACCATTGATGAATACACGAATATCCTTAGCCCGTAGTGCATGGATAATTTTTGGTCGTGATACTAATGAATATCCTTGGCCGTAGTGCAGGGATGATGTGGATTATTTATTAAGCTAAGTCCCAGCGATAAAAGTGATGAAAAACCTTTTTAAATAATAAAAGATAGTAGATTTTATTCTCTACTTGACTCTCTTAATGGATAGCTTGTTCCGCTGCAGTTAAACTTGATGTTTGTTACATTTTATCAGTTTAACACTGTTGAGGGCTAACGATAATTTATTATGCATTATCTTTGTCATAATATTTCTTACTGAGCTAGTTGAGCTCACCCTTTTGCTTTCATTGTTCTCTTCATGAAATGAGAACGTAGTGGGGACTAGTCGGGGAACGGAGTGACGGTTCAGATGATAGCATTAGTAGTCCTCACTATTCTATGAAATAGTGTGAAAATAAATGTATTGAGGACTTATTTCGAGTTTGAATACTGTTTAGAAGAAAATATTGTATTAAAATTCACAGCTTATGTTTTGTCGTATTTTACACGACAGTTGTATAATTAAGTTTTATTTGTATTTTGTACCATGTATTTGACGACTCAGAATAGGTGATGTATACCTATTTTGGGGGCATCACATACGTGCTATTCAGAGGAGGGCGAATCTGAATAAGAATCCGATCATCCGGATTAGTAGGGGCCTAGGGCACATGATTAGGTCCCCTACCCAAGCCGCGCTTTTTCTGCGCTGCTTCAGAAGTCATCTGTATATTACAAATTTCAAGATGTATATATGAGTTATATTTGATTACATGTATATATGAATATATAAAATGACAATAAACATGACAGTGATATAAACATGTATATATATGAATATAAAATGACAATAAACAAAAATTGTATTTAAATAGTTAAGTACACAAACATGACAATGATATAAAAAACATGTAATGCTAAACATACATTTCATTTGTTCAAGTGTCAATGTCTGATTCAGAATCATCTTGTATACGTGTTGCAGATTCATAACCATCATCTGCTTCAGATTCAGTGTCAGATTTAGTCAATAACTCTTCCTCCTCAGTATCAATATCATCTGACACAAGTATTGACTCAGGATCTAATTCATGTGGTTCATCTCCACCATCTAACTGGATTATTTCATTGTCGTCCTCCACATTTATTATAGTTTGACTATGAAGCATCTGCTCTTGGTAAATCTCCCCATCAACTACTCCTACACGACTACGCGTGGGAGTATGAATTACAACTTGCCAATTTGTAGGCGATCTATCCCTTTTCCTAACAGGACTAGGAGTGTAGTATATTTGTACTATTTGAGTTGGTAAAACAAACGATTCGTTGGAGTACGCAGACCTATGGAGGTCAATATCGATGATTCCATGTCTGTCAACACGTATCCCTTTTTCTGAATCAAACCAACGGCACTTGAACAAGTGAATATGACCCCCGTACGTGCCCTTGTACAACAACTCTACGATTTCCTCCAACTCTTCATAAAAGGCACGACCAAGCTCATTGTAATAATCTCCTTGGACACACACTCCAGAGTTCGTTGTTCTTTTACTGCACCCATATTCCTTTGTATGAAATTCACAACCATTTATTTTGCAACCATTGCGGCTGACTTGGTCCCTGTCTGGTCCCACAGCTAGGACTTGTACATTAGCCAGAATCGTTGATCCCTCAGTCAAAGCCTACAAAAACTCCATCTTATTAAATGAAGTCATAGTTGATATGGAGTGTATATATATATATATATATATATATATATATATATATATATATATATATATGTCGTGCTTAAGAAATTGAACTTACTTTGTCCTTTAGCCAAAGTGTAAATTTTTTATCACGATTAATTTGAATATCTTTATCAGTTATGCCAGGATGCTTCACTTTTAACTCGTCATCGTACAATCTATACCATGTTATAAACATTAACATATATATTGGAATAAATTTTCAACTTAAAAGATAAATTATCAAGTTTACATGTGTACCTCACAAATTTGTCAATCTCCTCGCAATTGAGAAGAATGTAAGTATGTGTAGCATGTAATTCTTACTCAGAGAGGAATATGCGCTTCCCTTTTCCATAAGCGCGGCCCGATAGACCAAATACAGATAGCCGACAACATTCCCCCCATCATCATGTCTCGATACTCGATTGGCCTTTGTCAAGACTTTGTCCGAAAAATAGTCTAAGACAAACGTAGATATCTCATCGAAACTGTATGCCTCACATATCGACCCCTCGACATAAGCTCTATTCTTCACCTTCCTCTTAAGGTTTCCCATCACCCTCTCGAAAGGGTACATCCATCTATATTGAACTGGACCCCCAACACGAGCTTCATAGGGAAGATGGATTTGCAAAAACACTTGGCAACCAGCTCTAAATTCAGCTGTAGCACCTATCTGGGCACTTGATTTTCATCGTGCCATCCAACTACGGTCTTAATAGAGGTCCATGATTCCACGGTACCTACTACAGACAACATTATAAATGTTAACATATGACTTGAGCATACTAGTAACCATATGACTTGAGCATACTTGTAAGCATGCATATGATTAACATTTAAGCATATTTGTAAGCATATGACTTGAGCATACTTGTAACTATATGACTTAAGCATACTTGTAAGTATATGATTAACATTTAAGCATACTTGAAAGAATACTCCTTGAGCATATTTGTAAGCATATGATTAGCTCGTTAATATTATAAATGTTCGCAACTACCCGACCAACAAAAAAATGTCGCCAGAGTCTCCCCTATAATATGGACTAGCCACATGCACGATGGCATGTATATATGGTCATTTCTAGGCACCCATGACACAAACAAAGAGAAATATACAACTCTTTATTGATGCTTTACCTGGATCTTAAGTTCAACTCTTTTTTTGTCTTTCTCTGATTGACTACGTACTCTTATAAACTGCATATTTGGTTGTTACATATATAACTGTTAAGTATGATTGTTTATCATGAATTACAACTTTAGTTTCCAATTTACTTGGTAAAACTTTATCGTAAGAGTTGAAGTGGTCCTCTTGTAGTATTAGTAACTCTTTAAGGTACTAACAACTTAAATACTAGTGTACTAGAGAAATTACTAGTGTCTTCCGTGTTTCGGGGTAATCACAACTTGCTTGGAAAACTTATAGTTCTCATAATACTTTGTAGTTTTATTTTTGTATATTAAAGTATTAAATATTCTTGTTTTTCTTTCATAATACCAAAACAGTCCCTTCGTCGTCTATTTACGCCGACAGTCAAGCTTGGCTTCGCCCCATGAGGCTTGGCTAAGCTTGGCGTGTCCACAATTGGCCTCGCGGCCCCAAACCTAGCCTAACAGCCCTTATCCTTTCCATATTTCAGTTTGATAGCTTAATTTTATATTCAATGATGACATTAATAATTACTACAAATTTCCAGTACTCATCAAAAAATGAAATAGTTACAAATTTCCAATATAAGAAAAACGTATAGAGAGAATCTAATGTTAAAGATGAATTAAGAACATAATTGTCTCGTGTCTCTCAAACTTTCAAGTATAACTAATTGAAGTGTAATTACTTCATATAGATCCAAAAATCCCAAAACCCCAAATCATAAGAAACAACAACAACAACAAAAATAAATACAAGAAATCATAATCAAAAGAACAGAACATGAAGAAGAAACAATAAATTATTACCCATTTTTTTGATCAACACTATGTACAAAATAGTGAATAAATAAATACATGACAGATTAATTAATCAGCAAAAAATATCAATCATTTACCAATGAAGAAGAAAATGCCCAAGGATAAAGGGACCGACTTAGAAGAGAGAGAGAGAAATACCAAAACCAGAAAATGCCAAAAGTTATTTACTACTGCTTTATATGGGTATCTGTAAATTTAAATTTAGATTTAGATTATGTACTACTGCTCTACTGCCAAGATTTTTACAGCAATTAACCTAATTAAAAAGGGAGAGGAGTACCTCCGACAGCGAGGCGGTGGGTGAGGTGGTGGTGGAGTGGACGAGGCGGTGGCGGCTGGTGGCAGCTAGCGGCGGTTGGTGGCGTCGGGTGGTGTTAGCCTCCTTCTTCTCCTTCTTCTCTCTCCCCCTTTCTCCCTCTTCTCTCTATTTTATTCCCTCTTTTTTTCCCTTTGCCCCGTGTCGAGCGAAAGACTGAAACTGGTAACATAAAGTTTGATCAGCGATCGGTAGCTGCGATCGCATGCAGTCGCTAATATTTAATGACATGGACTTATCAGCGACCACATGCGGTCACTGATGTTAAGTGGTCGCACAAAGCCTTCGCGCCAACATTTCCTGCCAAATTTTGGGAGGCAAATTTAAGTTAGCGACCGCTCAGCGACCGCATGCGGTCGCTGATATTAAATAGCGACTGGATTAAATCACGGTCGCAGATGTTGGTCGCTGTTACTAATATCAGCAATCGCATGTGCGGTCGCTGATAGTATTGGTCGCTGTTAGGCCTTTTTCTTGTAGTGAATGCATCTAATTGTAGTATGTTAGCTAGACTACATTCTCATGCCATAAGATCACTTAATTGATAAACATGTTGGATTTAGTGGCCAGTCAAACTAGCCAAGTCGAGCACGTTCTCTGTTTTCTGGGTAACCTAGAAAACATATGAACATGTCGTCTGACATGGTTTGACCGGATCATAACTGTTAAGTCTGTTGTTGTTAGATCGATTTCATGTAATAGATCTACTCTCTTACATGTTGGCTACACACTTAAACTTTTAAATCACAAAATCATTGCACAGATTTCAAGTTGTAGAAGCCCAAAGTAGGCCTCACGAACTGTTCTTCATTTCTAGGTAATCTAGAAATGAAGAACAACTCTGACAGCTACTTTGAAGGCTTAGATCTCCTTAGTGTTATGCTGTTTGGCCAAGATTGTTGTTGGATCATATATTCTTACACTAGAACTACAAGATCTGACCAACAACCTGTCCAGAAACATCATAGATTGGAAATTAAAGTTGGTCAAACATGTTATCTCGAAACTGGCATATGAATGTATGGGTTTCTCAAGAACACAATAAGTGGCGGTTTCTGTCGCCAAAGGCTATAGCGACAGTTTTATTAATTTTATTTAATTTATTTCCAAAAATTATTTAAAAATAGAAATTAATTTCTAAATATTACAAAAATAATTTTAAAAATTATTTTAAGTTATAAAAAAATTAACTTTTAATAATTTGACATATTTTCATAAATATTAGTATTTATTTGAATATTATTAATATTTAATTTATTTAATAAATGCGTTAAAGAAATTAATTAAAAATAATTTTATTATATTAAAAATCATTTTAAATGATAATAAGGTATTTAAAAATATTTTAAGTTATACAATATAACTTTTAATATTTTAAAGAAAATTTAATTAATTATTTAATATTAATGATATTAGATTTATTTAATAATTATATTAAATAAAATAATTTAAAATTGATTTTAATATTAGAAAATCATTTTAAATGAAAATAAAGAGTTTAAAAATATTTTAAGTTATAAAATATAACTTTCTATATTTAAAGGTAGACCTGGCAAACTTGGCCCAAGCCCGCGGGCCGGGCCGGCCCGCCCGCCACGGGCTGGGCTATGGGCTGCAGTTTTCTAGCCTAGGAAAAGCTGGGCCATTTTGGCCCGGCCCGTTTTTGGCCCGGCCCGTTTTGGCCCGGCCCGGCCCGCAGCCCGTAACTTTTTTTTTTTAAAACAAAATGTTGCTACTTGTGGGGTTTGAACACAAGACTTGTAAATAAATAAATAAGAGTTCAAACCAACTGAGCTACAACAATTGTTTATTTTTAATGCAATCTTTAATATATTGTTTCTTTACTTTTGTTCAAATTTACTATTCTTAAAAAGTAAAACTTAAATCGTGCATTTATAATATAAAACTAAACAATTAATGCTTACTTAAATCGTGTATTTATAATAAGTAAAACTTAAATAATACACTTTATTTATATAATTTTTTATATAAATAAAGTGTATTATTTTAGTAATAAATAATTATGTAAAATAACACATAATTGCACAGCAATATTAAATTAACAATTTATTATTTTAAAAGCATACAAAAAACATAATCTTAATATTCATACATATAGTTTTTCATTTTTGTAAAATAGCGTGAGTGTCTTTATAATATAGTATTATATTTTATTTCATGTATTTATTAGTGTATAACAGTATCTCTTTAAGATTATGTCATAATTTTTCTTTATGTCACTATAAATTTGATTTTATTGTAATTTTATTATTCTTAATTAATAATACTAATTTATAATACTATTAAAATTTTAATTGATTGAGATATGTAGTAAATAATTTTAAAGTATAAAACTATTAAACTAACAATTATTAGTTTAAGTTAGATAATGTAATTATAAAAATTTAAAATTATCTATATATTAGTATTAATTACAATAATTATTATTTTTAAAAGTTAAATAAATTATATTAATTTTAAAGAATCATATTGTAGTAAATTTGGAAAGTAAATCAATCATTATCCCTTAATTATGCATTCCCCATACTTATTTGGAAAGTAAATCAATCATTATCCCAAATCATGCCTTTAGAATAATATCTAAAATTATAATACTATTAAAATTTTAATTGATTGAGATATGTAGTTAATTTAAGTAATTAGAATTATTATTTATTATTTTTAATATTTATTATTATTACTGTTTTTGGTGTATCAAGATTTTACAAAAAAAAAATATAAGAAAAAGCCCGCGGGCCAGCCCGGCCCGCACAACCTGGGCCACGGGCTTAAGAAATCTGGCTCGCCAAAACCCGGGCCTTTTTGGCCCGGCCCGCCCGGCCCGGCCCGCCCGTTTGCCAGGTCTATTTAAAGGTAAATTTTATTAATAATTTAATATTAATTATATTTGATTTATTTAATAATTATAATTTAAAAATAGTTTTATTAATTTAAAAATGATATAAATAAATTAAAATTTTTTTAAGTTATAATTAATGACTTTTAATATTTCGATAAATAATGCATTAATATTTTAATATTAGTGATAATTATTTAAAAATAATTTTAAATGTTTTAAAAATCATTTAAGGGTAATATTAGTACTTTAAAAATATTTTGAGTTATTATAAATAATTTTAATATTTTGACAATGGGTTCATTAATAGTTTAATATTAATTAAATATTAATGATAATAGAAATATTTAATATTTAATCATTTAATAATAATTTCAGTGTTTGAAAAATCATGATAAATTATAATAATTATTTAAAAAATTGTTATAAGGCTATGAAAAATAATATGATTGATATTTACATTTATTGAACTACAGAATAGAGTTTTAAGCTCAATAATTACCCGATAAAGCCGTCGGTACACCTAAATATTTCAGAAATTGATCTAGACTTAGATAATTTGACTAGATAAGTGTTTGTTTATGTCCTATTGACTGCTAAACATATGTGACAATGTGATTAGGTTATGTGCTGACTATAAATAGCAGTACTACGTGATATGATATATTATTCTAATCGAACGAATGATCTTATTAATGATAGGTTTCGATATAAAAGATAAAACTAAGTTGCGTTATTGTAAGCAGCAGCTCAGGCAAGTATCCTAACTTTGCATTTACTTTATGCAATGGACATGAGTAAGAAAGTTTCAGAATTATATTATCATTGTGCCAGATTATTAACTCTATTGTTATCGATTATGTATCCAATCCTTTATATTCATACAAGTTCTTAAATTATCCGATCATTGTTTATCAACACAGTATTATTGCATAATCAAGATATTTATTCTGTTCATTAATTTCTAAATATGGTTATACAAATGTCCTCACTTGGATAGTCATTGTATTTAATCACATGTTGATACATATTTATTGGTTTCCAGTATGTTTACGTTGATTTAAAATCGTCTAGGCTATTTGATTCGGCTAGACACAAACTTCATAATATTGTTGAACAAGATAGAACTTTATTGTATCCAACCGAATTGTTTTGGTTCGGATTCCCGACTAAGTATGAACATCCCGAACATGGAAAAACTTTTGTGCACCTAAGGTGGATAAGATGAACGATAAATATCGTTCTTGCATGTAGTATTGATCAATACAGGGCGTAACGGGCTGATCACCCCCCGTGCCTGTAAGTTATGACGGTTTGCAGATAAAGTTATGTTTAACCTTTTTAAAAATTAAAAACAAAGTTCATAGTCTGTCAAATGATCTCCATTTATAGTCAGTACGTAGTTTCAAAAATTTGATATAGAATAGATATGTCGTTATTATTGGTTCAGCTTACTTCACAACTGTTGATTCATTGTAGAAGTGTCATTCAAAGAAAACATTTACCTCATTCAGCTAACACTTATTATTTACTATTACTTGCTGGGCAATCGAACGCTCATCCTTGCTTTAAATTTAAATATTTTCAGCTGAGCATGATCAACCAGAAAGCTCTGCCATGAACAAAGGAAAAGGAAAGGTTGCAGAATAAGTTCTATGTTATCATATGTAATAACTAGACTTTAGTAAGATTATGATATTTATTATTATCATGTAATGTAACATTTAAATGTCGCGTACCTGGGATTCAAACTCTGATATGTAAATTAAGTTTAAAATTTATATTATTGTTATTATTATTAGTATTATTCCGCTCATAGAAATGGTATCATGAAGCACCGAGTTTAGGTTTCAAGTACCTGAATTTGGGGGCGTCACAGGTTGGTATCAGAGCTTAGGGTTAGAAACCTTAGGGCTATAACCTTAGAACAGAGGGAAACGTTGAAAATATAAATAACTCATATAGAATTAAAAAGGAGATAAATTGAATAAATTCATCGTCAACTAAAATAAAAGATAACTTATATAAAACTATCATTTGCTGTGTGTATATACTATATGCTAATCAGTATAATTTATGTGTGTAGATGTCAGGTGGAAAAGGATTAGGATACCCTCAGAACGTAAAGAAGGAGCCAATATCATAGTCAATAGCTGAAATAGAGGCTCACAGTGCAAGCTACCCTAATGATATGGTTATTGTGGAAAGCGTAATACCAGATCCAGAAACAATAGAACTGACAGATAGTGATTCAGAAACTAAAGTTGGAGCTGATCAAGCATCAATGGAGGTGCAGAATCTGAAGAACAAGGTTTCTTCTCTGGAAAAGCTGTGGAAAATATAAAAGCTGTTAAATAATCAATTACGTAAAGCATTAATAGAAACAATGGAAGAATAAGATAAGCTTAAAATCCAAATTGATCAGATGGGAGCCAGAAGCAATAAAGCAGGTGCAACTCCGAATAAGAAGGGGAAAAGAAAGATGAAAAACTGCGACTTAGGAAATCCTGTTAACAATCAAAGGAACCTTAATCGAATAGAAAAGTGTACCAATTGTGATAAGAAACATGAAGGCATGTGCCGGAAAGGAGAGAAGGTTTGTTACAATTGCGGACATGAGGGACATTTCTCTCCTCATTGTCCCAATCCAAAGCAAGGCATATGTTTTATCTGTGGGATAGAAGGTCATCAGGTGAAAGGTTGTCCAAGATCCAGAAAAAGGAGTAATGAATCAGTAGTATAAGTACTGTTAGCTTAGGCGTGTTTAATGTGTGTTCTATGATATGTATGTTTATATAATATAATATTCTCCACTTTTGTATAAGTTGTATCTATAAATCCCGACTTTTGTTGTCACAAAGGGATAGCAATATGTGCTACGTTTTGTAAAGTGCTATGAATTAGCTGAATGAATATGAATCTATGTTTGATTTATGAAATAAGTTTGATATATTGAACTTATATAATAAGGTTTAGAATGTAAGTTAAATTTATGATTTTATTTAATTAAATAATGCCGCCAAGACGTCGAACTCGAAATCAAAGGGCAGAAGAATCTGTCAACAACGCTGGGGGACAATAACCAGACCCTATGTAGAACTTTTCAAACATGGTAGCTCAAGCCATGCAGTAGGGAATACCAATCGCAGAGAACCAACCAGACAATCGCTTGGCAAACTTCAAAGATTTTAAGGCTGTAGGACCACTAGAATTTAGAGGTACAACTGACCCTGTAGAAGCCCAAACTTGGGTTAAGGAAATTTAAAAAAGCGTTTGTGATAGCTAGGGTAGATGAGGGATAAAAGACCGCTTTTGCCACTTATATGATGAAATGGGAGGCAAATTTTTGGTGGGAAGAAAATCAAGCGAGGGCAGGAGAAGGTGTGGTAACTTGGGCTATGTTCAAAACTCTATTTTTCAAAAACTATCTATCAGCTAGTATGCAGGCGAGGATGGAGGTAAAATTTTTGGAGTTAAAGTAGGATAATATGACTGTTGCGGAGTATGCCGCAAAATTCAATGAATTGGCTAGGTTCGCTCCACATCAGGTGGATACGGAAGCTAGGAAGGCGAGAAGGTTTAAGCTGGGATTAAAACCCTAGCTCTACAATAAGGTGGCAGTGTTGTAGATAAGCACTTTTGCAGTACTCATGGAAAAGGCTATCATAGCCGAAGAAAGAAGTGAGGCCATGAGCCTCTACAACAAGGAGAGAAGTAGCAAGGGCAAGGTCGAAAGAGTTGTGAAGGTGAAAACTAATAGTGGGAGTAGGAGTGGAAATGTGAAAAGAAAGGGGAACAATTTTGGAAACGTTCAGGTGAAGCAGGAAGGTGTGAAGAAGCAGGTAGTTCAGTGTGACGCCCCCCAAAATTAGGTATACATCACCCATCTTGGGTCGTCAGATACATAGTACAGAATACAAATACAACTTACTAATACAACTGTCGTGTACAATACGACAAAACATAAACTGTGAGTTTGAATACAAATATTATCTTCTAGAGAGTATTCATACTCAAAAGGAGTCCTCGTTACATTTATTAACACACCATTACATAGAATAGTGAGGACTACTAACTAATACTATCATTCGGACCATCACTCCGTTCCCCGACTTGCCCCAGCTACGTTCTCATTTCCTGAAGAGAACAGTGAAAGAAAGGGTGAGCTCAACTAGCCCAGTAAGAAATATTATAACTAAGATAATGCAGAATAAATTATCATTAGCCTTCAACAATGTTAAACTGATAAAATACAATCGACATCAAGTTTAACTGTAGCGGAATAAGCAATCCATTAAAAGAGTCAAGTAGAAAATAAACTCTACTATCTTTTATGATTTAAAAGATTTTCCAACACTGTGATCGCTGAGACTCAGCTTAATAAAATAATCCACATCATCGAATCACCCCTGCACTACGGCCAAGGATATTCGTATATTCATTAATGGTCATGATCATGCCAACAACTGTCCATCAATGCACTACGGGCCAATGAGGACTTTTACCACATCATTTGTAACATTACCGTCATGATTACACCGAATAATCCCTGGTCATAATCATACCAAGTCCATCTATGCACTACAGGCCACAGATGACTTTCAACAGAATATAAACATGAGGATGATGACAATGATATAAGAATTCAATAAAACAAGTTCAAGAATTAATTTATCCAAGAATTAACAACGTCCAAATTGTCAACATGATACTACTTTGTGGAGTAAAATTCAAGAATGATCAGGAGAATATTTTCATGAATAGATACTAGATGAAGCGCAAATGTCAAGGATATTCCACAAATTTTATGGAGTATAGAAGTCAAAACTTAACCAACTGAGTATAATAAAGAATGGAATAATAAAAGAAATCACCATGCATGCGATAGACCGCACAGACAGGTTATTCTTAACAGAATAATAATAATGGAACCAGGTCCGGCGTAAACGCACAGACAGGATATTCCGACAGAATAATAATAATGGAACCAGGTCCGGTGTAAAACACACAGACAGGATATTCCGACAGAATAATAATAAAGACGGAACCAGGTCCGGTGTAAAACACATAGACAGGATGTTCCAACAGAATAATAATAAAAACGGAACCAGGTCCGGTGTAAAACACACAGACAGGATGTTCCAACAGAATAATAATAAAAACGAAACCAGGTCCGATGTAAAACACACAGACAGGATGTTCCAACAGAATAATAGGAGAATGTCACCAAGTATAGGGTAGACCGCGTATACAGGTTATTCTAACAGAATAATAAGAAATGGAATAACAACAGTTCTCTTCATGAATAAGAAAGAATAACACCCCTTACCATTTTAAAGAAGAGCTGAAGTAAGGAAGTAGTTAAGTAGCAGAATACTCTTCTTCTCTCTCTCTATAGTTTCTCTCTATAGTTTCTCTCTCTAGAGTTCAGTGAATTCGTAAGAAATAATGAAGGAATGAGCTGCTATTTATAGAAAAATAGAATGCATAGTAACTAATCCATGAACGGTCCAGATTGATTACTTTAATCTGACGGTCCATATTTAAAGAAAAATCTTTTAAATAAAATATAATATATTCTATTTATAGAATAACTTTAATAAAGTATTTTGTTTTATATAAAAAGATGTTTCTGTTTTATTACGTTAATAATACGAATAAAACAAAACGTCATTATCACTAAATAATTCATATTATTAACTGACAATAATGGAATCAAACTGAGTGACTTCTCACATAAGCATTAATAATTAATACTGTGCGCTACTATGCAACCACACGTATTACTGTACTTTTACTACCGAGTAGTTCAACAGTAATAATGGTAAAACTTCCGCTGTTATTTTTAATAAAATATTTTTGTCATTTTCTCAATCCGACAATAATTTCGTTGTGGGGTCCACCAATGATTGTGTCGTTGTACGAATATTCCCTGTTAAAACGAATATTCCCCGACCAATCGAATATTATATAACAACTTGCGTACTTTGCAAAATTTATAAATATTACCCACAACTATAACATTATATCAAATTAACTCCATAATATTTAAAAATGATATTTATAGAAAATTCATCTTTATTTATAAAAGTTGGGGTCTTACATTCAGTGTTAAAATTGTGGAAAGAATCACTCAGGTGAGTGTCTGAAAGGAAAATTCATTTGTTACAAGTGCAGGTAGGAGGGCCATATCTCTCCCAACTGCCCCAATCCAAGAATGAATAATGGTTGTTTTCTATGCGGATCGATGGAACATAAGGTTAAGGACTGTCCGAAAAGGAAAATGGATGCATGGAGTGTGACTATGGGTAAAGGCAGCGGGACTCTGGCAATCACATGACCAACTTCATCAAACAAGCCAACAAAATCAACCGCGAGAGTCTTCAAAATGACAGTCCAAGATGTCGTGGTAGCTGGTGATGGAACTCCAGGTATTATTAGAATAAACTTTATTTTCTTATATATGATTTTCCTATGAATAACAAATTATTTTATAAAGAAATTTTAAAGGAGGAATTTGAGTTCTTTTAGAAATCAAAATTCTGTTTAATCAGATAGATAAGCTTTATGATAAATAGTTAAAGATCAGTCCGATCGAATTTGAACGAGATATACTTGCGATGACTGTGTATGATATGTACCCTTATATGTATGAGTTTTAAAATGGTGATTCCGGGGACGGAATCTTTATAAGGGAGGGTGAATACAATAACCCGATATTTTCTATATAAATAAATAAGAAATTTTGTATATAATTTTTTTATTATTATTTATTTTAAAGGTGAGAATATGTGTCAGGTAATGTGTATGTATAATAGTGATAAATAAAATTTTATTTATTTCCTAAATAATTACAAATAAATTTTTAAAGAATTACTAATCATTATAAACTATATTATTACAGTATTTAATTTTATAGTAGAAATGATTTTAGTATTTATTTTCCATGAAAATAAATTTATATATTATTTAAATAATATATGAAATGATTATTATTATTATTATAATAAATGATTTATTATATGAATGTATTTAAATTAGTTAAGTTAATTAATTTAATTTAATTAATAATGGTACGTATATGCAAGATAAATCAGATATGTAATCCAAACCCTAATTTTGATTTTAGAATAAGGAATGTGAATAATAATATTATATTAAATATAATATTATTTTTTAGTGCTATAAATATATACTATATCTGTGTATTGATAATGGTTGGTCAATTACGGTGTATAATGTCAAAATCCTACTATTAATTTGTTAAACCCTAGTTCAAAAGTTAAATATGAGTTCAAGACTGTGTGGTAATTGTGTTATATGAATTATGTTACGTATTATAGAATTTAATGTTAATTAGAGAAACCCTAATTAATATTTGAAAACCCTAATTGTTTGAAATCCTATTTTCTAAATTAGTAACCCTAATTTGCTAAAATGAAACCCTAATTGCTAATTGTGAGCCTTAATGCTAATTAGTGGACCTTAAACCCTAATGTTCATGGCTAATGTAATTAGAAAATTAAACACAATTAAGAAACTCTAATTTCCAAAATTAGAAAGTTAAATTATTATTTATTTATTTTATTTTAAACCCTAATTGAAATCCTAGAAATTCATTTTTTGAAAAACCTTAAGGTTAAACTCTTAGGGTTAAATCCTAAGGGTAAAACCCTAAGGGCTTGCCAAGTTACACTTTTGTCATTAAAATCGTAAGCCAAAAGACTAAAAATACCCTTTTGTGCATTATTAAAGCTAACATGCGGATTTTTGACAAGTGTGGGAGTGGGTGACCTAATCTAACAACCCCATGTGCTAAAAAAATTCCAGCAATTCAACCCTTTTCTTAGCCAAATACATTGCATACAAGTGTTATATATATATTGGGAGAGAGAAAATTTCATTTGTTAGCTCATTTGTGCACTTGCTCTCCACCAATCCTCTCTCTCTCTCTCTCAACCTACGAAATATAGTAGTATATCAGTCACAAAATCAAGCCCCACGAATTTCATTAACAGATCAGTAGCCAAGAATCAAAAGTTTGTTCATAAGGTATAAAACCCTAGAACCAAATCTGATCCTTAATTAGGTGTTAGATGTTAAGTTTTTTGTGTTAAACACATTGTTTATAGTGTATAATAATGATCTGGGTTGATAGAAGTTAGATCCGTTACATCTATAGGCTCGGATTTGAAGATTTTCAAAATTTGAAAAAACTAGTAATTTGTGTCTGACAACGTAATGTCAGACCCAATAAATCCTTTCCTGTTTATGTTTTTGCTTGTTTGAAAGTTTAAACTTGTAGTATGTTATGATATATGTACTCTGGAACTTGATTCAAGGTCAGATCATGAACCGATTGCATGATATGGGTGGTGAAACCCCGTTGACCGACCATGACTGGACAAAATCTAGGCAACCCAGATCTTGCCCAGAACGGTCTGATAAGAACTTTGTGGCCTCTGATCTTACTGTTTGTTGTTGATTAGTTATTTTTGATGCATCTAAGTTGTAGTATGTTGGTTAGACTACATTCTCATGCCTTAAGATCACTTAATTGATAAACATGTTGGATTTAGTGGCCGGTCAAACTAGCCAAGTTGAGCATGTTCTCTGTTTTCTGGGTAACCTAGAAAACATATGAACATGTCGTCTGACATGGTTTGACCGGATCATAACTGTTAAGTCTGTTGTTGTTAGATCGATTTTATGTAATAAATCTACTCTCTTACATATTGGCTACACACTTAAACTTTTAAATCACAAAATCATTGCACAGATTTCAAGTTGTGGAAGCCCAAAGTAGGCCTCACGAACTGTTCTTCATTTATGGGTAACCCAGAAATGAAGAACAGCTCTGACAGCTACTTTGAAGGCTTAGATCTCCTTAGTATTATGCTGTTTGACCAAGATTGTTGTTGGATCATATATTCTTAAACTAGAACTACAAGATCTGACCAACAACCTGTCCAAAAACATCATAGATTGGAAATTAATGTTGGTCAAACATGCTATCTCGAAACTGGCGTATGAATGTGTAACAACCCGGGTCAAATCCCGAGTCCAGAACAAATCTCGGGTCAAATCCCAAGTCCGAATCGAATCAAATCCATCAAAATAAGGCCTCAAACCACTGGCCCAATAGTATCTTCTTGGGTCATCTTAGCCCACCACATGCTCCCAAAAGGTCATGACTTGAAGGTACTATTGGTAGTTACTTAATTTCTCATATACAGACAAATTTTTCCCTTATCTTTCGATGTGGGACTGAGGTGTTACAAACTCCCCCACTTAAATTTCTGACGTCCCCGTCAGAACCGATCACACACACGGCCCAAAGATCTTTGCCTCTCTAGCCATTGTGGGATAATACCAGCTGGTTTCGTGTCCCCACCTCCGGACCTCCATCTCTCCATTGTGGGATAATACCACCAGCCTTCGTGTCCCCACCTCCGGCAACCCGATCGGATGACCCGACCCGAGCTTTCAAGAGTCGGCTCTGATACCAACTCTGTAACAACCCGGGTCAAATCCCGAGTCCGGAACAAATCTCGGGTCAAATCCCAAGTCCGAATCGAATCAAATCCATCAAAATAAGGCCTCAAACCACTGGCCCAATAGTATCTTCTTGGGTCATCTTAGCCCACCACAGGCTCCCAAAAGGTCATGACTTAAAGGTACTATTGGTAGTTACTTAATTCCTTATATACAGACAAATTTTTCCCTTATCTTTCGATGTGGGACTGGGGTGTTACAGAATGTATGGGTTTCTCAAGAACACAATAGGCGACGGTTTCTGTCGCCAAAGACTATAGCGACAATTTTATTAATTATATTTAATTTATTTCCAAAAATTATTTAAAAATAGAAATCAATTTCTGAAAATTAAAAAAATTATTTTAAAAAATATTTTAAGTTATAAAAAAAATTAACTTTTACTAATTTGACATATTTTCATAAATATTAGTATTTATTTGAATATTATTAATATTTAATTTATTTAATAAATGCATTAAATAAATTAATTAAAAATGATTTTATTATATTAAAGATTATTTTAAATGATAATAAGGTATTTAAAAATATTTTAAGTTATAAAATATAACTTTTAATATTTTAAAGCAAATTTAATTAATTATTTAATATTAATGATATTGGATTTATTAATAATTATATTAAATAAATTAATTTAAAAATGATTTTATTATTAGAAAAATTATTTTAAATAAAAATAAAGAGTTTAAAAATATTTTAAGTTATAAAATATAACTTTCTATATTTAAAGGTAAATTTCAGTTATAATTTAATATTAATGATATTTGATTTATTTAATAATTATAATTTAAAAATGGTTTTATTAATTTAAAAATTATTTAAAAAGGATATAAATAAATTAAAATTATTTTAAGTTATAATTAATGACTTTTAATATTTCGATAAATAATGCATTAATATTTTAATATTAGTGGTAATTATTTTAAAATAATTTTAATTATTTTAAAAATCATTTAAGGGTAATATTAGTACTTTAAAAAAATTTTGAGTTATTATAAATAACTTTAGTATTTTGGCAATGGTTTCATTAATAGTTTAATATTAATTAAATATTAATGATAATAGAAATATTTAATATTTAATCATTTAATAATGATTCCAGTGTTTGAAAAATCATGATAAATTATAATAATTATTTAAAAAATTGTTATAAGGCTACGAAAAATAATATCACTGATATTTACATTTATTGAACTACAGAATATAGTTTTAGACTCGATAATTACCCGATAAAGCCGTCGGTACACCGAAATATTTCAGAAATTTATTTAGACTTATATAATTTGAATAGATACGTGTTTGTTTATGTCCTATTGACTGCTAAACATATGTGACAATGTGATTAGGTTATGTGCTGACTGCAAATAGCAGTACTACGTGATATGATATATTATTCTAATCGAACGAATGATCTTATTAATAATAGGTTTTGATATAAAAGATAAAACTAAGTTGTGTTATTGTAAGCAGCAGCTCAGGCAAGTATCCTAACTTTGTATTTACTTTATGCAATTGACATGAGTAAGAAAGTTTCAGAATTATATTATCATTGTGCCAGATTATTAACTCTATTGTTATCGATTATGTATCCAATCTTTTATATTCATACAAGTTCTTAAATTATCCGATCATTGTTTATCAACACAGTATTATTGCATAATTCAGATATTTATTCTGTTCGTTAATTTTTAAATATGGTTATACAAGTGTCCTTACTTGGATAATCATTGTATTTAATCACATGTTAATATATATTTATTAGTTTCCAGTATGTATACGTTGACTTAAAAGTCGCCTAGGCTATTTGATTCGGATAGACACAAACTTCAAAATATTGTTGAACAAGATAGAACTTTATTGTATCCAACCGAATTATTTTGGTTCGGATTCCCGAGTAAGTATGAACATCCCGAACATGGAAAAACTTTTGTGCACCTAAGTTGGATAAGATGAACGACAAATATCGTTCTTGCATGTAGTATTGATCAATATAGGGCATAACGGGCTGATCACCACCCGTACCTGTAAGTTGTGACAGTTTGCAGATGAAGTTCTGTTTAACCTTTTTAAAAATTGAAAACAAAGTTCATAGTCTGTCAAATGATCTCCATTTACAGTCAGTACGTAGTTTCAAAAATTTGATGTAGAATAGATATGTCGTTATTATTGGTTCAACTTACTTCACAACTGTTGAATCGTTGTAGAAGTGTCATTCAAAGAAAACATTTACCTCGTTCAGCTAACACTTATTATTTACTATTACTTGCTGGGCAATCGAATGCTCATCCTTGCTTTAAATTTAAATATTTTCAGCTAAGCGTGATCAACCAGAAAGCTTTGCCATGAACAAAGGAAAAGAAAAGGTTGCAGAATAAATTCTATGCTATCATATGTAATATCTAGACTTTAGTAAGACTATGATATTTATTATTATCATGTAATGTAACGTTTAAAGGTCGCGTACCTGGGATTCAAACTCTGATATGTAAATTAAGTTTAAAATTTATATTATTGTTATTATTATTAGTATTATTCTGTTCATAGAAATGGTATCATGAAGCACCGAGTTTGGGTTTCAAGTACCTAAATTTGGGGATGTCACAAAAATAATTTGTCCATTAGGTAAACAAATGGATATTGGTCTTGAAATTGAGGAAACATCATGCATATATTGTAGTGAATTTTATATATGATCTGTAGCCCCTGAATCAATCACCCAAGTTGTAGCAGTGTAAACATTAGCAACCAGAGAAGAAGAAGAACATGATATACCTGCCATGTGTTGAGAGATCAAATGATCTTCAGGAGAAGTAGAGACAAATTTGTTGTTTAATAGTGTCTTGCCATGATTAAGCTAAAGTTGTAGCTGATTGAATTTGTCTTATGTAACAAGTGTGGTACCAGTGGTAGAGTCATAATAAGGTGTCTCAGAATGACCAGACAATAGTGTAGAAGAATCTAGAGTATAAGATCCTTGCAAGTCTTGCATCACTTGCATAGCTTTGGGTGTGGAAGGTCTATATGAATAGCCAGAAGGAGAAGGTTAATAATGTGCTAAATAGGAAGACTGGACATGCGTCTATGGAAAAGTCTGTGGAAACCTCTTGATTCTATTAGCTGGATGAGCAGGATGGTCAGGGGATAACCATGTAGTTTATGGAAGGCATGTTTCATATGCCCCTCCCCATGACAATGATTACAAAATATTCCTTTAAGAAAAGGTTGTCTTACATAACTAGACCTATTTAGTTGAGGAAAAGTAGGAGAATATTGATGTCCTGTATTAGAAGTAGATGTGCCTGGTTTATGAACTGAATTAACAGCAAGGACTAGACTATTTGGTAAAGAAGAAATGTATCCTTATCGTTGAGTCTCCTCTTGTTTGATCATACCATAATCCTGATTCACACTAGGTAAAGGATTCATTAATTAAATTTGTCCCCTAATAGCTATATAACTTTCATGAAGTCCCATCAAGAATTGCATTAACTGCTTCCTTTGAACTTTCCTTTCATGATATTTACCAAATGTACAAATACAAGGACAAGTGCAAGAATTTAATGCTTCAATAGCATTAGTTTCATCCCATAAACCTTTGAGCTTGTGATAGTAGATTTCTACTGAAGTATCTTGATGTTCCAGTTTATGAAGATCATTTTCAATCTAAAAAATTCTATGACCATCAATAGAAGAGAACCTTTCATTGAGTTCTGTCCAGACAGCTGCTGCAGTAGTTGCATAACGCAAAATGTTACTAATTTCATCAGACACAACATTAAAGATTCAAGCTATGACCATATCATTTGCTCTATCCCATAATGGATGCAGAGATGAATCCTTTTCAGGTTCCTTAAACATACCAATAACCAAACTCATTTTGTTCTTAGCAGACGATGCAATTTGCATAGATCGTTTCCATATTCCAAAATTATCAGTTCCATTAAGCTTCTTATTAACTAACACAAGATTAGGATGGTCATTGTTGTGTATGAACAATGGATGCATATTAGAATCTATGGAAAATTCAAGAGTTTATAACTGTGTAGAAGAAGAAGAATCAATAGTCCCAGCTATATCATAAACACAATTTAATCAGGATTCAGAATGCAGGATGTAAACAAGAAACGCAAGGTATGAAAACCCTAAAAAAATAGATTCGATCTGAAAACAGTAATCAAGCTCAAGCTGAAAACTAGTAATCAAACTCGAAAGGTAATAATCAAACTCTATCTAATATGGAAGATTAGTAATCAAACACGATCTAATCTGAAACTCAATCAAAATCGATTTGATCTGGAAAAAAAATTAATCAAGCTCGATTGAGTTTGAAGAATCGAAAAGAAGTAGAAGAATCAAATCAAAAGAGTGAAACAAAACAAACATAGAAGGATCAGCTCTGATACCAACCTTGTGTAATTGTAACAAGCAACTACTTGATTATTGAGACTATTTTGTTGTGTATCTAATATTATAAAACAAGTATTAACTTGTTTTTGATCTTGTGATGTTGTGTTAGATACATTATCTGTAATATAGGGAGAAAATTGTTATTAGAGTAAATAGTGTCCATTGAATATACTAGAACATCCTTCATATATAGCATGAGAGTTCTCTCCTTCAAGAGTTAGGAATTAGAATCCTATATGGTTTTCGAAACCTTTCAGGTTAATAATCCTTAAATGTTTAAACTTCCTAAGAATTCTATCATTTACTAGATTTAATATACCTCTAGAATACTCAATGCATGAGGAAAATTAATTTATTACCCTTTATTAATAAAGTTATAGAAATAACATGTGGTCACTAGCCATTGGTAAATTATTTTTTATCCACACTAGAATTTAGAAAGAAAATATTTATTATGTATATTAAACATAAAGAGTATTGATGAGTCCTTAAAGGGTTCACTTATAACAAATTGATCCTTTACTATGATGCATCCAACAGAGTCTCCTGCTACATCTGGTGTTTAAATGGGTAAATTTAATTTATTTGTAAGGTCATTGAAAATTGTCAAAAGATTCACAAGATCTTTTATTGGGTATGATAGTTGTTTAAAGGATGATGATAAGATATCAAATTCTTAGCTATGGGGCTTGTATTCAAGTGAGCTTGCCTGGCTTATGTATTTAAGTGGGTTGACTTTTCAAAGTGGCCCAAATGGCCTATCACTTGCTATGACTTACTCATTTCCTAGTCAATTTCATTTTCATTTGGTTTTCTTATTTACTACTAACCCGATTTATTTCCTTCCATAATTAGTCATTTCCTAACTTTTCATCTGTATAAATATATTACATGTTTAATAATGCATGCAAAATTAGAAATCACATTTCTAATTCATAATTTAACTTTATTGAAACATTTACATTTGTCTATTACATTGTGTACAAATTTTTTTTGATATTACATCTTATGTAAAATGACTTAGTTTAGGGATCAAACTTATTAGATTGACCAAATTATAGAGTTAAATCTCTATAATAACTAGGTTGTTCTTGACCATAAGACGAACATAGAGCTAAAGGTAATATTACTCTAAGATCGTAGAGTAAATTGAAGATAAACAGAGATCGTAGAGTATAAGCCTGATCGTAACGCCATAATCGTAGGGTCGCTAAAATTCGTGGGCTATGTTTGTTTGTAAGAATTATAATACCGGGATTATAAATCTCAGAATTATTAATCCTAGGATTATAATCCCTGGATTATAATTATAATCTAAAGACTATTAAGTCATTTTATAATCCCTAGACTAACAGTCTCAAGTCTAAACTTGAAAACAAACAAGACACTTGGGATTACTAGTCATATTCCGAGTATAATTCTTACAAACAAACATAGTCATAGAGTAGAAAAGTCAATCTACAACTTCACTATGAGGAAACCCAAATCGTAGAGTGCATTCGTCTGACAAGTCAATAGCAGGTTATGACAAGGTTCGTAAACCTTAACACTTGACCCTCCGAGGTTATCCTCAGATGATTTTGCGATAGAGACAAGTCGACAAAGGTTCTATCTAACATCTATATTAGTATAGCTAAAGGACACGTGACTGCTAATGTACTGTTCACAATACTGAAGAAAACGACCTGAGGTGGTTCAAAGAGACAATAATTTGAAGTTAAACAATTGAAGAATGATAAGTGTCCATATTGAAGACCTCTCTAAGGCCTAATGGATTAAATTGTAAGAAAATTTTAAAGCACAAATAAAAAAAGAGAAATTTAACTTTAAAAAGAGTAAATTATGCCATTATTCCATAATTCGCAAAATATCAGTTCATGCATTAATGCCTCTAAATAAGGGTGTAAATGACCCGAGTCGATCCGAGTATTGATTTGTTCGGATTTGATTCACAAAATTTATCGAGTATAAAGTAAGGTTTGATTGAGACTTGTTTAGCTACCGAGTCGAGCACGATCTCGAGTCGAGCCCGATCTCGAATCGAGCCCAACCAGTTTAAACTTTTTGAACGAATATGATCCAAGTATCAATAGAAAATTATAATTTGAGGATGTTCGAGTAATTTATTGAACTTTAAAATTTGTTCATATTTGAATCATTTATATTTCGAGTCGAGCTCGAATAGAACCTTTAGTCGAGTGAGTACGAATCGAGCCCGAACTGTTTGTTTATTTTAATGTCTTACCTCTAAATTAGCAATGTAAATATCATCTTCCACAATTCCGTCATATTAAATGTGTACACTTATATTAACTTTTTTTTATGGCCAATCTAACCATTTATAGTCCAATAAAAGGCACTATGAGGGAAAGAAAATAAGTTGTACATTTAGATTACTATTTTAGCTTTATATTAAATTTGTTCTATTTGTAAATTAGATGGTATAATTTGTAGCACCCCCAAATTCGGGTATCTTTTCCCTCAGACTTGGTGCATCACGATACAACATCTTTATACACATTTTATAACTACTGCGGCATATATAAATATAAATTATTTATACAATAAAATTTTACAACATAACCCTAAGGTCTATAACCTTAACATAATACATACATACAATAACTTAAAAGGTTTACAATGTCATTTGTATCAGATAACTTAATGGTTTTAAATGCATAATAGTCTACTCTTGGAATTTTCCTTTGCCTCTGTCTTCCTTCAAGCCTTCGTCTTAATTTAAAATTTTGTTGTCATGATATAACAAGGGTGAGCAACTATTTTGCCCAGTAAGTTTAAGTACAATTAAGATATATCATGATTGAAAATGAATAAACTATCAAATTTTCAACAATATAATGATTGTAAAAGAGCATGAATTAGAATTTCAATAATTGAATGACTAAACTAATAATGCGGAGTGGTTAACAATGACCCTGAACAAATTCAACTGAACCTTTATAGTAATCAAGGTGATCAACCTTTCATACCTGATGAACATATGCAACATGTGTGAAGCCCCAAAAATAGGTCCACATGACCCATCTTGGGTCGCCAGATACACACTACAGAATTCAAATACAAAATTCATTTATACAACTATTAAATTATCGTGCAAAATACAACAACACATAAGTTGTGAGTTTCAATACATATATTGTAACGTATATAATACGACAATATTCATACTTCAATTATTACAATGCCATATAAAATACAGCAGCAAATATTTCAAGTCCCCAAAGGAACACGAGAAGATTTATGTCCTCCTCATTCTAATGGGGTGTATTTTTGACGCTTTTAAAGTCGGGTTCTCATCACCCTATTATTGTTCACCAAAATCAATTATTAAGTGACGTATAAAATACGACACACACATCATAAGTCCTCAATACAATTATATATTGTTATACTATTTTATAATGTATTGTGAAACTTCCACAGTCTCCGACCATCACACTATTCCCCTGTTATCCCCGCTCGACCCAGCTACACTCTTATTACCTGAAAGGAATTGTGAAGGATATTATGAATAAGATAATATAGAACAAATTATCCTTAGTCCTCAACAGGGAAACATCTAATAGAATACAATAGACAACAAGTTTTAGATCAATAATTGCAGCTGAACCAGCAATCCATTAGAAGAGTCAAGTAGAACATAATGTCTACTATCTCCTCCAAATTAAAAGTCCATCATTAATATTTCATCCCTATAATACTCATCAATAGTTCTTTGTTGTACCCAAGACAAAGAGAACTTTCATCACCTGAACCACCAAAGATTATAGTTAAATTCATAATTCAAATTTATAATCATGTAAATCAACAGTCCATCTTTGCACTACGGGCCAAAGACATACAACTGTAAAACCAATAATCAAGAGTCCATCTTTGTACTACGGGCCAAAGATGTTCAACTGTAAAACCAATAATAAACAGTCCATCTTGGCACTACGGTTAAAGACATACAACTATAAAACCAATAATCAACAGTCCATCTTTGCACTATGGGCCAAAGATGTTCAACTGTAAAACCAATAATCAACTGTCCATCTTTGCACTACGGTCAAAGACATACAACTGTAAAACTCATAATCAACAGTCCATCTTTTCACTACGGGCCAAAGATGACTTTTACCACATCATTTATCTGTAACATTACAGGTCATGATTATACCAATACATAATTCCTGGTCATAATCATATCAATCAACAGTCCATCTATGCACTACGGGCTAAAGATGACTTTTACCACATCATTTGTCTGTAACATTACAAGTCGTGATTATACCAATACACAATTCCTAGTCATAATCATACCAATCAACAGTCCATCTATGCACTACGGGCCGAAGATGACTTTTACCACATCATTTGTTTATAACATTACATATCATGAGTATACCAATACACAATTTTTGGTCATAATCATACCAATTAACAGTCCATCTATGCACTACGGGCCAAATATAACTTTTACCACAATATAAACATGAGAATGATGACAATGATATAAAGATTCAATCAAGTGAGATCAAGGATAAATATTAAAAATTTATAATTCAATTTATCCAGAGTTCAAGAATATCCAAATTGTCAACATGATAACTAAATGTGGAGTAAAATTAAAGAATAATATTTATGTATCGAAAAAAATTTGGACAGAAAAGAAATCACTTTTGTCGTGAATAGTATCCCATAAATAGTACTCGAATGAATAGTATCTCGTCATGCAAAGTATCCCGAGTAAATAGTACCCGAGTGAATAGTAATAAATGAATAGTATCTCGTCATGTAAAGTACCCTGAGTGAATAGTACTCGAGTGAATAGTGACAAATGAATAGTACTGTCAATGTCTGGATTTTTATTTATCCCTTTTCGTTACATATTTTTTGTGTTCTCATTTTATGTGAGATTTGTTTGAAAAAATAAGTGAAAAAGGTCCGATATGTGTAATGTCAACGATTGGACTGTAAGAGTCATCAGTTAATTTTTTAACTGGTTGTACCAACACAACCGAGAAAAGGTTTGCGCATTGACTTAGTGATGTGACACTGCTAAATGGGTCTGTGAAACTGAGATTCATTTAGGGTCCGGGGACTTACTTATGCGGAGGGAAGGTGTTAGGCACCCCCCGACATCCGTGTTGCCACGATGACCGTCACTTTTCAAGAAACTGTTATATAAATGTGTGTGTGTGTGGGTCAATCTGCTTTTATTTAGAAGTAGTGCGAGGCCTCATTCGCACCTATATACACAGGGTTTGAATTTATGTAAAAATTTAATTTTTAAGCAAAATATGGCAGTGATGTTTTATAAAAGAGGTTTTTCAAACCCTTGCGCTCAATAGTAATTGAGGCCTTTTACACTCCCATTTTATTACATATTCGGCTGGATTGATTTTATTTTTTTACAGATGCGATTCATCTCTATGAAAATAATGTACAAAAAGTGTTGAACTCCTCGTGGGTATGAAAACCATCTGAGGAGATCCAAACATCATAGATAATTTTCAAGCTGCTTACAGCTGAAAAGGTCCATCACGGGAACCGAATCTTGATTCAGTGGACTGAATCTGTGATCACATGATTCCTAGGCTCACATGATGTCGCAGTTAATATAAACACAGTAAGCAGGTATATATATATATAAAAGCTGTAAATATATATAGACAAACATGATCACCAACCACGAAGCACCTCCATGGGGGATCAAAAATATAAATAAAGCTGTAAAAGCTATCTACCGCCACAGAGAAAACTCCAGGCGGGATGAAATGTACAGAAAGTAGTAAAAACGGTCAACCACCACGAAGTAAACTCTAGGCGGGACGAAATGTGTGTGTGTGTGTGTATATATATATATATATATATATATATATTAAAGAAAATAAACGCTCCGGATATAAAATCTAGGCTCATTGAATAAAGTTCGACAACAGTTGATATATATAAAGATATATATGTATATATTAAAGCAAATAAACGCTCCGGATATAAAATCCAGGCTCATCGAACAAAGTTCGACAACAGTTAATATATATAAATATATATATATATATATATATATATATATATATATATATATATATATATATATTAAAGTAGTAAATGCTCCAGACCGAAGTCTAGGCTCATCAAACAGAGTTCGACACGCAGTTCATATATATAAATGTATATATATACAAAAGCAAGTAAACGCTCTAGACCGAAGTCTAGGCTCAATCGAGGGATAACTCGATAATGTTAGTCCATATACATATATATATATATATATATATATATATATATATATATATATATATATATATATATATATATATATATACAAACTGAAATAAAACCACGGACCGAAGTTCGGGCAAACGCACGCAACACGACTCTCAACGTGAAGGAAGGTGTGTGCAAAGATGAAGAGAAAGGCTTATAGTGGACTGTCAAAGAAGACTTCAATAACCTAAAATGGATGAACACTAGACTCCCGCCGGTAAAAATATGACAGAATATAAGCTCAAAAGTGTTTAAAATGAGAAAGTATTTAGTTTATAGTGTGCACAAAGCAAATTAGATAGGGTTTTCTCACTATTTTTCTTGCAAATATGGCCACCCCAAGCCCCATTTATATACCTGCGACTGCCCGGGATGCCCAAGAAGTGGGTCCTGCCGTGTCGAAGTACGTACATTCAGAAAATACGTTGTTTGCTTGGTCGTTCATAACTTTCAGTCCGGGAGTCCGATGGAAGCATGCCATACCATTCCGAAAAGTGCTTTTTGAGAGCTACACAATGACATAGGATTTGCCCTTTTTTGATTCCAGGAAGATAGGTTCATGATTGAAATAGCATTCCCGGGTTTCCGTCAGGTAGTCCGTTGAGCCGTTTTGCGTAGTTTGCGCGAAAGTTAAGATATGGTTTTTGTGGGACTTCTATTGAAGTAATTTGAGTTTAAATGAGTGTATTTGATGTGAGTTGAAGTTGAGTTAGTAAAATGACCATTTTGCCCCTCCCGGGGTTATCTTCGGTTTTCACGCAGTTTTAGCAATTTTTTCTCAGGGTTATCTCTGACGTTGACCTGATGTTGACTTTGACTATCCTCAGGGTTATCTCCAGGCTTTGAACTTGATCCCTCGGGGTTATCTCCGAGGTTAAAACTAACTTTTCCACGGTTATCTCTAGGGTTAGAACCTGATTTCCTGGGGTTATCTCTGGGGTTGGAAACTGGATCTCCCGTGGCTATCTTCGGGGTTGGAATTGATGTTGTGGTCCTCCAGGGTTATCTCTAGAGTGTAAAAAAGATGCTTTTGCTTTCCTACATAGTTAGTAACAGAAAAAGAAAATTTTGAGTGTCTATAGATGCCCCTCTTTATCATATTCATGTAATGCAATGGAATGGACATGATAAAGATTAGTAGACACTTAAAACATGATAAGGTATTTTCAATGATGCAAATTGCAATGTAATGAATGTTATGATGAATGTTAACATGTTTTCGCAAATCAAATTTTCAAATCACACATCGTATTTCGAACTTCGCACTTCGCTTTTCGCATTTGGCCAAATCGCACTTCGCAACTCGTACATCGCAACTCACACATCGCATTTCGCATATCAAATTCGCATATCTCATTTAGTAAATCGCAATGTAATGAATGTTTTTGCAAATCGCTTTACCTTTACTGATTATTGTTGATGCCTATGCTGGTGTTGACTCCAATGGTTTGGCATTTAATCGCTGATGCTTGTTTGATGAAGATAAGTTGAGATGTTTATGACATTCTGAAATCACCAGACCTTCCCGATGTATACGCTGGTAGTTTATAATGGTGCCTACCATGCTGATCGCCAAACTGCTTTGGTTCCCACTCGAATGGTGGTATACGAAGCTTTCATCGCTGAACTGTCTTGATGTTGCGCTAAATTGATGTTAATTATTTAGAATACCGGATCACCCGATACCTTCGCTGAAGTAATATCTAACGTTTGCTTTGCCAGACTTTGCCTGATATTACGCTTACCCCTTTTTGAGGTGATTTGGAGTTTTCTTTTGCAGTTGAGTGCTTGTGCCCCATTTCCTTAAGCGTTTGATTCGCAACCCGACTGAACTTATGACCTGAATGTCGCTGACGTCCCTAGAGGGTGCAACTCGTTCTTTCACTGCCCAGATTTGTACTTCGGTGTAGAGGCCTCAACTTGTGAGGACTTGACGCAGGATGACGCATTTGATGGTGTAGATTTCATTTGCTAGGCCTTTTGTTATTGGCCTTTTTCTTTTGAGTTAAGAACTTTTTTGAGAATTTTCCCCTTCTTTTGTAGGGGCACGCTTATGTCGCAATGATTTCTTTCAGGAGTTCTCCCCCTTCTTTTGATGAGAGGCTTGATCACGTCTTAAGCTCCTTCCATTTTTTGGAATTGGACAATGCCCCAGTCCTTTCGTATGTTGATGTCGAGGATTCATATGAGAAACTCTCATTGTTGACCAAGTCGCGAGTGAATAATATATGAATCGCCATTAAGATGATGATGGACCATGCTGATGGTGATGATTGGTGCATTTTCCTGATTGATAAATGCCCAGTGTTGAGTTATCGCTATTTTTGAGATTGCCCCAATCTTATTGTAAGGGACCCAATATCGGGTTGTCGCTAATTTTGAAATTGCCCCAGCCTAGCTTGGGTAGTTGCTTTGACAGATAGGCAGATAAGCTGCCGAGATCTTGGGAGGCTTTTACCTCTATACCATATGATGAACGGCCAATGGATGTGGGCTTTTGATGTTGACAGCTTTTTCTGGTAGAGATGTCGCTCTAGTTGAGAGAGATGAAGCTCTAACTCATAAAGATATCGATGTTGTTGAGCGGGATGATGCCAGATCATCCAGAGATGCAGTGATTATTGAGTGGGATAGCGCTATATCTAGCCGAGATATCGCATGTAGTTGGCAGTGGATCTATTGGCTCGTGTAGAGACCCTTGGGCAGGAGATCACAGTGTTACCTCCTTCTGAGAGGGAATCCATGTTGTACTTGATAGCCCGCATATACATTGATTTGTAGATGGGCTTTGTATTTTTCTGCACAGACTAGCTTAGCCATTTTGTCATGTACAGTACACATTGTATATATCAAACAGCATTATATATGGCAGGGAAATATATGTTGATTCACTTCCCTTTTAGTTGTGCCTTGCTACTTGCTTGATATTTACTTATTTCTCCAAGACTTTATGATCTGGATGTATTCTGAACTCCTCCTTGATGGATGGACAATGAGATGCCTTAGGATTTTTAGAATGGATCATCGCTCTGTGTGTGTTCTCTACCATCTTTGGTGTCTTGGGACTGGTTTCTGTATGTGGTCATGAATAGAAGTGTGTTTGTTTTTGTTTTTTTCTGTGGTGAGATCGGACCATAAAAATGGCTGCCTACGTACTCCCGTGTATTAGGGAGATCAGGTCTGCGTAGTTCGCCCCATGTATAGGGCGGATTGCAGGTGAAAAGTTTAATCCTATGTATAGGATAAACTGCGGGTGTGAAAAGTCTTATCCCTAGTGGGGTAAAATTGTAGGTGTGAAAGGTTCAATCCCTGGTGGGATAACCGAAGTTGAGTAAGGGTTCAAAACCAAGTTGAGAAATGGATAGAGCGATCCGAAAACCAGGGTGCTGGTTAGAAAAGTGTGTTTGTCCTTGATGGAGCAGATGAGTGTGAAGAAAAGTTGTATGTAATGAAGGGTTAGAAAACCTGAAATGACTAGGGATCTGGTGATCCAAAATCAGGATGTTTGCTTGATGGTAACTTCAGACATAGTACCATTTCACGGTGTCCGAATTGATGAGTTGCGGAAATTCATCGCCGTCCATTTCCTATAATCTGAAGCGCCTCTTGTCAATAAGTTCTTGACAATAAACGGGCCTTCCCAGTTTGGAGTGAATTTTCCTTTAGACTGAGCTTGGTTGTCAACGATCTTCTTCAAAACCAAGTCGTGTTGTTTGAACTGCTGTAGTTGGACTTTTTTGTTGTAGGATTTTCTTTACAAGTAGAGGGTCGCTCATGTGTGGGCCACATACTCCACCATGGATCTCATTCATGAGCCTTTGAGCTTGGATCTCGTCCAGACTTCTGAGGAGACCTCGTCCTGCATCTCTTTTGTAAAGTGCATCTCCGCTCAGGTAGAATTTCATAACAAGTTGATGGATCCGCCTTCTTTTAGTCGGGCTCGCCTCAGCGGGTGTAGATCTATCTTGTAATTCCTCATTGATATGCTGATATAAAGGGTGCTGGATGGGAGGTAGCTCATCCGATACTTTTCCAAGGTAATTCCACTAGGCTGGTGCCTTTTGCAGGGCTAATGTGAGGGTTGGCATGGCTTCCTTGTCATGTATGTTGATCAAAGAGGCCAAGATTGCTAGCGCATCCACAAAATCATTCCTATTTCGAGGAATGTGGAGGAAGGATTTTTCTTCAAACTCCGAAGCCATTTGTAGAACCTGCCGATGGTAAGGCAGCAACTGTAGAACCTGTTGAAGAGCTTTTTTCATTTTCTTTTTTCTTCTTCTTCTTTTTTTTTCTTTTTTTTTCTTTTTTTATTATTTTTTTATGCATTAGATCGTGGAAAAGAGCCATATAAATCACTGATAGGTAGCTCCGGCATTGATGAGGTCGAATGACAATCGTCTGTAGCAAAAGGTTCTCCAAGGAGTGATGAAAGCAGTTTTATCACGATCCTCTTCAGCAACCATAATATGATGGTACCCCGCGAAGCAATCAGCAAAGGAGTACATGTCGTATTGAGCAGTATTGTCAACGAGAATGTGGATAAATGGCACGAGAAAGCTATCTTTAAGGCAAGCTTTATTCAGATCCCGGTAATCCACGCAAACTCGCACCTTTCCTCCAGGTTTAGGTATGGGAACGATATTAGATATCCATTCAGGATATGTGGACCCCATAATAATACCAGCTTGAAATTGTTTCACAATTTCTTCTTTCACCTTTAAACTCCACTCAGGTTTCAATCGCCTGAGCTTCTGCTTGACAGGCTTGAATCCCCCTTCGACGGGAAGGCGATGAATGACAATGTCAGTGGATAAACCAACCATGTCTTCGTGAGACCATGCAAACACATCCTGGAATAGGGTCAATAGAATAACCATGTCATTCCTTTGGTTTGGAGTGAGGTCCGTACCAATCTGGATTTGTGTGGGGTTTTCTAAGGTTCTGAGGTTTAAAAGAGGTGGTTTGATCAAGATTTGGCTTGGGTTTGTCTTCGACCTATTCTTTGATCTCCTGAGGTATCTCATAGTCCTCTTGTATTTCCATCAAGTCTGAGTCCAACTTTACATTAAAGTTACAGTCCTTGTGGAGAATAGACACCTCATCAGCAAGTGTAGGCACATCTAACTTTAGAGTCCTGAAACAAAATGCTTTCACCTAATATATGAAACTGTTCAATCAGACAAAGTGTTAGCATGTAATGACAAAAGTAACTGCTAATACTGTATAGAAAAAGTTAACAGTTATTGCTATCTACAGGGCAGAATGAGTTTCTGTCCGTTTTACCCTTGTCGACCAATGCAAGGAATGCTGCTCTAATTGTCGAGGGCAAAGTCCTGGTGGACTGCAGTGATGGAGGGGCTGTCATTGTCCTCCTTTTCCCGAATGATGACCATTATGTCTGGGCAATCATCGTCTGGGGTGTATATATTTGTATGCTTATCATGGACAATGATGCGTATGCCTGACATCATTCAGACAATGTCTCATTTAATTCTTCATTCCTCTTCTTCCAATGTGGGATTTGGAACTAGGATTTCTTTCTCCTTCACCGGTATCGGTTTAGGAAATAACATAGTCATTACATGGGCAGGAACCCTTATCGGAGACCGTACAGGCTCAGAAACTGTAGGTGGAGATAATCTCCATGTGGCTGAAGTTGAAGGAATCTGTCTGTGCTCATGAGGACTCCTGCGACTAGAACTAGTAGTATCTGGACCTTGGGTTCCTTCTTGTATGGAGGATTCAACATGTACGGGTATCCTTGTACCCTGAGTAGATTGGTGTAGTTCTTTAACCAGAACAGCTAAATCTGTGATTTGTTTACTCAATTCGTCAAATTCTTTGCGAGAAACTGGATTAAGATCAGTCTGGTCAGATGAAGACATGATTAGCTGTAGGCTCGTGGCCTTTTTTGATTTTGACCGGGTTACTAGACCAATTATATCCCTACAAAAAAGACTTGTGTAGTTTAGTCTTAGTGAATGTAGCAATATTACGTAATGTTTCTGTTTAGGAGTGTCGTCCTGCGAAACGGATGTTAGTTGACAAGATAACATGTCCGGTTTTGATATAAAGGGAAGGCATGTACACATATTCCTTCATATTTTCCATTACATTGAGATTTACATGGAAATAAAATTACAAGTAATTAAAATGTGAAAGTATGAAGAGACTTCCCTTCGCATTTGGTTTATCAGAGGTTGACCTATCTTAGGTTACTTTCGCGATTTTTCGGCATGAAGGTTCCCAAATCATCGCAATTTACTTGACGGAAAATTAATCCGGTCTTTCAACTGGAGCTAATATGGGTGGTGCCTTTCCTAAGTCTCGTTGGAATTAGTCTTCCTACGAGTCCAGTAATCAAACAGCGATAGGGTAGCCTCCTGGTGGAGGGACCACACAACATACATTCACATACATCGCGTCTCACCGTATGAAAATGATGACATGTGCGAAGCACTAATATCACAAGCAGATATAGTGTAAAGCATTAATCGCAGTAAAGATATGCATCCATACACATTCATCATAAATGTAAATGCAACATCCATACACAAGCATATAACAGTTTTAAAAAGCTTATAATAACGGCTTAAGTCCTCTTACTGGAGTCCCTAGCAGAGTCACCACCTGTCGACGTCGGAATTTTTATTTGTCCCTTTTCGTTACCTATTTTTTTGTGTTCTCATTTTATGTGAGATTTATTTGAAAAAATAAGTGAAAAAGGTCCGACATGTGTAAGGTCGACGATTGGACTGTAAGAGTCGCCGGTTGGTTTTTTAACTGGTTGTACCAACACAACCGAGAAAAAGGTTTGCACATTAACCCAGTGATGTGACACTGCTAAACGGGTCTGTGAAATCGAGATTCATTTAGGGTCCGGGGACTTGCTTATGTGGAGGGAAGGTGTTAGGCACCCCCCGACATCCGTGTTGCCACGGTGACCACCACTTTTCAAGAAACTGTTATATGAATGTGTATGTGTGTGTGTATGGGTTAATGTGCTTTTATTTGGAAGTAGTGCGAGGCCTCGTTCGCACCTATATACACAGGGTTTGAATTTATGTAAAAATTTAATTTTTAAGCAAAACATGGCAGTGATATTTTATAAAAGAGGTTTTTCAAACCCTTGTGCTCAATAGTAATTGAGGTCTTTTACACTCCCATTTTATTCATTATTCGGCTGGATTAATTTTATTTTTTTACAGATGCGAAGCATCTGTATAAAAATAATGTACAAAAAGTGTTGAACTCCTCGTGGGTATGAAAACCATCTGAGGAGATCCAAACATCACAGATAATTTTACAAGCTGCTTATAGCTGAAAAGGTCCATCACGGGAACCGAATCTAGATTCAGTGGACTGAATCTGTGATCACATGATTCCTAGGCTCACATGATGCCGCAGTTGATATAAACGCAGTAAACAGGTATATATATATATATATATATATATATATATATATATATATATATATATATATATATATATATAAGTTGTAAATATATATATACAGACATGATCACCAACCACGAAGCACCTCCATGGGGGATCAGAAATATAAATAAAGCTGTAAAAGCTATCTACCGCCACGGGAGAAACTCCAGGCGAGACGAAATGTACAGAAAGTAGTAAAAACGATCAACCACCACGAAGTAAGCTCCAGGTGGGACGAAATGTAAATATATATATATATATATATATATATATATATATATATATATATATATACGGTCCGGATCAAGTGCATACCCCTTATCTTACTAACCCGTGCTCACCCCCCTTTAGGTGACGGTTTTGGTCATACAACCGTCGTATACTTTTAGCGACGGACAACATATAGCGTCGCTAAAAGTATAGACGACGGTTGTATGATCGAAATCGTCGCCTAAAGGGGGATGAGCACGGGTGAGTAAGATAAGGGGTATGCACTTTATCCTTGCTATATATATATATATATATATATATATATATATATATATATATATATATATATATTAAAGCAGTAAACGCTCTAGACCGAAGTCTAGGCTTATCGAACAGAGTTCGACACGCAGTTCATATATATAAATGTATATACATACAAAAGCAAGTAAACGCTCTAGATCACAGTCTAGGCTCAATTGAGGCATAACTCAATAATGTTAGTCCATATATATATATATATATATATATATATATATATATATATATATATATATATAAACTGAAATAAAAACACGGACTGAAGTCCGGGCAAACGCACTCAACACGACTCTCAACGTGAAGGAGGGTGTGTGCAAAGATGAAGAGAAAGGCTTTAAAGTGTGTAAGAAGGCTTACAGTGGAATACCAAAGAAGACTTCAATAACTTGAAATGGATGAACACTAGGCTCCCGCCGGTAAAAATATGACAGAATATAAGCTCAAAAGTGTTTGAAATGAGAAAGTATTTAGTTTATAGTGTGCATAAAGCAAATTGGACAGGGTTTCCTCGCTATTTCTCTTGCAAATATGGCCACCCCAAGCCCCATATATATAGAGGGGGAGCCGCAGGTCTACCTGCGGCTGCCCGGGATGCCCAAGAAGTGGGTCCTGTCGTGTCAAAGTACGTATATTCGGACAATACGTTGTTCGCTTAGTCGTTCATAACTTTCAATTCGGGAGTCCGATGGAAGCGTGCCATACCATTCCAGAAAGCTCTTTCTGAGAGCTACACAATGACATAGGATTTGCCCTTTTTTTATTCCAAGAAGATAGGTCCATGACCGAAATGGCATTCCCGAATTTTCGTCAGGTAGTCCGTTGAGCCGTTTTGCGTAGTTTGAGCTCGAAAGTTAAGATATGGTTCTTGTGAGACTTCTATTAAAGTAATTTGAGTTTAAATGATTATATTTGATGTGAGTTGAAGTTGAGCTAGCAAAATGACCATTTTGCCCCTCCCGGAGTTATCTCCGATTTTCGCACAATTTTAGCAATTTTTCTCAAGGTTATCTCTGAGGTTGACCTGATGTTGACTTTGACTGTCCTCAGGGTTATCTCTGAGGTTGACTTGACCTCCTGGAGTTATCTCCAGGCTTTGAACTTGATCTCCCGGGGTTATCTCTGAGGTTGAAACTAACTTTCCCAATGTTATCTCTAGGGTTAGAACCTGATTTCCCTGGGTTATCTCCGGGGTTGGAAACTGGATCTCCTGTGGCTATCTTCAGGGTTGGAATTGATGTTGTGGTCCTCCAGGGTTATCTCTGGAGTGTGAAAAGGATGTTTTTGCTTTCCTGCATAGTTAGTAACAGGAAAAGAAAATTTCGAGTGTCTACAAGTACCCCGCCATGCAAAGTACCCCAAATAAATAGTACTCCGAGTGAATATTAACCGAGTGAATAGTACCCTGAATGAAAATATTGAAATTTAATAAGAAAGTTCATACCAATATTCCAATGAAACGATACTAGATGAAACACAAAACTCAAGGATATTCTACTAATTTCAGGAATTATAGAAGCAATACTTACCGTAGTAAGTTTAGATTTAAGAATATAAAAAGAAATAATATACGAAACTGCAAATAGATTTTCACCGGTCATGCAGTAATTCGTGTAGACAAATCTTTTCCACAACTAAAGAATGAGTACGAAGGGTTATTCACTATACATGCGGTAATTCGCGTAGATAGGTTACTCCCACAGATTAAAGAATGAATACGAAACATAATATCCCTTACGAATACGAAAAATAATACCCCTTACGAATACAAAAGAAATAACACCCCTTACCTTAGTAGGAGATTGGATATTGCAATAGTGAAGTAGCAAAATACTCTTCTTCTTTATCTCTATAGTTTATCTCTCTATAGTTTCTCTTGCGAGTCTTAGTAAATTGGTGAGAATGAAAGAAGAATAAGCTTCTATTTATAGGAGAATGAACTAAATAATAACTGATTCACGGATGGTTCAGATTGATTTACTATTAAAACGAACGGTCCATATTGATTTACTATTAAAACCATAATCGACGATCCATATTAATTTACTATTAAAACTATAACTGACGGTCCATATTGATTTACTATTAAAAGCACAACCAACGGTCCGAAAAATTAGTATATTTTCCCATGGAATAATAAGTCAAACTTACAATAAACGCTTCATGACAAACCCCTCTATTTATATCAAAAAAGTTGAATAAATATTTACCACAAATCACTTATTTTTAATAAACACAATTTTAATCTTTTAACAATTATTCATCATTAATATTATAACTCACAATATTGACGATCAGATCATTCCCAGGAAAGAGGGGGCTTTCCGATAAGAATTTCTTCTTATTGGCGCATAATTAAATAACCTAACCCCTTTCCTCGACAGAACTTTCTAGACATTGTCAATAATACAAATAATAATATGAATAAATGTGTAGTCTCAATTATTGATTTAATAATATAAAATATTGTGCAAAAGATACTGTGACAAAATTGAATCAATAATATGATATACTATGCAGCAACTATTGTTGCAATAATTGAATAAAACTGAGTGACTTCTTATATAAACATCAATAATCAGAGATATTGTGCAATACTGTGTGCTACTATGCAACAACACGTATTACTTTACTTTCATCTTCGGATATTTCAACAGTTTAACGGTAAAAGTTTTGCCATTATTTTTATAAAAAGTTTATTTCTGTCGCTTTCTATATCCGACAGTTATTCTGTTGTGGGGTCCATTAATGATTGTGTCGTCGTATGGATATTCCCCGATAAAAAGAATATTTCACGTCCAAATGAATATTTTATGACAACTTGCTTACTTTGAAAATTTTTCACATATCACCCTTAACTTTAACCTTTTATCAATTTAACCAATTACTGAATAATAATTAGAAGAAAAATTGAAAACTTTTATTTCATAAAATTTGGGGTCTTACAACATGCAATATGTGCGAATCAATAATCAAAGATGTGAAATAATCAACAATAATTATCCAACATGCTTGAAAGATAATAACTCGAGTTTGAGTTAGGAAACTTGCCTTGGCCGTTGACTACTGCTACACAATTTAATGTAACTTCGTTCGAAAGACCTATAATTAATAATATTGATCTCTCAATTAGAATAATACATCATAACGTATACTACTGTGTTAGTTCCCGGAGGCACAATATAGATCTAGAAGGGGGGTTGAAGAGATCTTTTTCTTTTCTTTAATCACGCTTTCTTTGTTTTATCTTATCTTATCAATTCATGCACATCAGAATAGATTAACCTACGTTTCAAATATATAACATTAAACACAGTTTTAATGTAGAGTTGATTGCAAGAAGATATAGCAGTTATAGTACAGAATGTAAATTACATAAAGTAAATAACACCAGAGATTTTAAGTGGTTCAAAGACTAAATGCTCCTAATCCACTCTTCTGCTTCAACAAGCAAGGATTCCACTAAGGATTTGATCAACTTCTGAATCACTAAGATTCCTTCAAGACTAGTAGTCCTGGAACTCTAGTTCACTAAGAATTCTTCAAGTCCAGTAGACTTGGAACTTTAGTTCACTAAGAACTCTTCAAGGCCAGCAGTCTTGGTGTGATAACCCGAGAATTTAGACAATTTATTAAATTCTTAAAAGATTGAATTAAGGTTAAATATTAAATCTAGACAGAAAATAAGTGTATGGATTTGATATTTTAGGGAAGGAATTTTGTGAATTTAAAAACTTTTGGTAAAGGTTTACAGTGTTAAGGGTATAAGTGTATATTCTATCCCCAGAATCTCATCTCACATTACGCAAACAAATGAGGGTAATCCTTTCTTATCTTTTCTTCCAATTCCCACGTTGCTTCTTCTGCATCGTGGTTCTTCCATAACACCTTTACGGAAGGTATAACTTTGTTCCGTAGAACTTGCTATTTTCTATTGATAATCTGAATCGGCATCTCTTCATACGTTAAGTCCTTCTCGATATGAATAGGCTCATACTCTATTACGTGCTTGTAATCTGGCTTATAAGGACGTAACACAGATACGTGAAACACGTTATGTATTCGTTCTAGGTCTGGAGGTAACGCTACCATATAAGCTACCTCGCCTACCCATTTTAACACTTCAAAAGGTCCTATAAACCTAGGACTTAACTTCCCCTTCTTTACAAAGCGTAACTTTCCTTTCCAGGGAGATACCTTTAGAAATATATACGAGCCTACCTCAAACTCCCTATTCACTCGTTGAGAATCCGCATACTTCTTCTGTCTGTCTTGAGCTGCTACGAGACGCATCCGTATCAACTTCACTACATCCGCTGTTTGCTGCACCAATTCTGGTCCAAGCATTCATCGTTCTCCTACTTCGTCCTAACACAATGGTGTTCTGCACTTTCTTCCGTATAAGGCTTCATAAGGCGGCATACCTATGCTTGCATGATAAATATTGTTATACGCAAATTCTACTAATGGTATATGATCATCCCAACTACCCTTGAAATCCATGATGCAAGATCTTAACATATTCTCTAACGTCTGAATTGTTCTCTTGCTCTATCCATCGGTTTGTGGATGATAAGCTGTGCTCAACTTCAGCTGCATTCCCAACTGCTCTTGCAGACTCCTCCAAAAGTTCGATGTGAATCGTGGGTCACGATCTGACACAATCGAAACTGGTTCTCCATGCCTGGAAATAACTTCCTTAACATAAAGTTTATCTAATTGGTCTAAGTTATACTTAACCCTAATTGTCAAAAAGTGAGCCGACTTCATCAACCGGTCCACTATTACCCAAATCGCATCATACCCCTTTCTGAGTAATCAGAAGTCCCACCACAAAGTCCATTATGATATGCTCCCACTTCCATTCCGAAATTTCCAATGACTGTAACAAGCCACTTGGTCGTTGATGTTCGGCCTTAACTTTCTAATAAGTCAAGCACCTACTCACATACTCGGCTATCTCTCTCTTCATGTTCGACCACCAAAAACTATGTCGAAGGTATTGATACATCTTAGTGCTACCAGGATGAATCGAGTACCTCGAACTATGAGCCTCTTGTAATACGTGCTCCTTTAATTCCGTCTCATTCGGAACCCAAATTCTTCCTTCAAATCTTAATAATCCCTCATTATCAAGACTATACTTAATTTCTTTTTCACTGGTTAACCGCTTCTTCATCTGGTTACACTCATCAGTTTTGAGCTGCACCTCCTTGACTCTCTCTACAATGGTAGATTGAATCTCCGTCGCAAACAGTCTCTGTCCCGATTCACTTGGCAATTTCACCTCTATCTCCATTCTATCCATCTCTGTTATTAACTCAGTTTGAGCCGTTAACATAGACAACTTTTCTCGACCCTTCCTACTTAAGGCATCGACAACTACATTGGCTTTTTCGGGGTGATACAGGATTTCACAGTCGTAATCCTTTATCAACTCCAGCCATCTCCTTTGTCTCATATTCAACTCCTTCCGTGTGAAGATATATTTTAGACTTTTATGGTCCGTGTATATCTCACATTTTTCTCCGTAAAGATAATGTCTCCATATCTTTAAGGCAAAAACTACCGCGGCTAGTTCCATATCATGAGTAGGGTAAACTTTCTCATAATCCTTCAACTGCCTTGATGCATACGCAATGACCTTGCCATGCTGCATGAGCACGCAACCAAGTCCTCTATGCAAAGCATCACTCTAAACTACAAAATTTCATGTGTCATCGGGTAATGACAAAACAAGCGCTTCACTTAACCTCTTCTTCAGTTCTTGAAAACTATCATCACATTTCTTAGTCCATGCGTATTTCACCGTCTTCATTATCAAGTTAGTCATCGGAGTAGCTATCTTCGAAAAATCCTGGATGAATCTCCGATAGCCGCTAACCCTAGGAAACTTCGCACCTCAATCGGCATTTTTGGTTGTTCCCAATTCATCACGGCTTCCACCTTTGCTGGATCTACTGAAATCCCCTCATGGTCAATGACATGACCTAAAAATTGTACCCTTTCTAGCCAAAATTCACACTTAGTGAACTTCGCATATAATGTCTCATTTCTCAGTGTCACTAACACTATTCTTAGGTGTTCAGCATGATCTTCTGGCATCTTAGAATAGACTAGAATATCATCAATAAACACCACGACAAACTTGTCCAAATATTATTTGAACACTCTGTTCATCATATTCATAAATACAGCTGGTGCATTAGTCAACCCCAATAACATCACCAAAAACTCGTAATGACCATAACGAGTCTTGAATGCCATCTTTGGTACATCCTCCTTCCTAACCTTCAACTGGTGATACCCCATTCGCTAATCTATTTTAGAAAAATACTTTTCCCCTTTCAACTGATTAAAAAGATCATCGATCTTGGGCAATGGGTATTTATTCTTTATCGTTAACTTGTTCAACTCTCGGTAGTCGATACAAAGTCTTAACGATCCATCCTTCTTCTTCACAAATAGTACCGGTGCTCCCCATAGCGAAACACTCGGTTGAATGTACTTCCTGTTCAACAGTTCTTGTAATTGTACCATTAATTCCTTCATCTCCACCGGCGCCATACGATATGGTACCCTAGAAACTGGTGCCGCTCCTGGCACAATGTCTATTACGAACTCGATCTCCCTATCCGGTGGAAGACCTGGCAATTCACTTTGAAATACATCTGTGAATTCTTTAACTATAGGTATTTGTTCCATGGTCGCTTCCACTCTCTGGGTATCAACAACATGGCACAGATAACCTACACACCCCTTCCACAACAGTTTCCTAGTTTGTGTCATCGTAAGACAACACGAACGTCTCGGTAATTTGTTACCGTAAAATACTACCTGAGTTTGTCTCAACGTTCTAATATTCACTCATTTCTTCTGACAATCTATAATTTTCCCATTGTTAAACAACCAATCCATTCCGAGAATTACATCAAATTCTCCTAACTTTATCGGTATCAAATCTACCGATAATTTACAACCCCCGTATGTCTACGCAACAACTCCTATGAATATCTTCAACAGGAATTATTTCTTCGTTTGCTACCTTAATATTTAAAGGTATAGGTAACTTTTTGGGAAGTAATCTTAATCGTCTAGCAAAATCACATGCTATAAACGAACAAGCAGCACCCGAATCAAACAGCACGTAAGCATTTATATTGTTGATCAGAATAATACCTGCAACTACGTCCCTTGATGCCATCGTATCTTGGACCGTCATGTTAAAAGTACGGGCCATCGGCCTACCCGGCTGGGCTGGACCACTAATAGCTAACTTACCGCTATTAGCGCCCTTATTCCCGTCCGTCCCCTTCTTTGGGCAGTTCTTTGCTATGTGGTTAGTTGACCCACATACAAAGCATCCGTGGTTCTTCTTTGAACTTGGAAAGTTAGGTGAAATATGCCCTTCCTATCCACAGTTATAGCATACAGCCTTCCCCTTGAGATAGACTCTTAAGTGAATCTTCCCACAGGTCTTGCAGGCCTCCATCCTCCTCTTCGCATCTCCTTGCTTCACTTCGGTATTCCCAGAGTTAAAACCTTTCCATTTCTGTCCTTCACCACTCCCGCTGGCTCCTTCTATCTTCACTCCCCCGTCAACTTTCCCCTTATTCTTCTTATCCTTGTGGTACTGGCTCAAAGCCTCGCTCTCACCTTCGGCGATTTTCACTTTCTCTAGTATGGTCCCAAAGGAAATACTTTGGAACACAGATATCTGGTTATAGAGCCAGGTTTTCAAGCCCTACTCGAACCGTCGAGCTTTCCTAACCTCGGTGTCCACTTGGTGTGGAGAAAATCTTGCCAGTTCGTTGAACTTGGCAGGATATTGGGGAACCGTCATTTCCCCTTGTTTCAAATCTAGAAACCGCATTTCCATCTTCCCCTGCATACTCGTGGGAAAGTAGTTCTCGAAGAATATCTCCTTGAACCTCACCCACGTTAAGTTTTCTATGCCAGCTCTAGCCTGGTTGGCCTCCCACCAAAAGTTGGCCTCTCCCTTCATCATGTAGGTTGCAAAGGTAACCTTATGACCCTCGTCGACATTTGCAATAACAAATGCCTTCTCGATTTCTTTCACCCACGTTTGAGCTTCTATTGGGTTCGTAGTTCCTTTGAACTCCGGCGGACCCACACTCTTAAAATCCTTAAACGTAGTAGCTCGTACTACTCCAGGATTTAGGGGGATATTAGCCCCATTTCTATTAAACGCTGCGGTTAATAAATTATCAAATTCCTACATTGGGTTAACCGGACCTCCCTTCGGTTGATTTACATTAGCGTCTTGATTACGTGGTCCTCTTCTTGGCGGCATTTTGCTGTTATAATAAACAACATATTTCGTTATTATTCGCTTCCTGTTAGTTATTTATTCAAGATTAAACAATAACTTCAACATTAATTACTCAATATGTTTCCAAAAGGGCTTATATTGATTCATCTCTTGTAGTATAATGCTACATCATTTACAATACACAGCCTAAATTGATTACATTACTATCCCGCAATTGCTTTCTAAAAATTAGAATTTACAAAAGACTACCCTTTTATATACAAAAGAGGGTTTTACGTCACTACTAGATACACAATATTTACATATCTAAAACTACTCTAGCCACTACTAGATTACATCTGCCTCAAGGCATTATCAAAATCCATCTTGGCAAGACCAGCGATAATATCCCGGCTGATAGTATGCAAGTCTGCCCAGCCTCTATTGGATACCCAGCTACCTATTGTTGGAAATCCTGATGAGAACTCCTATAAATATAGGACATTCTCCCTATCTTCTATTTCTTGATCTTTAGCTCCCCCCTGAGCTCAAAGACCTCTTATTTTAGCTCATAGACCTTGTCCTTGGCTAAAACTCTCTCGTCATGTTCCTGCTCCCACATCGACTCCACATTTGTCTTATCCTCCAAGACAACATGGAGTTCCTCTTTTAACTCCTTTACCTCCTTACAGTACTGGATGTTTCTATTGAATACTGCCATAAACAGTGACATCATTGACTCTCCCGGAGCCATCTCTGCTGCTATTGCTACTGGGATAAAGGACACTGCCTCCACCTCTTCTTCTAACATGTCGTCGAACACAGACATAAGGTCTAGGCTCTCTGAGTCTCCAGACTCAACTACAACTTCAGGCTCTGTTGCTATTGGGTTCGGTATGATCTCTACTTGATTCACCGACCCTTCGCTGACTACATAAATATCCCTATACACTTCATTTCCTCTTGACATCTACAACAAAACAAATAAGTTTGATTAGTACACGTCAGTAGAATAATAAAAACACATAACATATATAATACATTTTTATAGGGTAATTTACCATTTTTTACTTCTTTGACTCTTCTTAATGTTATGACTTAAGGTTCTAATTCCCCCTTAAGTTTTATAACCTAATACTTTGATACCAACCTATGAAGCCCCCAAATCCGGGTATCTTCCAACCCGACATATGGTGCTACACGGTGCTACAGTTCACACAAACATTCCATTGAAATGCCTCAACAGAATGAATATGTCTTATATATATTCCAAAACAATATTATCATTCCCCAGGTTCTTTATAACTGTTACACTTGTTCTTGTCATAATATCAAATATTATCATTACAAACCTATACTATTACATTAGTAATCTACATGTTCGCCTTAGCCTTCCCTTTATCCTTGTCAGATCCTTCGGTCCGTTCGGTCCTAGCTACATTCATATGGTTCAAGCAAGAGTGAGCATAACTAGCTCAACATATACAACAATTCCAATAAATAACAAGCTTGAAACATAGGAATCGTATATCTTCAATAACTGAACAATAGTTACGAAGTACTATCGATAATTTAAAATAGCACTTATTTTCCCTCAAAACGTTTTACAATGACAATATTCAGTAAAACATCAATTTTGGTCCAAGACCATGAGCATTTCATAATTTCATTGAAAAGTACATCCCGACACTAAGTCTGTAAGTCCGGCATAACTTACAAGCACGTCTAGGTGATCAGCCTATAATACTCTATGTTGATCAACACTACATTCTTTAAACGTATGTACGTTTAAGTTGTGGCAACCTCACGTGCCTGTCGTTTGACGACAAAACATTTTAGCATACTCAGTCTTCATTTGAAAACCATACCAACATAGTTTAGTAAAACATTGATAATACTTTAACAGATTATAAGAAATCCAACATATCATAAGTCTAGCCAAAAGAATTAGCTTTGACCTCATCATACATCAATTCATGCGTAAGAATATATAAACCACAAAGCTTGTCCAGATTGAGCTGGAACAAGGGTTAGAACACTTGCCTTCAACGTCTGCTACTGTTATTACATGTTCACTTTAAGTCTTTAAGGTCTCTACAGTAGATGATAACATCACATAACACATTAGGTCATGAATAAACATACATGATTTCTAATGAATTTTACCCTTCTTCTTAATCTACTCATGGCTTAGATTTGTTACTATTGGTTCTGGCTTGCCCTTATAGCTTACATTGTCATTACGTTCATGTTTGATTGATTATCTTCAACCTTTAGGTATCATACTTAAGGTTTAACAATGCCTTAACAATGTTATAATTAAGCTTTAATTCGTTACTAATCAACTAACATTCTTGCTCTACTTACAACCTTTTCTTACTGTCAAAACCCTAAGGCTGGCTCTATGGCGCCAGCTTCCCTTCTTGGACTTGTGCTGCGGCGCGGGTTTGCAGTGTACAAGCCTCGGCCTCGGCGCTATGGCGTAACTCTATTTTCACTGAGTCGCGTTGCGGAGCCAACTAACAGTGCACTATGGTTTCGGCCTCACGCTGCGGCGCATGCCTTTCTTCCTTGAGTCACGCTGTGGCGCGGACTCTGTGCCTCAGAAAAATTTAACTGATTTTCTACTTAATGAACTTCCCGGACACCAAATTTGATCATTTTAAGTCCGAATTGGGTCGTTCAAAAGCAGTTAGCTCACAAATCACATACTCTATGTGTTCATGCAAGAACTTTACATTTTTGACTTCGTTAACTCAAAATTCACCTATGAGTTTATTTTTAATAAAAACGATAAACATTCGTGAGCGTTCAACGCTCGTTTCTTCGTTCTAAGTCGGAATTCGGTCATTTTTGAGTCTGCAACTCTATAATGCCAAATAAGACTTGTTCCCATTGAAAACCAATGTTTCTGAGCTCAATATCAAAATTTGACTACAAATCCGAGAATTTCAAGAATTCGACGATTATCGTCCAATCGTGAAAATCCCGGCATAACTTCGTTACTTATGATTTGTTCATTGCTTCAAATGGATTTTATCCATCATATTGACATCTTAACCTACTCATTTCATTAACTATTTTCATGTTAAGTTATTGCTTGTTCTTCATGAGCTTATAACTTATCAAAGTATAAACTACATATAATTTCATTTCTCATGACTTATGATAGTTTATGTCTTCCAACCATCATGCTTACATGTCCTTCTCATACAATCTTATTAAGTTAAACATATGACAAATTCATATATGTTCTTCATAAGTTCATAACTTATTTAAGTTTGAATTACTTATTCATAACTTATACGGCTTAAGTCCATTGATTAATCATTCTCTTCATTTCTTAACATACATGTCTATTAATCTAAACTTCTCTTATCAACCTACCATGGTAGAGATGGAAGACTAATAACATAGGAGGCTTACCCTTGATGATCACTTGAATCTTTCTTGTTCTTACTTCTTGCTTCAAAGTCTAACTTTTGTTAACTTATTATCTCTAATCAATAAGCACTTAACTTGTTGGATGAAAAATAACAAACAACAATTGAAATCCTAAGCTTACTATTTATAGGACTTCCTAAGTTAGGATAATTTGTTCATTAGGTCATCCCACCTCCTTAAGCAACTCCTTACTATTCCTTACTTCTTAATTAAGTTAACTTGCTAGCCACTTACTTTACTTAGCCATTACATCATTTACTTGATCACCACATTATTTTCTTGGTCACCAAGATCAACCATATGACCATGGGTTTCCCCATGGGTCACCCTAACCCATTGGATCAATAATTTGGGCTTAGGTTTAATTAATCTTAACTTAAGCTTTTGGGCTTGCATTAGATTACTTTGAATTTTACATTAATAACCACTTGGGCTTTTATTAACAAATCTTTGGGCTTTCATATTAATTCCTATTGGACTTGCACATCCTACATAATCTAACAATTCCATTTCATTTAGCTTAAAGCCTTAGAACGTGTACTATACGTATTATTCCCGTATTCTAACTCGTATACTATTTATAATATATGATATACCATTGATGAATGGGAGTTAAACCTGCGAATCGGATACTTTATGACTTAAATACTTGCCTAAATTCGTAGTTTTTATGTAGTTTTATAGAAATATAGTGTTATTGGGTTTAATCGTGCATTGCAGAGCTTCACAGTGTTTTTTACAACTTTAAAGGGGTAAAACAGTCATTTTACTCTTGTTCGCGCCGCGGCGCCATCTCCAGGCTCAATGGTCGTGCCGCAGCGCCATGGCCTGGCCCATGCTGACGTAATCCGCGCCGCGGCGCCATACATCCTCCTTTGGCTCGCGCTGCAGCGCGAGCTCCGTGTCCCAGTTCTTAATGTGGCGCCGCAGCGCCACTCAATACTTGGTGTCCCGCGCCGCGGCGCCACCTCCAGTTCCCAGGCAGACAAGGACTTTGTTTGACCTAGCAAAAAGGAAAAAGCATATGATAAGCAAGGGCGGCAACTTAGATATAGAGGGGAGATACCAGAAACCAGAAGGAAGGAAGGAAGAAGCTTGAAGGAGGAAAGATCAATTGCTCTCCACATTTTCCGAATGTGCGCGTGAAGAGAATATTTGGCAGAAGATAACTTCTTTCTACAGGAGTTTTTCTTATTTCAAATATTTTGTTTATTGTATTTGTCTGATAATGGATAGTGCAGTAAAAATTTGTGTTGGTCTCATAGTTATGAACTAACTCCATTTTTAGGATTGCAATGTAACCTTTGAATAGCTTAACCGACTTTCTCTCTCGTTTTATATAATGAAGCATTTTGGAATGGGTTGTTGTATTTTGCTTTTATTGTCTGATTTCTTGATAAAGAAATTGGTACTGATAGTAATGGAAATTGACAAATGGATATTACTATTTGTTTTTAAATGCAGCAACACCTGTTATGACCTTGACATTTGAATGTGGGGCTTAATGTGCCAATAGGATAGACATATCCTTATTTACCTTGTGCGACCTTGTGAATGTGCTTAATGACCTCGACCTAGTTAGTTCCACCGATAGACATATGGTGTTCTAGCTTGTTAGTGATGTGCATTTGACCTTCGACAGAAGTTTATCCCTATTATTGTTCTAGGTCGACCATTCCTTGATTCGTTTATATTGTGGAGAGTTAGAAGATTAGGCGAAGCATTAGGGGAGTTGTAATCCTATCTTACCTTCCTAGCACAACCAACGTCTCTAAGTTAGTTTTCTTATTAAAATAGCTTAACCAACCTTTACTTTCAATCGTTTAGATAAATTTAGTAACGACTTTACCTTAGTATTTGTTTCCGTTAAATCTTTGTCCTCGTGGGTTCGACACTCTATTTTCTTATATTACTTGTTAAGATCGCGTATACTTGCGCGTGTTTTGCGGTTGCGAAAGTATCAACAACCATCATTCATATATACTCGTATAATACTTCGTATCATACTCGTATTCAATACCTCGTACAATACATATGTATCATACGATCATCACATTAGCTTCTAACGCTTTATTTTTCCTAACGTTCTCAATTTAAGTTCGCATGTAAAAAATTACGTTTTCCATACTTGAATTATTATTACATAATCCATCTCACCTCGATATTCTATCGTTACGTATTTCTCGAAAGTTCAAAAATAATTCCCGAGCGAAAATCGATGAATAGTATTTTTCAGAAAATTTTTCGGAAAGCTTTTATTTTCATCTTAGAAATTCAAACACTTTAATTCCTTCACGTAGTCAAAATACTACGACTTTTCGATGTTTCTAGGTTATAGAACGACATTCATCTTACTAACATATAATAATAACAAATAATATAATTTTATTCATTATTTAATTAAATAAAATTATTTTACAAAGAATCCAAATTTCTCGATCGTTACAATCGTTATCTTTTGTTTATCTTGACAGCTACTGCATTGCTGACTTCCTTTTGCCAGTCACGTTATCTGAAGTCTTCATACTGTTGCTTGTGGAAGACTTCCCTCAAATGGCTTTACAACTTAATTAGGATGCTGATTGAATTGGTGCTTTGATCTTCTGTTTGCTTGCAATCCATTTGGTGAGTGCTCTCTGGCTTCCTTAAGGCGGATTGCATCTTTATAGTTCTGACCAGAGGCTTTATTCTTTGGATGCTTTGGGACTACGCATGTGTTGAGAATCGTGTTAACATTACAATTATTCCTTGCCGTTGTGAGCACTGATAGGCTTTGTCGAAGACTTTGTTCTGCAGACTACGATCTAGCTTTAGTTCTGCAGACACTATGACTCCGAGAGCAGATTATACGTCAAACCACGATTTCTGCCTTAACACTTGTCGTCCTTGTCTGATCTAGCTCGAATACGATTTTTGCTTCTAATATGATCAGTAGACTTTACGACTTTCAGTGTGGTCTACGATTCTTGACTTGGCTCGACAGGCGTTTGGACCAACTCTACGATTCTGAGTGAGACCCTCCAAGGCAGACTACGATTCTATAGCAACTTTCTCAATACTCTACAATTCTGCCTTGGCTTCTGCAATCCCTCGGCTGGCTCGACAGACTACAATTCTTTGAGAGTTACTCTCCTTACAAACTTCGATGGCTGGTGCAGTGTTCAATGATAAAGTTGGCCTATCTATTACATCATATAAGATCACCCTAACAAGCTTGATCTTTCTATGTTTAGTCCTTGTACATCAAATTATTTTGAAGGACTTTACAAAGCTGTTTTGTATAATCAACCTAACATATTTGATCATTTCAATCTAAGTCCTTATACATATATTCCTATTATCTATTCAAGGATTTTACAGCTTGTTTCAATATAGACATATTTGCACATTCATTCATTTATTTCATCATCTTCATCATCAAATTATACGAATAAAGGAATAACATTCACATGCATATTCATAACATACTGCAATTTACAGTCATTATATAGCTTAAACATGTTATCATGTATTCCTAACAGTCGTTAGAACACATAAAAACAAGTATCAAGTCAAACTATTTCAGTCTGGTTTGATTTCGGTATTATTTCGACGTCCCGATTGTGTTATCGGATAATTATCAAGTTTATTTTCAATAAAACTCTATTTAAAAGCTTCAATAATATCTTAGATAATTTAATTATCATTTATAATATTTTTCAAAAACTCATAATAATTTTTAAATAATTATTATCATTTATAATAATTTTTCAATCATTAATATCATTTTTGAATGATTTAATTGCTAAATAATTTCATTATCAGTAATATTTAAATAATTTAAAATATTAATAAAATTCATGTCAAAATATTAAAAGTTATTTATTATCACTCAAATTATTTTTAAAACCTTAATATTACCTTTAAATAATTTTTAAAACATTTAAGATTATTTTTAAATAAGTATCATTAATATTAAGATATTAATGAAATTCATGTCAAAATATTAAAAGTCGTATATTATAACTTAAAATATTTTTAAAACCTTAATATTACATTTAAATGATTTTTAAAAAATTTAAAATTATTTTTAGATAATTATCATTAATATTAAGATATTAATAAAATTCATGTCAAAATATTAAAAGTTATTTATTATAACTTAAAATATTTTTAAAACCTTTATATTATTTTTAAAAGATTTTTAAAACATAAAAATCATTTTTAAATAATTTATTTAATACAATTATTAAATAAATTTATCATTACTATTTAAATAATTTAAAATATTAATGAAATTTATGTCAAAATTTTAAAAGTTAATTTTTATAACTTAAAATAATTTTTAAAACTTAATTATGAATTATTCATAATTATTTTCTATTTTTTCTATTTATTTTAATTAATATAATTAATTTTTATTAAAACTGTCGCTAAAAGCCTATCGCGACAAAAACTGTCGTTGTAGGTGTTCCTCAGCCTTGAAAAGCAGTCAAGTCAACTCTTTAGAGCCTACATTGACTATCTTTAATTTTTAGTTCATGAAGTTTTTGGTATTAGAATGTATCATTGATGTAGTATTGATGTAATAGTACAAGTACATATCAAATTTGGGGTCTAACTACATCATATCATGAATATATTGATGGTCAAACTAGTCAACTAAGGTTGTTCTTGAGTTCGGGAATTTCCAGAATTGACAGTCAGTGTTGAGTAGCCTACTTTATGCTTTAATAACTTTGATTCTATGTGTTATCTAAGTGATCCAATGTCTCACTCTTGTAGTAGACATGGCAGGCTACAAAAGTGGTACACTGGCTTAGCCTAACAATATCACATGAGAGAGATCTAGCTAGTTAAACTACCTGTTAGAGCTTGTTCTTCAATTTTTTGAAATTTCCAGCAAATTGGACCAGAAAATTGGATTTCCAGCTTGGTCAACCCATATTTGACAATTAATAACTTGAAATCTGTTGATGTGATGGGTAATCCATTGTCAGGGTTTTGTAGTCCATATGTCTGTGTACAAAATTGATACACTTAGACAAGCTAACAACATAACATGAAGAAGATCTAAGCCTTGCAAAAGCTTGTCAGACCTTTCTGGGCGGAATCTAAGTTTTCCAGTAAAATTTTCATTACTAGTCAACCATGTTTGACCATGAATAACTTTAAATATAAACATGATATGGACATGATTCCACTTCCAATTTACTCTCCTCATGACATACTATAACAATCATACACTTAACAGATCTAACAATTAACAGATCAAGATCTACAGGCCTTGACATTTGACTGTCAGACCATATTTTTAGGGTTTTTCCAACTTGCTTAAATCTTCATTTCCATGCATTTAAATGGTATCGATTCATGATTTAACAGCATAGATAACTAAATAACATAACATAGAACATATTTAAACATAAAAATTGAAAATCTACCTAAGCATACAAGATCTAGCTTAGGGTTAGGGTTTATACCTTTTTGAACCAACTTTTGATTTCTCCTTTTTGAATATGATCTTGTATGTTTATGAGTTATTCTTGGCTTGACTTATGGCTTAGTTTTACTCTAAAATTTGTGGCTTATGAGAGAGAGAGTTGGCTATCGCGATAAAAACTGTCGTTGTAGGTGTTCTTCTGCCTTGAAAAGCAGTCAAGTCAACTCTTTAGAGCCTACTTTGATTATCTTTAATTTTTAGTTCATGAAGTTTCTGGGTATAAGAATGTATCATTGATGTAGTATTGATGTAATAGTATAAGTACATATCAAATTTGGGGTCTAACTACATCATATCATGAAGATATTGATGGTCAAACTAGTCAACTAAGGTTGTTGTTGAGTTTTGGAATTTCCAGAATTGACAGTCAGTGTTGAGTAGCCTACTTTATGCTTTAATAACTTTGATTCTATGTGTTATCTATGTGATCCCATGTCTCACTCTTGTAGTAGACATGGCAGGCTACAAAAGTGGTACATTAGATTAGCCTAACAACATCACATGAGAGAGATCTAGCTAGTCAAACTACATGTCAGAGCTTGTTCTTCAATTTTCTGGAATTTCCAGAAAATTGGACCAGAAAATTGGATTTCCAGCTTGGTCAACCCATATTTGACCATTAATAACTTGAAATATGTTAATGTAATGGGTAATCCATTGTCAGGGTTTTGTAGTCCATATGTCTGTGTACAAAATTGATACACTTAGACAAGCTAACAACATAACATGAAGAAGATCCAAGCCTTGCAAAAGCTTGTCAGACCTTTCTGGGCGGAATCTAAGTTTTCCAGTAAATTTTTCATTACTGGTCAACCATGTTTGACCATGAATAACTTTAAATATAAACATGATATGGACATGATTCCACTTCCAATTTACTCTCCTCATGACATACTATAACAATGATACACTTAACAGATCTAATAATTAACATATCAAGATCTACAGGCCCTGACATTTGACTGTCAGACCATATTTTTAGGGTTTTTCCAACTTGCTTAAATCTTCATTTTCATGCATTTAAATGGTATGGATTCATGATTTAACAACATAGATAACTAAATAACATAACATAGAACATATTTAAACATAAAAACTGAAAATCTACCTAAGCGTACAAGATCTAGCTTAGGGTTAGGGTTTATATCTTTTTGAACCAACTTTTGATTTCTCCTTTTTGAATCTGATCTTGTATGGCTATGAGGTGTTCTTGGCTTGACTTATGGCCTAGTTTTACTCTAAAATTTGTGGCTTATGAGAGAGAGAGAGTTGGCTATAGTTAGTGATAGGTCTTCATTTTTTTAGTATTTTGATGATAACAATTATTGGTAATATAATCTTCTATTAAGTTTATCATTTTGTATATTATATTATTTATTTTAATATTTTCTATATTTGAATTAATTTTTATTTACCTTGATAATTTAAATACCAAGTGTTAAATAAAATAATTCATATAAACATTTCCAAAGCAAGGAGATCCTATTTTCTTTCAAAACTCACAAAAACAAAATTATGCAAAATTGTTTTATTGTATGCATGTATATATATCTGTGTGTGTGTGTGTGTGACGCCCCCAAAATAGGTATACACAACCCATTCTGAGTCGCCAAATACATGGTACAAAATTTAAATACAAACTTAATTATACATCTGTCGTGTAAAATACGACAAAACATAAGCTGAGAGTTTTAACACGAATATTGTCTCGTAGACTATATCCAAACTGAAATGGAGTCATCATTACAATTATTATCACGCTATTTTATAAAATATTAAGGACTACTACAGCTACCATCTCGGACCGTCACTCCATTCCCCGACTAGTCCCGACTATGTTCTTATTTCCTAAAGAGAACAATGAAAGCAAAGGGTGAGCTCAACTAGCCCAGTTAAAAATATTATGACTAAGATAATGTAGAATAAATTATCGTTAGCCTTCAACAGTGTAAAACTTATAGAATATAATAGACAACAACTTTAACTGTAGCGGAACAAGTAATCGATTAGAAGAGTCAAGTAGAGCATGATATCTACTATCTTCTATAATTTAAAACTTCATCATCAATATTTTATCGCTGTAACACAACTCAATAAATAATCTACATCATCAAATTATCCATGTACTACAGGCCAAGGATATTCGTTAGTATCACATCCACGAATTATCCATGCACTACGGGCCAAGGATATTCGTTCTTATCACCAATGGTCATGATCATGCCAACAATTATCCACTAATGCGCTATGGGCCAAAAAGGACTTTGACCACATCATTTGTTTGTAATATTACAGGTCATGATTATACCAATACAAACTTTCCTGGTCATAATCATACCAATCAATAGTCCATCTATGCACTACGGGCCAAAGATGACTTTCATCATAATTTAAGCATGAGGATGATGACAATGATATAAGAATTCAATTAAGTGAGAGCAAGGATAAATTTTAAAGATTTATAATTTAATTTATCCAGAGTTCAAGAATGTCCAAATTGTCAACATGATAATTACTTTGTGGAGTAAAATTCAAGAATAATATTCATGTATCAAAAATAATTTGGACAGAAAAGAAATCAATTTTTGTCGTGAATAGTACCTCGGGTGAATAGTACCTGAGTGAATAGTACCCCGTGAATATTATCCCGACTAAATAAATATTCATGTATCAAAAATAATTTGGACAGAAAAGAAATAAAAAAAATTTGTCGTGAATAGTACCAAATGAATAGTACCCCGTCATTCAAAGTACTCCGAATCCCCGAGTGAATAATACCAGAGTGAATAGTAACCCATGAATAGTATTTCGTGTGAAAATATTGAAATTTAATAAGAAAGTTCAGACCAATATTCCAATGAAACGATACTAGATGAAGCGCAAAACTCAAGGATACTCCACTAATTTCAGGAATTATAGAAGTAATACTTACCATAATAAGTTTAGCTTTAAGAATATGAAAAGAAATAATACCCCTTACCTTAGTAGAAGACTGAATACAGCAATAGTGAAGTAGCAGAATACTCTTATTATTTCTCTCAATAGTTTCTCTCTCTATTGTTTCTCTTGTGAGTCTTAGTGAATTGGTGAGAATGAAGGAAGAAATGAGCTTCTATTTATAGGAAAACATAGTTTTGATAATTGCACGTTAGGGGCTCGACTTATTACAGTTTCGTACCTCAATAATGGCACCTTAGTCTAGGTGACATCATCATGACATCATGAAGATGTCATTTCTTACATCATAATGATGTCATGGATTGCATCATGATGATGTCATGCTTACATCATCTTTGTGTTTCTTTAAGGATGATGTCATGCTTACATCATGCTTGCATCATCTCTTCTCTGATTGGTTGATTCAAGTTCACCTAGATTGGTTAGCTTATTACACTTTGGTACCCCAAAAGTTTTCGAAGCTTGCATTATTCCCCTTTAACTTTTGTAATTCACTTATCTTCAATGAACAGATTTTTAATATTTCAACAATTATTCATTATTAATATTATAACTCACAATATTAACAACTAGATCATTCCCAGGAAAGAGGGGACTTTTCGATAAGGACTTCTCCTTATTAGCGTGCGATTAGATGACCAAACCCCTTTCTTCAATAGAACTTTTTAGACATTGTCAATAATGCAAATAATAATATGAATAACTTTGTCGTCTCAATTATTGATTTAATAATATAAATATTGTGCAGATGATACTGTGACAATAATTGAATCAATAATATGAGATACTATGCAGCAACTACTGTTACAATAATTGAATAAAACTGAGTGACTTCTTACGTAAGCATCAATAATTAGAGATACTGTGCAATACTGTGTGCTACTGTGCAACCACGCGTATTACTGTACTTTTATCACCGGATATTTCAGCAGTTTAACGGTAAAAAGTTTTGTCGTTATTTTTATAAAAATGTTATTTCTGTCGCTTTCTATATCCGACAGTTATTCCGTTGTGGGGTCCACCAATGATTGTGTCGTCGTACGAATATTCCCCGACAAAAAGAATATTCCCCGACTGTAGACACTCGAAATTTTTTGTACACCTGTTACTAATATTGCAAGAGGACAGATTCATCTTTTAAGAGGGAACCATGAAAGATGATCCATATTCATGCCGGATACTACCGGAAGTTCAGCATCAACCCCGGATCGCAATCTGGGAGTAACAATCTCGGAAATAACCCCGAGGTATGTAGATACAATACCGGAACACACACCGGAGAAGATCGATTAATCTCGGAGATAACCCCGAGGTATCCAGTCTCAGTCTCCACCATGGGAATAGCCACCAACCTTGGTGATAACCCCAAGGAATGCAATTTCGGCGATAACCCCAGAAATGCTTGTTACAAGTGCGACCATCTTCAATCTCGGCGCTCACAACGAGATCCACTGTACCATCCCAGCGATAACATCGGGAAGACAGACACACCTCAAAGATGACAATGAGGACCTTCAACAAATTGCAGCAGTCCAATCTTAGCGAAGCTAAGCAACGTCTGCTTTATCAGTCCAATCCGGCGATAACATCGGTGAGGGGCAACATCGTCATTTGACCAACACGATGTCACGCCACGTCGCCTCAACATATCTACGCAATAATGTCCCACAAGACTAATCAATCCCGAGTGACTATTGTGTGGGGTAACAGATGAAAGTTGAAGTTTGAAGACCGGAGGGCACCGTCCCATCTTCAATGACTTCGCACAAACTCTAATCCCATGCCATCGTACAACTCTCGACAACAGCGGTCCGAAATAGGTCCTGTATACCTTAAACGAATGCTCGGATTACACTTCTGACAGTTCGAGTGGACATTATAGTGCCTGAGTGCACGTACTTCGAGACGACCCGAGTCAAAAAACCCGGGCCCACCCGGGTTGCCTCTGGTACACCTGCGGCTCCACCCTCTATAAATAGAGGGCTTGGGGTGGCCATTTTGTAAGAGAAAACGACGAGGAAGCCCTGTCCAATTTGCTATGCACTCATCCCAGGCAGTGTACTTTCCCCTTTTAAACATATGTGAGCTCATATATAGCCCTTTTGTACCTACAAAAGTCTGTGTTTACTCACTCTAAAGATATAGAAGTCTTCTTTAGCAGCCCATTGTAAGCCTTCTCACACACTTTAGAGTCCTTTATCTTCATCTTTGCACACACCCTTCTACACGTTGAGAGTCGTATTGCTTGTTTTTACCCGAACTTCGGTCCGTGGTTTCATTTCAGTCTGTATATATATATATTATATATATGTATATTTATATATATATTGACTAACATTATCGAGTTATGCCTCGATTAAGCCTAGATTTCGGTCTGGAGCGTTTACTGCTTTAATATATATATTATATATATTAATTATGTGTCGAACTTTGTTCGATGAGCCTAAACTTCGGTTTGGTGCATTTACTTGCTTTCTTATATATATATATATACTTATATATATTAACTGTGTATCGAACTTTGTTCGATGAGCCTAAACATCGGTTTGGTGCGTTTACTTCCTTTCTTATATATATATATATATATATATATATATATATATATATATATATATATATATATATATATATATATATACTTATATATATTAACTGTGGTCGAACTCTGTTCGATGAGCCTGAATTTTACATCCGGTATGTTTACATGCTTTTATATATATATATATATATATATATATATATATATATATATCTTTACATTTCGTCCCACCTGGTGTTTACTTCGTGGTGGATGACCGTTTTTACAGTTTTCTGTATATTTTCTGTATATTTCTGTATATATATATATATATATATATATATATATATATATATATATATATATCTTTACATTTCGTCCCACCTGGAGTTTACTTCGCGGTGGTTGATCGTTTTTACAGCTTTCTTTACATTTCGTCCCGCCTGGAGTTTCCTCCGTGGCGGTTGATAGCTTTTACAACTTTATTTATATTTCTGATCCCCCATGGAGGTGCTTCGTGGTTGGTGATCATGTATGTATATATATATTTACAAATTTTATATATATACCTGCTTACTGCGTTTATATGAATTGCGGCATCATGTGAGCCTAGGAATCATATGATCACAGATTCAAGCTATTGGATCTAGATTCGGTTCCCGTGATGGATATTTTCAGCTGTAATCAGGTTGTAAATTATATATGTGATGTTTGGATTTCCTCAGATGGTTTTCATACCCAGGAGGAATTCAGCACCTTTTTGTAAAGTATTTTTCGTACGGATGCTTCGCATCTGTCAAATAAAATCAATCCAGCCGAACACTGAATAAAATGGGAGTGTAAAAGGTCTCAATTACTATTGAGCATCAGGGTTTAAAAAACCACTTTTATAAAACATCACTGCCATATCTTGCTTAAAATTGAATTTTTACATAAAATTCAAACCCTGTGTATATAGGTGCGAACGAGGCCTCGCACTTCCCAAATAACAGCACATTGACCCACACACACATTCAGATAATAGTTTCTTGAAAAGAGGCGGTCACCGTGGTAACACGGATGTCGGGGGGTGCCTAACACCTTCCCTCCGCATAACTAAGTCCCCGGACCCTAATGAATCTCGGTTTCATCGACCCGTTTAGCAGTGTCACATCACTGGGTTACTGTGCAAACCTCTTCTCGGTTATGTTGGTACAACCATTTAAAAAACCAACTGGCGACTCTTATAGTCCAATCGTCGACATTATACATGTCGGACCTTTTTCACTTGTTTTTTCAAACAAATCTCACCTAAAATGAGAACACCAAAGAACAAGTAACGGAAAGGGACAATAAAAAATCCAGACGTCGATAGGTGGCGACTCAGCTGGGGACTCCAGTAAGAGGACTTAAGCCTCTATTACAATTTTTTTCAAAATTGTTATCTGCTTGTGTGTGAATGTTGCATTTACATTTTGTGATGAATGTGTACGAATGCATTTCCTTACTTAGTGCTTCGCACTATAAACTGCCTGTGATTTTAGTGCTTCGCACTATAAACTACTTGTGATAATAGTGCTTCGCACATGTCATCATGTCATATGGTGAGACGCGATGTATGTGAATGTATGTTGTGTGGTCCCTCCACCAGGAGGCTATCCCGTCGGTGTTTGATTACTGGACTCGTGAGAAGCCTGATTCTCCGAGGCTCAGGAAAGGCACCACCCAAATTCGCTCCAGTTGAAAGACCGGATTAACTTCCCGTCAAGTAGATTGCGATGATTTGGGAACCTTCATGCCAAAAAGTCGCAAGAGTAACCTAAGATAGGTTAGCCTCTGATAAACCCAAAACGGAGGAAAGTCTCTTCATGCTCTCATTTCAAATTACTTGTAAAGTACAATTACTTGTAATTATCCTCCATATCTATCTCCATGTAATGAGAAATATGAAGAAATGTGTACACATACATGCTATAAACAGCTGACATCCGTTTTACAGGATAAAATTCCTAAACTGGACACATCACATAGCATGTTATTATCCACCCTAAAGACTAAACTATGCAAGTCTTTTGCAGGGAATCAATCGGACCTTCCACCCGTTCAAAGTCCAAAAAGGCAACAGGCCTACAGTCAATCATGTCATCATCCGACCAGACTAAACTTAATCTAGTTTCTCGCAAAAAATTCGATGGGTTAAGCAAACAGATTACAGATTTGGCTGTTCTATTAAAAGAATTACACCAGTCTACACAGGGCCAGAAAATACCCGTACATGCTGAATCCTCCACACAAGGAGGAACCCAGGTCGTTACAATACCTGAACTGCAGTTGGATCCGACCAACAAAACTCATGATGCTACCCATCCCACTGGAGATCCAGACACTGGTGACATCAAAAAGAGACTCTTCGCACTATCAAAGGAATTGGAACACACGGGAGTGTTTCATATGCTGATTTGTGTATTTTCCCTGGTATTCATTATCCGGAAAAATTTAAGACTCCTGACTTTGAAAAATATGACGGGTTAGGAGATCCTTACACCCATCTAAAGGTGTTTATTAGAGAACTGGGATCTTATGCAGAGGATGAAAAACTCAGAATGCAACTGTTCCAAAAAAAATCTAACTAGAGAAGCCCGTTCGTGGTATACAAGATTAGACAATTCAAAGATCCATAGTTGGGAAGAGCTAGCACACGCTTTCCTCACCCAATACAACTTTCAATCTCAAATGGCTCCTGATCGGTATCAAATTACCAAGATCAAGAAACAGTCTAATGAGTCTTTCAGAGAGTATGCTCAGAGGTGGAGACGTCTGGCTGCCCAAGTTAGTCCTTCCATGACAGAATCAGAGATGGTCATGACTTTCATAGACATACAAGAAGCACCTTTCTATGAAAGACTTTTAGCCGGCATCGGCAAACCATTTTCTGAAATGGTCAAACATGGGGAGATGGCTGAAATGGGATTGAAATCCGGAAAGATTCAAGACCTAGCTGCACTCAAAGTTGTTGCTGATCACATTCAATCTGAAAATTATGAGAACAACCCCCGTAGGGTCCATAAAAAGAAAGAAGAGGATGTTTCCCTGATACTACAGGGTCAAAAAGGTAATCAGAACATGCCTATCCAGAGGAGAAATTACACACCCTTTCAAGCACAGTCTTCAAACCCTCCAGTACCAAAAGGTGGAGAAGTCAAACGACCTCGAGTATTCACACCCTTAGGGGACACCCTCGAGAACATTCTCAATCTTCTAACAACACAGAAGAAAATCACGCATCTTATTCCACCAGCCAGCCCTAATGGTCGGGGTTTTAATGCTGCTCGAAAATGTGCTTATCATGCCGGGGCACCTGGACATGATACTCAGAATTGTTGGGCCTTGAAACACAAAATCCAAGACCTGATAGACAACGGGGAAATCGTGGTCACCAAACCCGATCAGCCTCACGTTCAAGATAACCCTCTTCCTCAACACAAAGAAGAAGTGGTCAATATGATCAATTGGAGCAGTGGACAGAGTTCTAATTTCAGCTGTGAATCCTCTCAGACCCCCAAAGATGGTGATGGCAGATGGGATTATGCCAAGTTCCAATTCACAATGGAACGAAAGATGAAAGCTCTCTTTAAACAAATTGAGCAATTGGCGGAACTGGTGACTTATCAGCATCAAGTGACTCGTCAGCTAATTAGCCAGGAGCATGCCAGTCTCCTTCCTATTGTCATGAATATTCCCTCTTCACTTTCAGAAAATGAAATGCTGGAAGACAAAGTGATGAAGAGAGCGAATGCTAAGGCCCGTCGGAATTTTTCCAACAAAAGGGAATTCACATATTTGGGACAACCTATGGAGGAAATCCTTCATATGTTAATCAATGAAGGAAGGATTAGTTCCCTTCCACCTCCAATCAACCCCCGTTCAGGACGATACAACTCTGAGGGAGTATGTCAATATCATTCTCAATCTCGCGGTCACAACACAGAAGAATGATGGGCACTCCGCCACCTTATTCAAAATTTAATCGATAGTGGCGTACTGCGTCTGGCAGATAACGACACTGTGTTACAGGAAAGTGAGGATTCATGTCTTACTAAGTGGAAGAGTGTAGTAGTAGTCATATCCACTGAAAGTGATGGGGTTAACAAATCACTTGTCATGCCAGTAATTCAACTCAAGGGAATCAACAATCCTTTGAAAGTGGCCGCTCCCGAGCCAATCAACTTGCCGTGCAGAGCACAATATCCTATTGTTAGCTTGCAAGCAGTTTCGTGGAATTATGGAGAAGGTGAAGGATCCACCTCGTATACAACTGCTGCAGTGTCGAAGGAAAATGCACTGTATCTTTCCTAACGGGTAATAAAGCCTGTCATCAAGTCTAAGGGGAAAGTACCCATTGAGAAGATTGAAAATTTCCTCCGCACTATGGGTCATAACGAAGCCAAGGTGATTTTAAGCTTGAAAGAAGCTCCACAACAGATATCAATCTTGGACTTGGTCCTGACCTCCGAGAATCACCGGAAGGTCTTGCTAAAGGTTTTAGAAGAAGCCTATCTACCAACATCAGTTGATACAGAAAAGTTTCAACATCTGGTTGATCACATTTTCAACAACAATGTGATATCCTTCACTGATGATGACATACCGCCCGAAGGGACCGGTCATTGCAAATCGTTGCACATTGCGGTCTTGTCCTCAGGATATATGGTGGCGGGAGGTTTAATAGATGAAGGTTCCTCTCTGAATATCTGCCCATATGCTACCTTGGTGAAGATGAATATCAATCCCAATCGAATTCGAAGTAGCCATACCATCATCAAAGCTTTTGATGGAGCCCGCCATAACTTGGTCGGGGTAGTTGAGCTGCCAATTGAGATTGGTCCTCATACATTCTGCTTATCCTTCCATGTGCTCAAGATAGATTCGGGATACAACCTGCTCTTGGGACGACCATGGATTCACATGGCAGGGGCAGTCCCCTCCACTCTTCACCAATAATTTAAATATATCATCAACAATAGCTTGGTCACAGTCAACGCTGAACCGGAGATTCCTCAGCACGGGGACGTGCCGCTCATCAATGCCAATAAGGATGTTGAGCCAATTAGTTTTCATGCTATTGGAACACCACTGCCCGAACCCCAGATTTCTGCCGAGGTAATGTCGGCCACACAAGAAATGATGTCGTTGGGTCGTAAACCGGGACAAGGGTTGGGTAAAGATTGCCAGGGTGTCAAGTATCCTATTCGCTTAACCCAGCAAATTGGGACAGCTGGACTAGGCTATTCTGCCAGTTCTAGTCACAGGAATCCTCATAAGCATCAGCAAATTCCTGCAGCTTCAACCATGCGGTGTTTAGCTTCGCCTTCAAGCTCTGAGTCCGCACAACCTCCCGTAAAGGTGCCAGCCAATATAATGGCGATGTTATTTCCCAAGCCGGTACCGGTGAAGGAGAAAGAAATCTTTGTTCCAGATCCCGCAGTGGAGGAAGAGGAACGAAGAATCAAGCAAGACGTCATGCAGATGATGTCCGGCATACGCATCATCGTTCATGATGAGCATACCAATAGATACACCCCAGACGATGATTGCCCAGACGTAATGGTTATCATTCGGGACAGGGAAGATGATGATAATCCCTCAATCACTGCGGTTCACCCGAAATTTGCTATTGCCAATTGGAACAACATTCCTTGCATTGGTCGTCAAGGGTAAAGCGGGCGGAAACTCTTTCTGCCCCATAGATATAATAACTGCTTACTTTTCAGTACAGTATTAGCGGTTTATTTTGCCAAGATATGCTAACACTGTGTATGATCAACACATTTCATATATACTAAGTGAAAGCATATTTTATTTCAGGACTCTGAATTTAGATGTGCCTGTACTTGCTGATACGGTGCCTCTTCTCCACAAGGATTGTACCTTTGATGTAGAGATGAATTCAGCCTTGGTGGATATACCAGATGACATTGAGGTGCCTCCAAAAATTCAAGAATGGGTCAAAGACAAACCCAAACCCAACCTTAATCAAACCACTCCTTTCAATATCGGAACCTTAGAAAACCCTAAGTTAATCCAGATTGGTTCAGACCTTACCCCAAACCAACGGAATGACATGGTTACGCTACTAACCCAGTTCCAGGATGTGTTTGCATGGTCTCATGAGGATATGGTGGGTTTGTCCATTGACATTGTCCTTCATCGCCTTCCCATTAAAGAGGGATTTAAGCCAGTCAAGTAAAAGCTTCGGTGATTGAAACCTGAATGGAGTTTAAAGGTGAGAGAAGAAATTGTGAAATAGTTTCAAGCCGGCATCATAATGGTGTCTACATATCCTGAGTGGATATCCAACATCATGCCCGTACCTAAACCTGGAGGGAAGGTGCGAGTTTGCGTGGATTACCGGGACTTGAACAAAGGTTGCTTAAAAGATAGCTTTCCCGTGCCATTTATCCACATTCTCATTGACAATACTGCGCAATACGACATGTACTCCTTTGCAGATTGCTTTGCGGGGTATCATCAGATCATGGTTGATGAGGAAGATCGTGAAAAAATTGCTTTCATCACTCCTTGGGGAACTTTTTGTTATAAACGGTTGTCATTCGGCCTCATCAATGCTGGAGCTACCTATCAACGAGCTATGATGGCTCTTTTCCACGACTTAATGCATAAAGAGATTGAGATCTACGTGGATGACATTATTGTCAAATCCCGGAAGGAGGATGACCATATGGACCATCTCAAGAAGTTGTTCAATAGGTTGTGTAAGTACAACTTGAAGTTGAATCCAGCTAAGTGCGCCTTTGGCGTTAAATCAGGCAAGTTGCTAGGATTTCTTGTCAGCCACAAAGGGATAGAGCTAGATCCTGCCAAAATCCAAGCCATCACGAAAATGCCCATTCCTCAGACAGAAAAGGAAATACGGAGATTTTTGGGAAGAATCAACTTCATTAACAGATTTATCTCCCAACTCATAGTAACCTGTGAGCCAATCTTCAAGCTGTTAAGGAAGAACTCCTCCATGAAATAGAATGAGGAGTGCCAGAATGCCTTCCTTATAATCAAGAAACAGCTAATCAAAGCTCCCATCTTGGTACCACCCAGGGATGATGTTCCCCTGTTTATGTATCTGTCCATAAGTGACAATGCCATGGGCTACATGCTGGGACAGAAGGACGATAGAGGCCTAGAACGAGCTATCTATTACCTCAGCAAAAGATTCAGCAGCAGTGAACACAAGTACACTCTGATCGAAAAGACGTGTTGTGCTTTAGCATGGGCTGCCATGAGGTTACAGCATTATCTCCATGGGCACACAACCCATCTCATATCCCGCGTGGATCCTCTCAAGTACGTGTTCAGTAAACCCATACTGAATTATCGGCTGTCCAGATGGCAGTTGATCCTACAACAATTTGACATCGTATATGTGACTCAAAAGTCCATCAAAGGTTAAGGAATTGTGGATCAACTGGCCGCCGCACCATCTGGGGATTTTAAACCCTTGGAGACATACTTCCCTGATGAAGGAGTAATGACAATTCAGCAACACCATCAGTACGATACACGCCAAACGTGGAAGATGTATTTCGATGGAGCTGTTAATATGGAAGGTTCTGGAGCTGGAGTAGTTCTAGTATCTGATACGGGGGAGCAGTATCCCGTCGCCGTCAAATTACAGTTTGTCAGCACCAACAATACGGCTAAGTATGAAGGTTGTCTTATGGGGCTAAAACTTGCCCATTCAATGGGCATCAGGCGGTTAACTGTCCTTGGAGATTTGGAGTTGGTAATCAGACAATCCACCGGAATCTATCAAACCAAGGAACTACATTTGCAGCCTTACCATCGGCAGGTCTTAAAGATGGCTTTGGGATTCGAAGAAATATCCTTTCTACACATTCCTCGTAATAGGAATGATTTCGCAGACGCGTCAGCAACTTTGGCCTCCTTGATTCGCATATCAGACAAGGAACACTTGCCAAGCGTCACAATTTCCCTGCACAAGGCCCCAGCCTACGGGAATTACATTGGAAAAGTATCGGATGAGCTACCTCCCATTCAACATCCTTGGTATCAGCATACCAAGGAATATCTACGAGATGGATCTACACCCGCTAAGGCGAGACCGACTGAACAAAGGCAGATCCACCGACTGGCTATGAAATTCTACCTGAGTGGAGATGCGCTCTACAAAAGAGATGCAGGATTAGGTCTCCTCAGATGTTTAGACAAAGATCAAGCCCAAAGGCTTATGGATGAAATCCATGGCGGAGTCTGTGACCCCCACATAAGTGGTCCCCTCCTTATCAAAAAAGTCCTCAGGACGGGACATTATTGGCTATCTCTCAAAGCTGATTGCAATGACCATGTCAGGAGATGCTATCAGTGCCAGATTCATGGGAATGCTATACACGCCCCTCCACGGGAACTTCACAATATGAGTTCACATTGGCCCTTTTCAATGTGGGGAATGGACGTTATCGGGCCCATTGAGCCTAAAGCCAGTAATGGTAATCGATTTATCTTTACCATGATCGACTACTTCACCAAGTGGGTAGAAGCAGCCTCCTTCTCCAAGGTTACTAAAGAAGTCATCATTTCTTTCATCAGAAACAATGTCATTTGTCGATATGGACAACCAGAGGTGATTGTGTCCTACAATGCCAAGAACCTCAACAACAAAATGATGGGGGAATTATGCATTAAATTCCACATCAAACATCTCAACTCAGTCATCTATCATCCGAAGATGAATGGTGCTATTGAAGCGGCTAACAAAAATATCAAGAAGATTATGCAAAAGATGTCCGCCAATCACAAAAATTGGCCTGACCTATTGCCTCTGACTCTGTTAGCCTACAGAACCTCAATGCGCACTTCCACTGGGGCAACCCCCTACACATTGACCTATGGGATGGAAGCAGTGCTCCCCATAGAAGTTGAGATGAAATCCCTCAGAGTATTGATAGACGCTCAGTTGGATGAAGACCAATGGGTACAAGATAGGTATCACCAATTGTCTCTAATAGACCAAAGGCGAACCGCGGCTATCTTCTATGGTCAGTTATATCAGCAAAGGATCGCCCGATCCTATAACAAAAAAGTTGGGCTACGGCAATTCAGACAACATGACTTAGTTTTGAAGAAAATACTGGACAACCAAAATCAGTCCAAGGGAAAATTCGCTCCTAACTGGGAAGGCCCGTTTATTGTTAAGGAAGTATTGACAGGAGGAGCTCTCAGATTGCAAGAAATGGACAGCGATGAATTTCCGCAACTCATCAACTCAAACGCCGTGAAACGGTACTATGTCTGAAGTTACCATCAAGTAAACATCCTGGTGGTAGACCATCCGGTCACCAGTCATTCCGGTTCTTTAAACCTTTACCACAAACAACTTTTCTACACTTTGCCCCTCAGGGAAACATACCTTTCAAGCCAGCAGCCTGGCTTTCTCCTTTGTGTTCCTATAACTTAGGTCATCCCACCGTGGATTGAACCTCTTACGTATACAGTTTGGCTACCCATACATGGGATCAAACTTTTCACCTGCAGTTTATCCTCAACCTAGGATTAAACTCTCTCCTCCCTGCACTCTGACCTGCACATGGGATTACGCTTTTCATCTCGCCCTGAGGGGCGAACTACGTCGACCTGATCTCCTCTTCAATAGGAGTACGTAGGAAACCATTTCATATGGCCCGGTCGCAATAAAACAAAAACAACAAAAACATTCCCACACCATTCCTGCCACATACAGCGTTGAACCTCTTACACCAGGTTCGAACTACGCAGACCTGATCTCCTCTTCAATAGGAGTACGTAGGCAACCATTTATGGTGCGGTCTCACCCCTTACCAAAACACAAACCCTTATCAGTTTGTACTGGGATCATCCTTCAATCCACTACATTTCATTTGGCTTCAGACCAAAGGGATGGAATTACCTGAACTTCTCCTAAACAGGAGATTTGGCGACCATCTAAGCGGCGTTTGTACCTCGAAGAGCAACACCAATCCATAAGAGATGGAATTAACTAGGCTTCTCCTAAATAGAAGTGCTGGCAACCATCTGTGGTGCGGTCAATCTCAGAGAGGAAAGCCACACTCCTCTCCTCATTTCCATACAGAAACCAGTCCCAAGACACCAAGAGATGGTAGGGATATATACAGATCAATGATCCATTCTGAACTATCCAGAGACAACTCAATGTCCATCCACCGAGAAGGAATTCAGAATACATCACGATCACAAGCCCTGAAGCAGCAGGCAAAATATCAAGCAAGCAGCAAGGCATGTCTTAAAGGGAAGTGATCAAAAATATATTTCCCTGTCATATATATAATGTTGTTTAATATACACAATGTAAACTGTACATGACAAAATGGTTAAGCTAGTCTTTGCAGGAAAATACAAGATCACCTACAAGTCAGGGTATATGCGAGCCAACAAGCCCAACATGGCGTCCCTCTCAGAAGATGGAGGTAAAGCTGTGGTCTCCTATATGAGAATATCTATATGACCCAACAGATCTGTAGCTATCTGTATGGTGACCATATGATCATCAATATATGTGATCATCTCTGCGATCATGCCAGTGGTAAGGGACCTCATTGTAGTACTATCTGTAACGGCTACATCCCGGGTAGATATGGCGATATCCTGCTCAATTATCACTGCATCTCTGGCTGATATAGCCTCATCCCGCTCAACGACGGCGGCATCTCTACGAGCCAAGGCCTCGTCTCTCTCCAATAGAGCGGCCTCCCTCCCATCAAGAGCAGTCGACATCATAGATCGAATCTAATCTCTCTCAAAGGTCATCAGATGAAGACTCTACTCTAAGTACTGTGCCGAGTGCTGAATCACAATAGTACTAGTACTAGGAGAATTCGGAAGAAATGCTGGCAACCCAGCAGTAGGCTCCTCCTCGATGTAGGTATCAATGTCCTCCATGGGCTCTACATCATCTAACTCGCGCTCCGGTACTGCAATCACTGCTGCAGCCGATAAAATCTCTGTCTCCATCCACACAGAATTCTCTGCAGAATAACCAGGATGACTGACAGAAAAAGCCGCTATCTCACGCCGATCCCAACAGGCGTATACCCGAGATCGGTCCTCTGCTGAGAGGTACCAAGAAGCTGAACGTTGACCTGTCGCCCCCTCAAAAGGATGAAAATCCTGGAACTGGTCGAACTGCGACATCACGGCCAATGGGTGATAAGTGGTCACTCCCCTCAAACCAGCCAGAGGGAGATAGTCCATTCCCAGAGCATGAGTAATGAAGCTGTATGGTGAGCTAAGCCCCGAACACAGCAATATGCTGAATGGATCTCTAATATCTGCCAAGAATGTGGACCAGGACAGAGCATCTATACACTCTGATGGCTGAAAAGAGTATGACATAGCTACATCATGGGTGAAGCAGTACCCATGCCGTCTAAAAGTTCCAATCGGTCTCAAGTGTGACATGAACCACACATATAGCATGATTGAGCTACCTGTGAACACTCCTGTAGGATATGTGCAACAATATGATGCCGACCACAGGGTCTCTGCTACAATCATAGGTACAATGGTATGACCCTCCCTGAGAGCTCTCACGACCATGATAACGCCTATATCTATCTCATCCATATACCGCGGCATATACACATATGACAATACACATAGCATCAATACGTCAACTCTGGCCAAGCGCCAATGAGCCTCTGGTGTGGTGAAATCCCCGGAATGTCGTGAATAGCTATCCTCCAAGCCAAATCTGTCATACAGAAAATGTTGGGATATCACGTGGCCAGATGTCAACTCATCATGTACTACTCTGCACCTCAATCCTGTGAGACTCATAAATCGTCTGCTCATGTCTCCCAAAGCCAGATGCACGCAAGGTCTGTCTAGAGGCAGCATCGTCAATCGTGCATACTCCTCTAGAGTAGGAGTTAACTCATGGGTGCCGAATCGGAATTCCTGCCTATCCGGTAGCCAATGCTCTATCATCCCGTCCACAAATCCTGCGGGAACCTGAAAAGTCAAAAAGGTCATGGTATGTTGTAATAAATGATCTACAGTCACCCTGTCTGGTGGTGACATGTTATCATACCACGATCTCATACCCGATACCATGACTGACGATGGGGTATGATCTATGCGGCTAACTGTCGAAGAAGACATCTGTGCGAGCCGTGTCATAAGACCATCCAGGGGTCAATACCAAATATCTCTGGACATACATATATATGCATAACATGATACATGCATAACAGATAATAGATGGCAATATGATATAGGGAATGAAAAAAATAGTGCATACATTCCTAAGTATATCATCATCTAATACATCATCTCTGTACAGCTACAAATACAGGGAAATGGGGCACATCCACCCAATATCTAACAAAGGCCTATCAAAACATATAGCGAGAATTGGGCACAGCCACCCAATATCTAACAGAGGCCTATCAAAAGATATAACGAGAATATACATCAGAAGAAGACAAGGGTGTCGATGTCCACATCATCAATCCTGTCCACCTGATGTAACTCCTCCTGAGTCACTGGATCTCTATCAACAGGGATGTTAGGCCTATATAGAGGAGGATCTGTGCCGGCAAAACCGAATGGGTCACCTGAGGGGCCAGCGCTAGAGCTGGAAGGATCAAATGAAGCCGCCTCTGTCGGGTCTCTACCCAAATGCCGGATAAATATATGTGCCTGGTCCAACTGCCAGGTCAGACTATCAATTTGGGTCATATGAGTCACATCTCGGACACAAGCTATCCAATCCGTCATCATCAAAGATCCTGGAACCATATCCCCCATAAACTATGTGGCCCGGGACTGAGCTCCAATAGTGCGAGGGGACCACCACCGATGGAACGTCTCTTGAGTACATGGACCCTTTGACAATGCAAAACCGTCAACCCCCAACAATGGGATTTCAATGACGGGTGATTGCGATACAGGCCAATAACGCCTGGCAGGAGGCAAGATCGGTATACGAATCTCCCCTATAGTGCTCCTGATAGCACGCTCTCCTAAATAGAGCTCCCAGCCTCCATCTGTAAAGAGAGGAACTCTCCTGGTGGAAATTACATACTCGACTCCAGTCGGGTATCCATCCTCAAAACCCACGGTTAGGTGCTCCCCAGAATAGGGAAGCCATGTGATGCTGTCGGCCATCAGCAACTCCAGCTGCATACGGCAATGAGTGAATCCCTCAGCTACAGGGACCTCTGGCAGAATCGAATGATGCCATCGTCGTCCACGTGGATAGGTGTCTAAACCTAACACACTCATGGGACGCAAGCATGGAAGCCTCTCATAGGCCCAAAATTGCCAACATAAAGGCAAACATCTGCTGTCAATTAACACTCTTAACCTATACATGGTAAATGACAAGAGAAATACTCACCAACAGAAATGGGTAAAATCCTAGCCAAGCCTCAGTCAAACCCTGTGAGCGCATACGCATGCCCCATAGGAAATAGGCAAAGGTGTAGGAGCCCCAATCATACTCTCCAATATGGTCCACATCACGTGTAGCGCTGATCAAAGCGAAAGATACCGTGGAAGAGTTGTCTGCTATAAAGCAGCCTCGAATGATCATCAAGAATAATCGTCGTAGAACGCAATCCCTAATTCTGACATCATCAGGCATAGGCTCACTCAATAGTCTGCTCATAGCATCACGCTCAAAGGGCCTGAATGGACAGTCATGCCTTTGAGCGCCGCCACCGAAACTCCTAATAAGGATCTAACGGCAGTAGGGGTAATATTTGCCATGCAAGGCACTGGCTCCCCTCTAAACTCCATACCTGTGATAAATCGCCAATACATAGGCGTCATCATCACCTCGCAATCTAGAAGATAGAGTGACTGAGTCTGATGAAACTATCGCTCAGACAATGCCCTGAGGTAACCCCAGGGACAACGACGGGGAAGGATGGAGAAAAATGCCCCAAATCCCCACTCATGCACTACCGCTCTATAGTCAGGATGAAGCGCCTGATACATGGAGTGAATGTTGAACCAGTTCCCTCGAGGCTGTGTAAAACCAGGAACCTGCATGAAATGCAGATCAACATCAAAACCCTTTAATCCTCATCAATAGGAAAGAAGGAAGATCAAAGTCTAACGCCATACCTCGTTAGCATGCAAATATGTAAGACCCCAACTTTTATAAATAAAGATGAATTTTCTATAAATATCATTTTCGAATATTATGGAGTTAATTTGATATAATGTTATAGTTGTGGGTAATATTTATAAATTTTGCAAAGTACGCAAGTTGTTATATAATATTCGATTGGTCGGGAAATATTCGTTTTAAGAGGGAATATTCGTACAATGGCACAATCATTACCCCACAACAGAATTATTGTCGGATTGAGAAAACGATAAAAATATTTTATTAAAAATAACGGCAGAAGTTTTACCATTGATACTATTGAACTACTCGGTAGTAAAAGTACAGTAACACATGTGGTTGCATAGTAGCACACGATATTGATTATTAATGCTTATGTGAGAAGTTACTCAGTTTGATTCAATTATTGTCAGTTAATAATATGAATTATTTAGCGATAATGAAGTTTTGTTTTATTCGTATTATTAACGTAATAAAACAGAAATATCTTTTTATATAAAACAGAATACTTTATTAAAGTTATTCTATAAATAAAATATATTATATTTTATTTAAAATATTTTTTCTTTAAATATGAACCATCAGATTAAAGTAATCAATCTGGACCGTTCATGGATTAGTTACTATATATTCTATTTTTCTATAAATAGCAGCTCATTCCTTCATTATTTCTTACGAATTCACTGAACTCTAGAGAGAGAAACTATATAGAGAGAGAAAAAAAGTATTCTACTACTTAACTACTTTCTTATTTCAGTTCTTCTTTAAAACGGTAAGGGGTGTTATTCTTTCTTATTCATGAAGAGAACTTTTGTTATTCCATTTCTTATTATTCTGTTGGAATAACCTGTATACGCGGTCTACCCTATACTTGGTGACATTCTTCTATTATTCTGTTGGAACATCCTGTCTGTGTGTTTTACACCGGACCTGGTTCCATTTTTATTATTATTCTGTTGGAACATCTTGTCTGTGTGTTTTACACCGGACCTGGTTCCGTCTTGTTATTATTCTGTTGGAATATCCTGTCTGTGTGTTTTACACCGGACCTGGTTCCATTATTTATTATTCTGTCAGAATATCATGTCTATGCGTTTACGCCGGACCTGGTTCCATTATTTATTATTCTGTTAGAATAACCTGTCTGTGCGGTCTATCGCATGCCGGGTGATTTCTTTTGTTATTTCATTCTTTATTATACTCAGTTGGTTAAGTTTTAACTTCTATACTCCATGAAATTAGTGCAATATCCTTGATAATTGCGTTTCATCCAGTATCTTTTCATGAAAATATTATTCTAAGCATTCTTGAATTTTACTCCACAAAGCAGTATCATGTTGACAATTTGGACGTTGTTAATTCTTGGATAAATTAATTCTTGAACTTGTTTTGTTGAATTCTTATATCATTGTCATCATCCTCATGTTTATAAAATGTTGAAAGTCATCTGTGGCCTGTAGTGCATAGATGGACTTGGTATGATTATGACCAGAGATTATTCGGTATAATCATGACCGTAATGTTACAAATGATGTGGTAAAAGTCCTCCTTGGCCCGTAGTGCATTGATGGACAGTTGTTGGCATGATCATGACCATTAATGAATACACAAATATTCTTGGCCCGTAGTGCATGGATAATTGTGGTCGTGATACTAAAGAATATCCTTGGCCGTAGTGCAGGGGTGATTCGATGATGTGGATTATTTTGTTAAGCTGAGTCCCAGCGATAACAGTGTTGAAAAATCTTTTAAATCATAGAAGATAGTAGATTTTATTCTCTACTTGACTCTTTTAATGGATTGCTTGTTCCGCTGCAGTTAAACTTGATGTTCGTTATATTTTATCAGTTTAACACTGTTGAAGGCTAATGATAATTTATTCTGCATTATCTTAGTCATAATATTTCTTATTGGGCTAGTTGAGCTCACCCTTTCTTTCACTCTTCTCTTCAGGAAATGAGAATATAGCTGGGACGAGTCGGGGAATGGAGTGATGGACCAGATGATAGTATTAGTAGTCCTCACTATTCTATTAAATAGTGTGACAATAATTGTAATGAGGACTCCTTTTGAGTTTGTATAGTCTCTAGTAGACAATAATTGTATTCAAACTCATAGTTATGTTTTGTCGTATTGTACATGACAGTTGTATTAGTAAGTTGTATTTGTATTCTGTACCATGTATCTAACGACCCAAGATGGATGATGTATACCTAATTTTGGGGGCGTCACAAAATACATCGATGGATGTCTGCCCAAATCACCCAGCAATTCTGGGTTCACCACCTGAATGCTCGGAAGCTCCCTGCGAGGGACATGTGCAGCAGGAGCGGGATCCTCTATCGAAATATCCGCCTCCTTGTCCTCAATGTCTGGAACATCTACCTGGACAGGACGTATCACGACCTCCACCAACCGTCAAGGCTGTCTGACAGAATGGGGACGAGGTACTTCAGAAGCCCTCCGTCATACACTAGAAGTGGTCCTATAGGAACTACTCGACTGATCCAGATCCGTTGTATCTGGACAACAAGTCTCCAAATCACCTCAGAAAGGGTGTGGTTTTTCCTTACCTGGAGCTTTCTCGAATGCATTTTATGAATATATGCATGCATGCATGCATTTACTTTAATAGTAGAGTTAAAATGCATGACTACCCAATGCCTATATTTGGAAAAAATTTGCCATAGTCTCCTTTGAAAATAGGACTATCCACATGCATACAGGCATGTCTAGGTGGCCATTCAGTAGCACACCTGTCCCAAAGTCATATACATAATATATGCATTAAAAATTAAAATCATCATGCATCAGGCCAACCTCAATACAAGGAGTACTTTGCCTTGCTACCTTATGCTCATTGGATCTCAAATAAGACAAAAAATAGCAGAAAACGGTGCTAATTTGACTGTCTCAAAAGTTAAATTTTTTCACATCATTATGTTTAACATGGTTTAATACTAACATTAACTATGTTGAATATTTTTTATCTAGTCGTTTGTGCATACATAATCACTACTATGTGTTTAGATGCATTTCATGCGATAACTCAAGATCCAACAGACACAAATGAGAGAAAATACAAGCATATGTTACCAGGATAGTGTAGAACACTCGTACGGTGACAGAATTTGAAGAAAACAGCCCGAACTCAGCAGATCCGAAAGAGGCTCACGTATTTTCCTTTGCGCAACAAGTTGAAAGTGACTTGTGAGACCAACCTGCTGGAATTTATCATCCACAGTTGGTCGCAGGCCCATCTGCGACTGCAGCAGGTGCACTTGCGGCACTCCCATGCAGGTCCCATCACTCCGGTTCGGTCCAGTTCGAGTTGCAAAGGAGTTCTTACAAGCTGAAAAGGCCAAACCCGGGATAAAAATGCTACGCGATTGAGCAGAATAGCCTGAAACCTTGGTTTTTCTGGATCCAACTGTGGCTTTCTTTTCATCCATTGGTATTCGCCCGAACACAGGGTTTACTATACCGATGATTCAAGTCTTTGCATACCACATTCGGCAATACCGTACAGAGGTCCGATGCCGCCAACGTAAGGTTGTCACCCCAATCTTTTCTCACAAGAAATCCCCGACGGGGGTTACAACGTGGAATCCCCAGCGGGGGTTACAACGCATGCTCATCCGTTGACACACAAATCAACGAAGGTCAAGCAGCCTTGACATTATTACAGCCGATAGTGATTTAAACCTATCAGAGCTCTGGAGCTATTCGAGGTTTTCACACCCGACCGCTCAGATCCCCGGCGGGGGTCACAACGCAATGTTCCGGTGATCTACACGACAGCGGAGGTCAAGCAGCCTTGATAGTATATCCCACAGGATTTTTCAGACGTTGATGCACATGTTGGTGAAGTACACGTCAATGAAGGTCAGGCATCCCTGACAGCATTTGCTGTTGGCAGTAAACCCAACAGAATCTTGGCATATTCTGGCGATACTAACCAGGAGAGGTCAATGTCATCAAAGAGGATAGACGATGTAATATGTTATACACATCCTCAAATAGATCAAGCTTTATCCCCACAGATCTCTTACACATAAGAGGTACATCTGCAGGATCAAGTCATTATCCAGGAAAGTGGCGATAACTCCAACATCAACATCCTAACAGATTCGGATTACACATCAAATCTGGTGTAACATTCTATAATTTTAAATTGTTATAATAAATATTTATTAATTTATATAAATATTTAATGGATAGGTTTATTGATTGAATAATTAATTGTTTAATATGAGTGATGTAGTTTATTTAATTATTTGTTGAATAAATAATTAAATAGTAGATATTAAATATTTATCAAATTATGGCAATTGGAATTGATGTGATTTAATTAATTATTTGTTGTGTAATTAATTAAGGAGCTAAATAAATTAGTTGTTATGAGATTTATAATAATTAATTTAATTAATAAGCTAGAGAGCTTATAGTGGTTTTAAATAAATAATAATATTTTAAATGAGAAATTGTAGTTTAAAATATTAGTTGGTTAAATAAAATTATAATTATAAAAGAAATTATAATTATTTATGTGTTAAAGTAATTTAATAGATTAATATTTTAATTGATTTATTTAATTAAATGAATGTGTGATTAATAACCTTATTATAAAGGGGTTATTAAAATAAATTAAAAGAGTTTAATTTAGTTTTGCCAAACATACCTTATTGTATAATAAGTCTTTAATCTATTAAGATTTTAGCAAACAAGGTATAAGGATTAATCTATTATGTTTTAATTCAATTTACCAAACAAGGAGTCAGGATTAAAAGATTATTTTTATTTAGATTAGCCAAACAAGCCTTTTGGCTTTTAAATTTTAAAACTCCTATAACTGATATATTTATATCAGTACTTATATTATATCATTAATATATGTTATTATTATTATTACGTTATAATATTATACGTAAGATAGAAGAGAGAGAAAGGAGAAAAAGAGAAAACTCAGAGGAAGAAGAAGAAGAAAAGAAGAAAAAGTAAGAAGAAACTAGAGAGAATTGAGAGTTTTTATAGGTTTTGGAGAAAAGCTTGATAATCAAAGAGTTAGAGTCATCATCTTCTTCATAATCCAAGGTAGGCCATCTTTTCTTTTGTAAAACTCTAAAAATTTTCTTCTTCCCAAAAAGTCTCTGTGAAAAATTTTATAAACGAAATTTTGTTGTTATGATTATAATTTTGTATGATTATCAATTGTATATGTGTTTCATGAGTTATGCATGATCATAGAGAAATTAATTCATGTAAGTATGTAATTTATGAAGAAAATATTTTACAGAGAGTTTTTATGTATGAATATGGCTTTAGTTAAAATAGAAATTAAGGTCTAATTGGTTGTGGTATTGATAAATTGATTGTTAGAATTGCTAGAGTATGTAGAATCATAATCATGATGTTTAGAAATTTCTATTTTGATTTAATAACAAAGTCACAGTGTTGATTTTCATTAAAAATTGTCAACAATGGAGTTTTGCCAAAAACATTGAAATCGGGTGTTGTAAATTTGATGTTTGTGTTGTTTAGATGACTAGAAACGCGTTAGAAAGTATTAGATTATGTTTATGTAAACCTATTTACTCATTGGGTAGCTTAGTATGGTTGTTAGAAAGGAGTTTGGAGGCCTAATTTGGCTTTTCGTAGTGTTCTAGAGCTAAAATCGCATAATCGCAGCAGTGACCCCCGCCCCGGCGGGCCCCCTAGTGCAAAAACCCCCGCCCCGGCGAGGGGGTGTTCTGTCAAGCCAAAATTTTGAAAAAAAAAATTGACCAGACGTAGTTTACTAAAATGAGTATAACTTTTTCATACGAACTCCGATTGAGGTAATTCAAGATGATTCAGAAAGAGGACGAGTAGACCTACAACATTCATTCTTTAAGTTTTTTAATTTGAGGTCTGTAACAGTAGTCAAAATGGCCATATTTAGGACTATTGTGTATTTAGAGGCCATCGGAAGGCGTCGGAATGCGCAGATGCAAGTGCAATCCTTTGTGTATTAGTATAACCTAATGATAATATGTTAGACATGTAATAGGATGTTGTATCAAGTTGTTAATGTGTGTATAGTGCAATGACATGATCACTTAAGTAGTTGTAATAAAGCTAAATAATGCTGTTCATGAAAAGATGCGATTTTGTTAGTAAGCTATATGAATCTAATGTTAGTATAACTAATGTGTATTGTCAATACATATGATATGTGTAGGACCTTTGGTGAACGTGAGTAGTGATTGTTTAACCTACACGATGAATGTATTAGTTATGTGTTAATGACTAACTATGTCATGATGACATATGTATATAGGATATTGTGATTCAAATTGATTCGGTTTAGCCTACGAACAAGGCAAGTTCTCTAACTCAAAACTTCATTGTGCGAGTTTAAATTCATTTGGTACATTATTGTTTTCAAATTCAATTACAATTGTTGCAAGTTGCTACCTCTACATTTTCGTAGAGCGAAATTGTCTATTATTGAGTAGGTCATTGTATTTAGTTACTCATGACGATGCAAGATTTCTAATCCTTTATCTTATTGAACTAATTATTGTTTTCAATTCGATTACCTTATAATGATGCAAGCTGTCTAAACTTTGGTTTGATGTTGAACAAATTATTCTTGTATTACACTTGTTGTTTAGCGTGCATAAATAAATTGCTATGCATGTTTAGTATTCAATTCTAATTAACCTTGGCTTAGTATTATTCAAGCAAGGTATGCTATAGTTATTCAAATTGTATGCTATTAGATTATTCCTAATGCATGACTTTAGTTTACTATGATTGATTCAATCACTATTATTCTATAGTATAGTGTTATTGGTCTTATTCAACTACTCCTTAGTTGATGTTCGTTAAATTCCAAATTTCCTTGAAAGCTTATCCAAACCAAACTTACTTTGGTGCGGACTTGTATTCTAAATACTGAGATGAACAACTCTTTTAATAGAGGTTTACGCTTAGTGTTGAAATGGTTGTGCACAATACATTGTACGAAGGGTTGATCCCCCTAAGTACGTGAAGTCCTTATAGTCTTATGACTGTTAAAGTTTAAGTTGAAAGATTACTTATAACTGTGGACATGATTCGTGGTCATTAGACCCTCAGTAAATGTTAAAGTTTTCAGAAAGTAATAGAATTTATTGTTCAGTTCTATTAAACCTAATATTAGCAAATGATGTAAAGATAATTGATTTATCTATTATTATTTCAAGTGGGCTTTGTTTGCTCACTCTTGCCTGTAAACTTTCTTACAGTTAAGGTTGAAACTGGTGATGTACCTAGCACCAGTAAAGGGAAAGGAAAGATGAAACAATGCTGAAGACCTGTAATAGATTGAATAGTTTATTTTCAGACTTGTTTAAAGATTGTAATGAATGTTATTTTAATTATTCCGCATGAATGAATGAATGTTTGTAAAGGTTAGATAACCTGGGAGATTTATTTAAATTTAGTCCTGTATGGGCAGGTTTTATTTATTCAATTTTGTTATAATTGGGTAGTTAGAAATGAATGTTTTGATTACGTGAACACCAAATCTTGAGGAAATGGAGTACCAGGATTTGGGGGTGTCACATCTGGTCATCGTTGCCAACCCCCAGTTGAAGTAACAGGGAGCCAACAATCATCCCCAGCGTGTTGGGCTACAACCCCGTACACATGCTTCATACATTTGCATCATGTTGCTATCCATAGTACCATGTTCGTCTTGTTACGTTTCAAGTGTCTAGGATTCTTTATCCTACCCATGCATCGCCATGCATGAGTATGATAAAGAGGGGCATCTGTAGACACTCAAAATTTTCTGTACACCTGTTACTAACATTGCAGGAGGACATATTCGTCTTTTAAGAGGGAACCCTGAAAGACGATCCATATCTATGCCGGATACTACCGAAAGTTCAGCATCAACCCCGGATCGCAATCTGGGAGTAATAATCTCGGAAATATTCCTGAGGCATGCAGATACAATACCGGAACACACACCGGAGAAGACCGATTAATCTCGGAGATAACCCCGAGGTATCTAGTCTCAGTCCCCACCATGGGAATAGCCACCAACCTTGGTTGTGACGCCCCCAGAATTAGGTATACATCACCCATCTTGGGTCGTCAGATACATAGTATAGAATACAAATACAACTTACTAATACAACTGTCGTGTACAATACAACAAAACATAAACTGTGAGTTTGAATACAAATATTATCTTCTAGAGAGTATTCATACTCAAAAGGAGTCCTCATTACATTTATTAACACACTATTACATAGAATAGTGAGGACTACTAACTAATACTATCATTCGGACCATCACTCCGTTCCCCGACTTGCCCCAGCTACGTTCTTATTTCCTGAAGAGAACAGTGAAAGAAAGGGTGAGCTCAACTAGCCCAGTAAGAAATTTTATGACTAAGATAATGCAGAATAAATTATCATTAGCCTTCAACAATGTTAAACTGATAAAATATAATAGACATCAAGTTTAACTGCAGCAGAACAAGCAATCCATTAAAAGAGTCAAGTAGAAAATAAACTCTACTATCTTTTATGATTTAAAAGGTTTTTCAACATTGTGATCGCTGGGACTCAGCTTAATAATCCACATCATCGAATCACCCCTGCACTACGGTCAAGGATATTCGTGTATTCATTAATGGTCATGATCATGCCAACAATTGTCCATCAATGCACTACGGGCCAATGAGGACTTTTACCACATCATTTGTAACATTACGGTCATGATTATACCGAATAATCCCTGGTCATAATCATACCAAGTCCATCTATGCACTACAGGCCACAGATGACTTTCAACATTTTATAAACATGAGAATGATGACAATGATATAAGAATTCAATAAAACAAGTTCAAGAATTAATTTATCCAAGAATTAACAACGTCCAAATTGTCAACATGATACTGCTTTGTGGAGTAAAATTCAAGAATACTTAGAAGAATATTTTCATGAAAAGATACTGGATGAACCGCAATTATCAAGGATATTTCACTAATTTCATGGAGTATAGAAGTCAAAACTTAACCAACTGAGTATAATAAAGAATGGAATAACAAAAGAAATCACCCGGCATGCGATAGACCGCACAGACAGGTTATTCCAACAGAATAATAAATAATGGAACCAGGTCCGGCGTAAACGCACAGACAGGATATTCCGACAGAATAATAAATAATGGAACCAGGTCCGGTATAAAACACACAGACAGGATGTTCCAACAGAATAATAACAAGACGAAACGAGGTCCGGTGTAAAACACACAGACAGAATGTTCCAACAGAATAATAATAAAAACGGAACCAGGTCCGGTGTAAAACACACAGACAGGATGTTCCAACAGAATAATAGAAGAATGTCACCAAGTATAGGGTAGACCGCGTATACAGGTTATTCCAACAGAATAATAAGAAATGGAATAACAACAGTTCTCTTCATGAATAAGAAAGAATAACACCCCTTACCGTTTTAAAGAAGAGCTGAAATAAGGAAGTAGTTAAGTAGTAGAATACTCTTCTTCTCTCTCTATAGTTTCTCTCTATAGTTTCTCTCTCTAGAGTTCAGTGAATTCGTAAGAAATAATGAAGGAATGAGCTGCTATTTATAGAAAAATAGAATGCATAGTAACTAATCCATGAACGGTCCAGATTGATTACTTTAATCTGACGGTCCATATTTAAAGAAAAATCTTTTAAATAAAATATAATATATTCTATTTATAGAATAACTTTAATAAAGTATTTTGTTTTATATAAAAAGATGTTTCTGTTTTATTACGTTAATAATACGAATAAAACAAAACGTTATTATCGCTAAATAATTCATATTATTAACTGACAATAATTGAATCAAACTGAGTGACTTCTCACATAAGCATTAATAATCAATACCGTGTGCTACTATGCAACCACACGTATTACTGTACTTTTACTACCGAGTAGTTCAACAGCATTAATGGTAAAACTTCCGCCGTTATTTTTAATAAAATATTTTTGTCGTTTTCTCAATCCGACAATAATTCTGTTGTGAGGTCCACCAATAATTGTGCCGTTGTACGAATATTCTTTGTTAAAACGAATATTCCCTGACCAATTGAATATTATATAACAACTTGCGTACTTTGCAAAATTTATAAATATTACCCACAACTATAACATTATATCAAATTAACTCCATAATATTAAAAAAAGATATTTATAGAAAATTCATCTTTATTTATAAAAGTTGGGGTCTTACAACCTCCCTTCTTATGAAATTTCGCCCTCGAAATTAGGGTACATACCTGGTATGTCGAAGAGGTAAGGATACCTTGATTTCATTTTAGATTCTAACTCCCAAGTCATTTCCTCAACATCGTGGTTTCTCCACAAAACTTTGACTTGAGGTATAACCTTGGAGCGTAGAATATGTTCCTTCTTATCCAAGATTTGAACAGGAACTTCTTCATACGTCAAATCTTCTGCTATTTCGTCCGGTTCTAACTCAATAATGTGGTTCGGGTCTTCCACATATTTGCGTAACATGGATATGTGAAAAACGTTATGAACACGAGACATACTTGGCGGTAAAGCGAGTCTATAAGCCACAGTTCCTACTCGATCGAGGATTAAAAATGGACCGATGAATCGAGGATTGAGCTTTCCTCTTTTTCCAAATCTCGTAACTCCTTTCCATGGAGCAACACGTAAGAACACATGATCTCCTATATCAAATTTCACGTCCTTTCGATGAAGATCAGCATAACTCTTTTGTCGATCTTGTGAGGTTTTTATACGTTGTCGGATCGTTTGAATCTTTTCTGTAGTCATACGTACCAACTCCGGTCCCAACAACGTTGCTTCACCCACCTCATCCCAACATACTGGAGAACGACATTTTCTTCCATACAATGCTTCGAATGGAGCCATGCCAATACTTGCTTGATAACTGTTGTTGTAGGAAAACTCCACCAATGGTAAGAACTTGTCCCAACTTCCCTTGAAGTCAAGGACACAGAGTCTTAATAAATCTTCTAGAGTTTGAATAGTCCTCTCTGATTGTCCGTCCGTCTGAGGATGATATGCCGAACTAAATCGTAAATCTGTGCCCATAGCTTTTTGTAAACTAACCCAAAATCGTGAAGTGAATCTTGGGTCTCGATCAGAAACTATGGATACTGGCATACCATGCAGTCTTACAATCTCGTTTATGTACATACGAGCAAGACGTTCAAGTGTATAAGTTTCTCGTATCGGTAAGAAATGAGCAGACTTGGTCAATCTATCAACAATGACCCAAATCGCATCTATACCTTGAGAAACCTTAGGAAGACCGGTAACGAAATCCATGGTAATGTGCTCCCACTTCCATTCTGGAATTTCAAGTGGTTGCAATGGACCTTTTGGTACTTGATGCTCCGCTTTGACTCGTTGACAAGTTAGACACCTTGAGATAAACAGCGCTATCTCTCTCTTCATATTGCTCCACCAAAATGTATGACGAAGATCATGATACATTTTGGTACTTCCAGGATGGATTGCAAACGGTGTGTTGTGCGCCTCCATCATGATTTCATACTTTAAATCAGGGTTGTTAGGAACACAAAGTCTGGAGTTGACTCGAAGTATTCCTTCTTCATCGATTCTTGCTTCCGGCATAGCACCTTCTTGCACTTTCTTCCTCATACGCATCAGCTCCAGGTCTGTAGCTTGAGCAGCTTTAACTTTATCGATTAAAGTTGGTTCTACTCGTATATTCGCCATCATCACATGGGTCCCTGGAGTCTTTAACTCTATCTCCATCCTTTGCAAGTCACACAAAATGGGCCTTTGTGTTGACAATATTGCACTCGTACTTGCATATGATCTTCTACTCAATGCGTCAGCTACCACGTTCGCTTTTCCAGGATGGTATTGAATGGTATGATCATAATCTTTCAACAGTTCAAGCCAACGTCGTTGTCGCATGTTGAGTTCCTTTTGAGTGAAGAAATATTTGAGGCTTTTATGATCCGTAAAGATCTCCACCTTCTCCCCATACAAGTAATGCCTCCAAATTTTAAGTGCAAAGACAACAGCTGCCAACTCTAGATCATGAGTAGGATAATTCCTCTCATATTCCTTGAGTTGTCTTGATGCATAGGCTATGACTTTTTCATGTTGCATGAGAACGCATCCCAACCCTTTGCTCGAAGCATCACTGTAGATGACAAATCCCTCCGAGCCAGATGGTATTGTTAGAACAGGTGCTGAAATGAGTCTCCTCTTGAGTTCTTGAAAACTCTGCTCACATTCTTCGCTCCAACCGAACTTTGTATCTTTCCGAGTCAGCTGAGTTAATGGAGTAGCGATTCGAGAAAATCCTTCCACGAATCTCCGATAATAACCAGCTAAACCAAGAAAGCTACGTACTTCGGTCACTGATTTAGGTTGCTCCCAGCTTTGAATAGCTTCAATCTTTGCCGGGTCAACCGATATTCCACGACTTGATACTACGTGCCCAAGGAATGCTACCTCCTCCAGCCAGAACTCGCATTTCTTCAACTTGGCATAAAGCTTGTATTCACGAAGCTTTTGGAGTACCAGCCTCAAGTGTTGCTCATGATCTTCACGGCTTTTGGAATAAATAAGGATGTCATCAATAAAGACGACCACAAAGTGATTCAAATATTCCTTGAATACCCGGTTCATCATATCCATAAAGGCAGCAGGAGCATTAGTCAATCCAAAGAACATGACTAGGAATTCATAATGCCCGTACCGAGTTCTGAAAGCCGTCTTTGGAATATCCTCAGTTCTAACCTTCAGCTGATGATATCCAGAACGAAGATCGATCTTTGAAAAAAATTGTGCTCCTTGCAACTGGTCAAACAGGTCATCAATACGTGGCAATGGGTACCTGTTTTTGATGGTGACATGATTCAACTCCCGATAATCAATACAAAGTCGCATACTTCCATCTTTCTTCTTCACGAATAGCACAGGAGCACCCCAAGGAGAAGTACTAGGACGAATAAAGCCAATGTCTAACAATTCCTGCAGTTGGATCTTTAACTCCTGAAGTTCAATAGGAGCCATTCGATATGGGGCTTTGGAAATGGGTTTTGTACCGGGTTCAAGGTCGATACAAAATTCAATTTCACGCTCTGGGGGTAGGCCAGGAAGTTCTTCAGGGAATACGTCAAGGAATTTATTAACAATAGAAATATCATTCAAAACTGACGTATTTTTGTTTAGATCCGTGACATGAGCTAAGAAAGCTTGACATCCGTTTTTCAATAAACGAATAGCTTTATGGCTTGAGATGACAGCGATTGATTTTAATGGTTTGGTTGCTTGAATTCGCATAATAGGTCGATTAGGAATATGAAAGCTAACAACCTTACGAAAACAATCAATTTTTGCATGATGAATAGTTAACCAATCAATCCCTAGAATCACGTCAAATGCAAGTATTTTTAATGAAATCAGATCGACAGGTAATGTGTGGGTACCAACTTGAACCAAACAAGACTTATAAACCGTGGATGTAATGAAGGTTTCTCCCAATGGAGTTTCAACAGATAAATCAAAGTCTAATTTCTCCGGAGTCAAATTTAATCGATGAGCGCAAGTAGGAGAAATAAAAGAATGGGTAGAACCGGTATCAAATAAAGTATAGACTTCGTTAGAGTTTATGATAAGCTTACCCGTGATGACCTCATTCGGGTTCCTTGCTTTCTGGGAGGTCACAACAAACGCTCTCCCTTGCACTACCAGTTTTGACTTTTCTGGGACGGCCTTTGGTGTCTCCATCTTGGCTGAACTTGTTTTTGGTAAACGACAAAATCGAGCTAAATGACCTTCTCTTCCACAATTATAACATGCTTTAGACGGCATCGCGCAGTTTGGACTGATGTGCCCCTCCCCTCCGCATTTGAAACATATGATAGGTGGTCGTTCTCCTTCCTTAACAACGGGTGCTGGTGCTGACGTCTTTCCATCATTGTTGAATCTCCTCTTCTTGAAATGACCATTCTTATTGTTTTGGCCCTGATTACCACCGAAGTGGTTACCATTTCTGGCCTGTTGATTCCCTCCACGCTTGTTGTCACCGCTTCGATGACTGCTCTCACTGGTATTATCATTTTGCCGACTGCTCTCTTTTGGTTGCGTTGACTCGTTATCGCGCTCCACTAACTGAGCCCTATTCACAACATCTGAATACAAACACAGTTTATGAGAAATAAGATGTTGACGTATCTCAGGTTTCAAACCTCGCAAAAACATTCGCGTCATTCGCTCTTCATTATCCACCAAGTGGGATGCAAATCGAGACAACTCAGCAAATTTAGCCTCATACTGCGACACGGTCATATTATTCTGCTCCAATTTGATGAACTCCACCTCCTTCATGTGACGAACACTTTCGGGAAAGTATTTGTCATTGAACAGCTCTTGGAACTTCTCCCAAAACATCTTCAGTGCGGCAGGTTGAGTACGCTTAATCGATTCCCACCAGTAATCTGCCTCTCCTCGCAACATAAAGGCGGCAAAGGGAACCTTTTGCTCCTCGGAGCATCCCAAGACATCAAATATCTTGGTAATCTGCTTTATCCATGTTTCCGCTATAAGTGGTTTTGGCTCTCCCTTAAACTCTGGTGGTCCCAGCTCCTTGAACTGTTTAGCGGTGACCGTCCGAGAGTTTTCAGTGTTTCCACCTATATTTTGGACAGGAGCCGCTCTCGCCTGCTGTTGCATGAACTGCATAAAGTTTCTGAACATTCCATCATTCATCATCTGGTCAGTGTTGTTGTTTGCATGAGGATTGTCACCTTCCTGATGCACATTATCCTGATTATTGATATGTGGTGAATCAACAGTCGCCTGTGCTCCATTGCTATTCTCAACATTCTCAGATGCCATTTTCTGATACTGCCACAAAATAAAAGTTAATTGATATGTCATATATTATCCTTATATTATGACCGACCAATTAAATACCATGCAAATAAACTTAGGTAGGTCATACTAGCGAAGGAATTCTCCGTCTCTCCCCTCCTAGTTCTATTCTCACATCTTAGCCAGGGATCATATCCCTAAGCTCTGATACCAACTGTGACGCCCCCAAAATTAGGTATACATCACCCATCTTGGGTCGTCAGATACATAGTACAGAATACAAATACAACTTACTAATACAAATGTCGTGTACAATACGACAAAACATAAACTGTGAGTTTGAATACAAATATTATCTTCTAGAGAGTATTCATACTCAAAAGGAGTCCTCATTACATTTATTAACACACTATTACATAGAATAGTGAGGACTACTAACTAATACTATCATTCGGTCCATCACTCCGTTCCCCGACTTGCCCTAGCTATGTTCTCATTTCCTGAAGAGAACAGTAAAAGAAAGGGTGAGCTCAACTAGCCCAGTAAGAAATATTATGACTAAGATAATGCAGAATAAATTATCATTAGCCTTCAACAATGTTAAACTGATAAAATATAATAGACATCAAGTTTAACTGCAGCGGAACAAGTAATCCATTAAAAGAGTCAAGTAGAAAATAAACTCTACTATCTTTTATGATTTAAAAGATTTTTCAACATTGTGATCGCTGGGACTCAGCTTAATAATCCACATCATCGAACCACCCCTGCACTACGGCCAAGGATATTCGTGTATTCATTAATGGTCATGATCATGCCAACAACTATCCATCAATGCACTACGGGCCAATGAGGACTTTTACCACATCATTTGTAACATTACGGTCATGATTATACCGAATAATCCCTGGTCATAATCATACCAAGTCCATCTATGCACTACAGGCCACAGATGACTTTCAACATTTTATAAACATGAGGATGATGACAATGATATAAGAATTCAATAAAACAAGTTCAAGAATTAATTTATCCAAGAATTAACAACGTCCAAATTGTCAACATGATACTGCTTTGTGGAGTAAAATTCAAGAATACTTAGAAGAATATTTTCATGAAAAGATACTGGATGAACCACAATTATCAAGGATATTTCATTAATTTCATGGAGTATAGAAGTCAAAACTTAACCAACTGAGTATAATAAAGAATGGAATAACAAAAGAAATCACCTGGCATGCGATAGACCGCACAGACAGGTTATTCCAACAGAATAATAAATAATGGAACCAGGTCCGGCATAAACGCACAGACAGGATATTCCGACAGAATAATAAATAATGGAACCAGGTCCGGTGTAAAACACACAGACAGGATGTTCCAATAGAATAATAACAAGACGGAACTAGGTCCGGTGTAAAACACACAGACAGGATGTTCCAACAGAATAATAATAAAAACGGAACCAGGTCTGGTGTAAAACACACAGATAGGATGTTCCAACAGAATAATAGAAGAATGTTACCAAGTATAGGGTAGACCGCGTATACAGGTTATTCCAACAAAATAATAAGAAATGGAATAACAACAGTTCTCTTCATGAATAAGAAAGAATAACACCCCTTACCGTTTTAAAGAAGAGCTGAAATAAGAAAGTAGTTAAGTAGTAGAATACTCTTCTTCTCTCTCTCTCTATAGTTTCTCTCTATAGTTTCTCTCTCTAGAGTTCAGTGAATTCGTAAGAAATAATGAAGGAATGAGCTGCTATTTATAGAAAAATAGAATGCATAGTAACTAATCCATGAACGGTCCAGATTGATTACTTTAATCTGACGGTCCATATTTAAAGAAAAATCTTTTAAATAAAATATAATATATTCTATTTATAGAATAACTTCAATAAAGTATTTTGTTTTATATAAAAAGATGTTTCTGTTTTATTACGTTAATAATACGAATAAAACAAAACGTCATTATCGCTAAATAATTCATATTATTAACTGACAATAATTGAATCAAACTGAGTGACTTCTCACATAAGCATTAATAATCAGTACCGTGTGCTACTATGCAACCACACGTATTACTGTACTTTTACTACCGAGTAGTTCAACAGTATTAATGGTAAAACTTCCGCCGTTATTTTTAATAAAATATTTTTGTCGTTTTCTCAATCCGACAATAATTCCGTTGTGGGGTCCACCAATGATTGTGCCGTTGTACGAATATTCCCTGTTAAAACGAATATTCCCCGACCAATCGAATATTATATAACAACTTGCGTACTTTGCAAAATTTATAAATATTACCCACAACTAAACATTATATCAAATTAACTCCATAATATTCAAAAATGATATTTATAGAAAATTCATCTTTATTTATAAAAGTTGGGGTCTTACATTGGTGATAAACCCAAGGAATGCAATTTCGACGATAACCCCAGAAATGCTTGTTACAAGTGCGACCAGCTTCAATCTCGACGCTCACAACAAGATCCACTGTACCAGCCCAGCGATAACATCGGGAAGACAGACACACCTCAAAGATGACAATGAGGACCTTCAACAAATTACAGCAGTCCAATCTCAGCGAAGCTGAGCAACGTCTGCTTTATCAGCCCAATCCGGCGATAACACCGGTGAGGGGCAACATCGTCATCTGACCAACACGATGTCATGCCACGTCGCCTCAACATACCTACGCAACAATGTCCCACAAGACTAATCAATTCCGAGTGACTATTGTGCGGGGTAACGGATGAAAGTTGAAGCTTGAAGACCGGAGGGCACCGTCCCATCTTCAATGACTTCGCACAAACTCTAATCCCATGCCATCGTACAACTCTCGATAACGACAGTCCGAAATAGGTTCTGTATACCTCAAACGGATGCCCCCCGGATTGCACTTCTGAAAGTTTGAGTGGACATTACAGTGTCTGAGTGCACGTACTTCGAGATGACCCGAGTCGAAAAACCCAGGCCCACCCGGGTTGCCTCTGTTACACCTGTGGCTCAGCCGTAGGTACACCTACAGCTCCACCCTCTATAAATAGAGGGCTTTGGGTGGCCATTTTGTAAGAGAAAACGGCAAGGAAGCCCTGTCTAATTTGCTCTGCACTCATCCCAGGCAGTGTACTTTCCCCTTTTAAAAACTTGTGAGCTCATATATAGCCCTTTTGTACCTACAAAAGTCTGTGTTTACTCACTCTAAAGATATAGAAGTCTTCTTTGGCAGCCCACTGTAATCCTTATCACACACTTTAGAGTCCTTTCTCTTCATCTTTGCACACACCCTTCTACACGTTGAGAGTCGTGTTGCTTGCTTTTGCTCGGACTTCGGTCCGTGGTTTCATTCCAGTCTATATATATATATATATATATATATATATATATATTGACTAACATTATCGAGTTATGCCTCGATTGAGCCTAAATTTCAGTCTGGAGCATTTACTACTTTAATATATATATTATATATATTAACTATGTGTCGAACTTTGTTCGATGAGCCTAAACTTCGGTTTGGTGCGTTTACTTGCTTTCCTATATATATATATTAACTGTGTGTCGAACTTTGTTCGATGAGCCTAAACTTCGGTTTGGTGCGTTTACTTGCTTTCCTATATATATATATATACTTATATATATTAACTGTGGTCGAACTCTGTTCGATGAGCCTGGATTTTACATCTGGTGCATTTATATGCTTTTATATATATATATATATATATATATATATATATATATATATATATATATATATATATATATATATACATTTCATCCCACCTGGAGTTTACTTCGTGGTGGTTGACCGTTTTTACAGCTTTCTGTATATTTCGTCCCACCTGGAGTTTACTTCGTGGTTGTTGATCGTTTTTACAGTTTTCTTTACATTTCGTCCCGCCTGGAGTTTCCTTCGTGGCGGTTGATAGCTTTTACAGCTTTATTTATATTTTTGATCCCCCATGGAGATGCTTCGTGGTTGGTGATCATGTGTATATATATATATATATATATTTATTTATTTATTTATAGCTTTTATATAAATACCTGCTTACTGCGTTTATATCAATTGCGACATCATGTGAGCCTAGGAATCATGTGATCACAGATTCAAGCCATTGGATCTAGATTCGGTTCCCGTGATGGACATTTTCAGCTATAGGCAGCTTGTAAATTATATCTGTGATGTTTGGATTTCCTCAGATGATTTTCGTACAGATGCTTCGCATCTGTCAAATAAAATTAATCCAGCCGAACACTGCATAAAATGGGAATGTAAAAGGTCTCAATTACTATTGAGCATCAGGGTTTGAAAAACCTCTTTTATAAAACATCACTGCCATATCTTGCTTAAAATTAAATTTTTACATAAAATTCAAACCCTGTGTATATAAGTGCGAACGAGGCCTCGCACTACTTCCCAAATAACAGCACATTGACCCACACACACACATTCAGATAACAGTTTCTTGAAAAGAGGCGGTCACCGTGGTAACACGAATGTCGGGGGGTGCCTAACACCTTCCCTCCGCATAACCAAGTCCCCGGACCCTAATAAATTTCGGTTTCACCGACCCGTTTAGCAGTGTCACATCACTGGGTCAATGTGCAAACCTTTTCTCAGTTGTGTTGGTACAACCATTTAAAAAACCGACTGGCGACTCTTATAGTCCAATCGTCGACATTATACATGTCGGACCTTTTTCACTTATTTTTTCAAATAAATCTCACCTAAAATGAGAACACCAAAGAACAAGTAACGGAAAGGGACAATAAAAAATCCCGAAGTCGACACCGACCAAACGAATATTCCTCGACATAACAAATATTTTATATCAACTTGCTTATTTTGTAAAATTTTCACATATCACTCTTAATTATAACCTTTTATCAATTTAACCATTTACTAAATAGAATAATAATTATAAGAGAATTAAATACTTTCATTTCATAAAATTCGGGGTCTTACAATCTCCCCTCCTTATGAAATTTTATCCTCAAAATTGATATACGTACCTGGTATGTCGAAGAGGTGAGGATATCTTATTTTCATTTCATATTCTAACTCCTAGGTCATTTCCTCAGTATCGTGATTTCTCCACAAAACTTTAACTTGAGGTATAACCTTTGAGCGTAGAATATGTTCCTTCTTATCCAAGATTTTAACAGGTACCTCTTCGTACGTTAAATCTTCCGATATCTCGTCTAGTTCTAATTCAATAATGTGATTCGGGTCTTCCACATATTTACGTAACATAGATATGTGAAAAACGTTATGAAGACGAGACATACTTGGCAGTAAAGTGAGTCTATAGGCTATAATTCCTACTCGGTCGAGAATTTCAAATGGGCCAATAAATCGAGGGTTGAGCTTTTCTCTCTTTCCAAATCTCGTAACTCCTTTCCATGGAGCAACACGTAACAATACATGGTCTCCAACATTGAATTCCACTTCCCTTCGATGAAGATCAGCACAACTCTTTTGTTGATCTTGTGAGGTTTGTATACGTTCCCAGATCATTTGAATCTTTTTCGTAGTCATACGTACCATTTCTGGTCCCAACAACATTGCTTCACCCACCTCGTCCCAGCATACTGGTGAACGACACTTTCATCCATACAACGCCTGGAATGAAGCCATGCCTATACTTGCTTGATAACTGTTGTTATAGGAGAATTCCACCAATGGCAAGAACTTATCCCAACTTCCTTTGAAGTCTAGGACACATAGTCTTAATAAATCTTCAAGAGTTTGAATAGTCCTCTCCGACTGTCCGTCCGTGTGAGGGTGATATACAAAATTGAATCGTAAATCCGTGCCCATAGCTTTCTACAAACTGACCCAAAATCGTGAAGTGAATCTTGGGTCTCGATCAGAAACTATGGATACTGACATACCATGCAGTCTTACAATCGCATTTATGTATATACGAGCAAGTCGTTCAAGTGAATAAGTTTCTCGTATAGGTAAGAAATGAGCAGACTTGGTTAATCTATCGACAATGACCTAAATTGCATCTATGCCTTGAGAAACCTTTGGAAGACAAGTAACGAAATCCATGGTAATGTGCTCCCACTTCCATTCTGGAATTTCAAGTGGTTGCAATGGACCTTTTGGCACTTGATGCTCCGCCTTGACACGTTGACAAGCTAGACACCTTGAGATAAACTCCGCGATCTCTCTTTTCATATTGCTCCACCAAAATGTATGTCGAAGATCACGATTGTGACGCCCCCAAAATAGGTCCAATCCATCCAACCCATTCTGAGTCGCCAAATACATGGTACAGAAAATAACTACAACTTTATTATTACAATTGTCGTGCAAAATACGACAACACATATACTGTGAGTTTAAATACAAATATTGTCATCTAGACAGTATTCATACTCAATTAAAAACTCATTATACTTATTGATACACTATTTTACAAAATACTGAGGACTACTAAAACAACTGTCTTGAACCATCATTTCACACCCCGACTAGTACCCGCTATATTCTCGCCTCCTGAGAAGAAAAATGGAACAACAAGGAAAAGGGTGAGCTCAACTAGCCCAGTAAAGAATATTATGACTAAGATAATATACAACAAATTATCATTAGTCTTCAACAGGGAAAAATCTGATAGAATACAATAGACAACAAGTTTTAAATCAATAACTGCAGCGGAAACAGCAAACCATTAGAAGAGTCAAGTAGAGAATGAGTTCTACTATCTTCTAAGATTTAAAAGTCCATCATCAATATTTTACCCCTGTAACAACAATCAATAACCATCTTTAATCAAATATTCATCGTTGCACTACAGGCCAAAGATATTCATCAGTTGGTCATGTTCACCTCAACACCTGTTCATCTTTGCACTACGGGCCAAAGATATTCATCAGAAATCATTCATCTTTGCACTACAGGCCAAAGATATTCATTAGAAATCATTCATCTTTGCACTACAGGCCAAAGATATTCAATTATATCATCATTTAGGACTGAGGATGATGAAAAATATTTTAAAGGAAACGAATCCAGTGAAACAAAATAATAAATATTAAGGATTCGTATTTCAACTATTCCATGTCCAAAAATACCTCATAAATAATCATAGTGGAGTAAAATTCAAGAATGATCAAAACATGAATACAATCAAAGCTAGTATCCAGAATAGATATTTTGGACGAAAAGAAGAAAATTTCATTTTTCGGTGAATAGTAACTCATGAATAGTAACTCGTAAATAGTAACTCATGAATAGTAACTCATGAATAGTAGCCCCGACATGAAAAGTTTCAAATTTGATAAAAAGTTCAGATCAATACTTCGGCATAATGATATTGGAGAAAATAATATCATTTAAGAAGAAATAACATCCCTTACCTCGGAAAGACGGTACTTCTGACTAGAATAACGCTGAACGAACTTGCACCGTATAGCAACACTCAAAGTATCAAAATTCTCACAAGAATACGCTCAATATATCGAGAGAGAAATAGAGAGAAAACTTCAGTTTCTGGTGTGATTTTCAATTCTAACCTAAGCACCCTATTTATAGGAAAATGCTTAGAATACCAAAGTAGAAAATTGAATAAATTAATAATATAATTTTCTTAATTTCCTTAGCACACCACATCAGCTGATTTCCACCATTAACATGTGCCACTCAAATGTCAAAAATGTTTTTCTTAATAAAAATAATTAAAACTTCCAAAAATCAATTATTTCGGAACTTCAGAACTTTAATAATTCATAAAAAAATAGCCCTTTATTCAGAAAATTCAAATCTCGCGAGTTTTTATAGGAAATTCAATTCTCTACAACTTTGCAGAAGAAAGTTTTTCCAAATTCCAAACAGAAATTGACTGAAATCCATAAACGGGCGATTTTACAGTCAATAATAAATTTTCGGTCAAGAATTGTGTCCACCAACACACAAAACATGTGTTAATCATTTAATGTCACAAAAATACTCTTTCTCCTCATATACTCATCTATCCCACATTCATTATAAAAATATCATCATCAATATATTATTAAAATAATATATTTAAATGAATTATTTTATCAGAAAAAGATAAATTATTAATTTTCAACAATTTTCACATTTAAAAATTTTCTCTATCTATATCCACATAAAATCAATATTTTCCTCATCATATAAATCAATAATTAATTATTCACAAATAATATTACAGAATCACAGTACCGGCAACCAGGCAATTCCCAGGAAAGAGGGGGCTTTCCAATAAGGATCTCTCCTTACTAGCGCGCAATTAGATGACCAAACCTCTCCTTAGACAGAACTTTCTAGACATTACCAATAATGTTATCTAATAATATTATTCAGATAATATGAATTATTGTTCCGATAATAGAAAATACTGTGTAGTGACAATTATTAAAACAACAGTAATATAAAATATCAACGCAGCAATTATTGAATCAATAAAATACAATATTGAACAGTAATTACTGTAACAATTATTGAGTAGTTCCTTCTTACGTAAGAATCAATAATTGGTGCAATACCGTGTGCTACTGTGCAACAACGCGTATTACTGTGTTTTAACCACCGGGTATTCCAACAGTATTAACGGTAACAACTATGACGTTATTTATAAACAACTTGTTTTTGTCGTTTTCTTCATCCAATCGATTTCCGTTATGGGGCCCACAAAAGACTGCGCCGTCGTACGAATATTCTCCGACAGTAAGAATATTCCACGACCAAGCAAATATTCCCCGACATCAATGATTATTTTATAACCACTTGCTTATTTTTGAAAAAAATTCATATATCACCCTTAACTTTAACTTTTTATCAATTTAACCATTTACTAAATAGAAAAATTGAATACTTTTATTTCATAAAATTCGGGGTCTTACAATCTCCCCTCCTTATGAAATTTCGTCCTCGAAATTGACATACGTACCTGGTGTTTCGAAAAGATGAGGATACCTCGCTTTCATTTCCGTTTCCAACTCACAGGTCATTTCCTCAATAGCATGGTTTCTCCACAAAACTTTAACGTGTGGTATGACCTTCGTGCGTAGGACATGCTCCTTCCTATCCAAGATCTTGACAGGTACCTCCTCGTACGTTAAGTCTTCGGCTATCTCGTTTGGTTTTAACTCAATAACGTGGTTCGGGTCGTTCACATATTTACGTAACATCGATACGTGAATAACATTATGAACACGTGACATACTTAGCGTTAAGGCGAGTCTATAGGCCACAGTTCCTACTCGATCGAGGATTTCAAATAAATTGAAGGCTTGAGCTTTCTTCTCTTCATCGACTCTTACTTCTAGAATAACACATTCTTGCACCTTCTTCTTTATATTCATCAGCTCCAGGTCTGTAGCTTGAGTGGCTTTAACGTTATCGATTAAAGTCGATTTTACTCGTATATCATCACGTGGATCCCTAGAGTCATTAACTCTATCTCTATCATTTATAAATTATACAAAATAGGTCTTTGTGTTCAATAATATCGCACTCGTACTCGCATACGATTAATGCGTCAGCTACCACGTTTACTTTTCTAGGATAGTATTGGATGGTGTGATCGAAATCTTTCAACAGCTCGAGCCAACGTCGGTGTCGCATGTTGAATTCTTGGAAGCTCTTCTCGCATTCCTCGGTCCATTCGAAGTTTGTATCTTTTCGAGTCAGCTGAGTTAATGGAGTAGCGATTCGAGAAAATCATTTTACAAATCTCCGATACTAACCAGCTAAGCCTAGAAAGCTATGTATTTCGATTACTGACTTAGGTTGCTCTCAACTGTGACTCATATCCCAATCTTGGATAGCACGTCACAATGACACCTATCAGTTTACTACCGCACGAATATGGCGTCCCCTACGGAGAGTCTGGCTTCGGTGCATTCCACAAAGGAAGTCACCAGATAGAGGCTCGGGTACAAACTTCTACAGTTAGGTTTTTAACTCCTGAAGTTCAATAGGAGCCATTCGATATGAGATTTTAGAAATGGGTTTTGTACCGGGTTCAAAGTCGATACAAAATTCAATATCACGCTTTGAGAGTAAGCCAAGAAATTCTTCAGGAAATACGTCAGGAAACAAACAACAGAAATATCACTCAAATCTGACGTATTTTTATTCAAGTCCATGACATGGGCTAAGAATGCTTGACATCCGTTTTTTAATAAACGAATGACTTTACGGCTTGATATGAAATAGTTTGACTTCAATGGTTTGGTTGCTTGAATTTGAATAACAGGTTGCTTAGGAATATGAAAACTAACAACCTTACGAAAGCAATTAATTTTGGCATGATGAGTAGTTAACCAATCAATTCCTAAAATCACATCAAAAGCAAGTATCTTTAAAGAGATAAGATCAACAGGTAATGTGATGGTGCCAACTTGGATCAAACAAGATTTATAAACAGTGGATGTAACGAAAGTTTCTCCTAACGGAGTTTCAACAGATAAGTCAAAGTCTAATTTCTCCGGAGTCAAGTTTAAACGTTGAGCACAAGCAGGAGAAATAAATGAATGGGTAGAACCGGTATCTAATAAGGTATAGACTTCGCAAAAATTTATAATTAACTAACCCGTGCTAACTTCGTTCGGGTTCCTCGCATTCTGACCAGTCACGAAAAACGCTCTTCCAGGAACCGCTGACTTTGACTTTTCTGGGACAGCTTTTTGAGTCACCACCCCCGTTGGACTTGGTTTCGCTACAGTACAATCTCGAGCGATATGTCCTTCCTTTCCACAATTATAACATACCTTAAACTGTTGTGGGCAGTTTGGGCTGATATGTCCTTCTTTTCCGCACTTATAGCATATGACCGGTGGTCGCTCTCCTCCCTTGGAACCAGTTGCTGCTGGTGCTGACATCTTCGTATTATCATTGTTGAATCTCCTCTTTTTAAAATCTCCTCCCGACTCGCTTCTTCTATATTCATAGCCACGATTACCACCAGAGTGGTTGCCGTTCTTGTCCGTATTCTTCTTTCTCCACTGGTTATCATTGTTCTGATGACTGCTGTCACCGGTATAATCCTGGTTGTGGTCCCTCGATTGATCATACTCGCTATCTCGCTCTAATAATTGAGCCCTGTTGATAACATCTGAATAGAGAGAAAATTTATGAGAAATAAGATATTGACGTATGCCGGGTTTCAAACCTCTCAGAAACATCCGCGTCATACGTTCCTCATTCTCTACCAAATGAGGTGCAAACCTGGACAACTCTGCAAATTTCGCCTCGTATTGGGACACCGTCATGTTATTCTGCTCCAGTCTAATAAACTCTACCTCCTTCATATGACGAATACTTTCAGGAAAGTACTTGTCATTGAATAGTTTCTGAAATGTCTCCCAAGACATGTTGAGTGCGGCTGGATGGGTACGTTTCACAGACTCCCACCAGTAGTCTGCCTCGCCACGAAACATAAAGGTGGCGAATGGAACCTTCTGTTCCTCTGTGCATCCCAAGACATAAAATATCTTGGTAATTTGCTTAACCCATGTCTCCGCCTTAATCGGATCTGGCTTTCCCCAGAATTCTGGTGGTCCCAACTCTTTGAACTGCTTGGCTGTGACAAGCCGCGCATTGCTATCATTTCTACACATATTTTGTACACGAGTCTTCCTCGTCTGGTTTTGCATGAACAGAAAAAAACTCCTAAACATTCCATCATTCATCGTCTGCTCAGTGGTGTTGTTCACAGGAGGAATATTGCCAGCCTGTTGCACGTTCTCATCGTTGGTGAGCAAAGGTGTCTTCACGGTCTCATTTACTCCACTGTTAACATTCTCAATCGACATTCTCAAATACTGCCATAAACAAGGGTTAATTTAACAAATTAACAAATCACATAATATCCCTATATTATGACCGACCAACAGATAAGCTTAGGTAGGACATACTAGCGAAGAATTTACTCGTATCTCCCCTCCTAGTCCTATTTCCCGATCTCCGCCAGAGATCATATCCCTAAGCTCTGATACCAACTGTGATGCCCCCAAAATAGGTCCAATCCATCCAACCCATTCTGAGTCGCCAAATACATGGTACAGAAAATAACTACAACTTTATTATTACAATTGTCGTGCAAAATACGACAACATATATACTGTGAGTTTAAATACAAATATTGTCATCTAGACAGTATTCATACTCAATTAAGAACTCATTATACTTATTGATACACTATTTTACAAAATAGTGAGGACTACTAAAACAACTGTCTTGAACCATCATTTCACACCCCGACTAGTACTCGCTATATTCTCGCCTCCTGAGAAGAAAAATGGAACAACAAGGAAAAGAGTGAGCTCAACTAGCCCAGTAAAGAATATTATGACTAAGATAATATATAACAAATTATCCTTAGTCTTCAACAGGGAAAAATCTGATAGAATACAATAGACAACAAGTTTTAAATCAATAACTGCAGCGGAAACAGCAAACCATTAGAAGAGTCAAGTAGAGAATGAGTTCTACTATCTTCTAAGATTTAAAAGTCCATCATCAATATTTTATCCCTGTAACAACAATCAATAACCATCTTTAATCAAATATTCATCTTTGCACTACAGGCCAAAGATATTCATCAGTTGGTCATGTTCACCTCAACACCTGTTCATCTTTGCACTACGGGCCAAAGATATTCATCAGAAATCATTCATCTTTGCACTCAGGCCAAAGATATTCAATTATATCATCATTTAGGACTGAGGATGATAAAAAATATTTTAAAGGAAACGAATTCAGTGAAACAAAATAATAAATATTAAGGATTCGTATTTCAACTATTCCATATCCAAAAATACCTCATAAATAATCATAGTGGAGTAAAATTCAAGAATGATCAAAACATGGATACAATCAAAGCTAGTATCCAGAATAGATATTTTGGACGAAAAGAAGAAAATTTCATTTTTCGGTGAATAGTAACTCATGAATAGTAACTCGTGAACAGTAACTCATGAATAGTAACTCATGAATAGTAACTCCGACATGAAAAGTTCCAAATTTGATAAAAAGTTCAGATCAATACTTCGGCATAATGATATTGGAGAAAATAATATCATTTAAGAAGAAATAACATCCCTTACCTCGGAAAGACGGTACTTCTGACTAGAATAACGCTGAACGAACTTGCACCGTATAGCAACACTCAAAGTATCAAAATACTCCCAAGAATACGCTCAATATATCGAGAGAGAAATAGAGAGAAAACTTTAGTTTCTGGTGTGATTTTCAATTCTAACCTAAGCACCCTATTTATAGGAAAATGCTTAGAACACCAAAGCAGAAAATTGAATAAATTAATAATATAATTTTCTAAATTTCCTTTGCACACCACATCAGCTGATTTCCACCATTAACATGTGCCACTCAAATGTCAAAAACATTTTTCTTAATAAAAATAATTAAAACTTCCAAAAATCAATTATTTCGGAACTTCAGAACTTCAATAATTCATAAAAAAATAGCCATTTATTCAGAAAATTCAAATCTCGCGAATTTTTATAGGAAATTCAATTCTCTACAACTTTGCAGAAGAAAGTTTTTCCAAATTCTAAACAGAAATTGACCGAAATCTACAAATGGGCGATTTTACAGTCAATAATAAATTTTCGGTCAAGAATTGTGTCCACCAACACACAAAATATGTGTTAATCATTTAATGTCACAAAAATACTCTTCCTCCTCATATACTCATATATCCCACATTCATTGTAAAAATATCATCATCAATATATTATTAAAATAATATATTTAAATGAATTATTTTATCAAAAAAAGATAAAATATTAATTTTCAACAATTGTCACATTTAAAAATTTTCTCTATCTATATCCACATAAAATCAATATTTTCCTCATCATATAAATCAATAATTAATTATTCACAAATAATATTACAGAATCACAGTACCGGCAACCACGCAATTTTCAGGAAAGAGGGGGCTTTCCAATAAGGATCTCTCCTTACTGGCGCGCAATTAGATGACCAAACCTCTCCTTAGACAGAACTTTCTAGACATTGCCAATAATGTTATCTAATAATATTATTCAGATAATATGAATTATTGTTCCGATAATAGAAAATACTGTGTAGTGACAATTATTAAAACAACAGTAATATAAAATATCAACGCAGCAATTATTGAATCAATAAAATATAATATTGAACAGTAATTACTGTAACAATTATTGAGTAGTTCCTTCTTACGTAAGAATCAATAATTGGTGCAATACCGTGTGCTACTGTGCAACAACGCGTATTACTGTGTTTTAACCACCGGGTATTCCAACAGTATTAACGGTAACAACTATGACGTTATTTATAAACAACTTGTTTTTGTCGTTTTCTTCATCCAATCGATTTCCGTTATGGGGCCCACAAAAGACTGCGCCGTCGTACGAATATTCTCCGACAGTAAGAATATTCCACGACCAAGCGAATATTCCCCGACATCAATGATTATTTTATAACCACTTGCTTATTTTTGAAAAAAATTCATATATCACCCTTAACTTTAACTTTTTATCAATTTAACCATTTACTAAATAGAAAAATTGAATACTTTTATTTCATAAAATTCGGGGTCTTACAACGATACATTTTGGTACTCCCAGGATGGATTGCAAACGGTGTTTTGTGCGCCTCCATCATGATTTTATACTTCAAATCAGAGTTGTTAGGAACATAAAGTCTAGAGTTGACTCGAATTATTCCTTATTCATCAATTCTTTCTTCCAGAATAGCACATTCTTGTACTTTCTTCCTCATACACATCAGCTCCAAGCCCATAGCTTGAGCAACTTTAACTTTATCGATTAAAGTCGGTTCTACTCGTATATTTGACATCATCATGTGGGTCCCTGGAGTCTTTAACTCTATCTCCATCCTTTGTAAGTCATACAAAATGAGCCTTTGCGTTGATAATATCGCATTCGTACCCGCATATGATCTTCTACTCAACGCGTCAGCTACCGCGTTTGCTTTTCCAGGATGGTATTGAATGGTATGATCGTAATCTTTTAACAGCTCGAGCCAACGTTGTTGCCGCATGTTGAGTTCCTTTAGGGTGAAAAAATATTTGAGGCTTTTATGATCCGTATAGATCTCCACTTTCTCCCCATACAGGTAATGTCTCTAGAACTTTAGTGCGAAAACGACTGCTGCCAACGCTAGATCATGAGTAGGATAATTCCTCGCATATTCATTGAGTTGTTGTGAGGTATAGGCTATGACTTTCCTGTAATAACCCGATATTTTCTATATAAACAAATAAGAAATTTTGCGTATACATTTTTTTTTATTTTAATAGTAGAAATATGTACAAGGTAAACTGTATATTTAAATGTGATAAATAAAATTTATTTATTACATTAATAATTACAAATAATTTTATTTTAGAATTATTGAGCATTATAAAGTATATTCTTATAATAATTAATTTTGTAGAAAAATATTTTTATTATTTATTTTCCATGAATATATGATCATATTATTATTTAAATAATATATGAATGATTATTAGAATTATTATAATAATTATTTTATTATATGAATTTATTTCAGATTATTTAAGTTGATTATCTTAATTTAATTAACAATGGTATATATGAAAGATATATCAGATATGGAATCCAAACCCTAATTCTGGATTTGGAATAAGGAATGAGAATAATAATATTATATTAAATATATTTCAGTACTATAAATATGTGTTATGCGTATAGACTGATAATGGTTGGTCAATTATGGTGTATCATGATAAAATCTAGTATTACTGTAATAAACCCTAATTTGAAACTCAAACTGGAGTTTAAGATTGGTCAGAAATTGTGTTAATGTAATTAATAACAAGTATTAGAATTAGTATCTAAATTAGGAAACCCTAATTATTAAATTAGGAACCCTAATTATTAGAAACCCTAAATTATAGAATTAGAAACCCTAATTATCAAATTGGAAGCCCTAATTGCTAAATTAGCAATCTTTTTTATAATTTGTAAAGCTTAAACCTAATTTTCATGTTCCATGTAATTAGAAAACAAAGTATGGTTAAGAAACCCTAATTTGGAATTTTAGAAACTAAATTTTTTATTTTTTAAACCTTAAATAAAAAATCCTAGAAAACTAATTTTTTTGAAAACATTAGGGTTAAACCCTAAGGGTCAAACCCTAAGGGTTTGCCAAGTTACTTTCTTGCCATTAAAATCATAATGTAAATGACCAAATTGCCCCTCTTGCATTATTTGAGATAACTTATAAATCTTGCCAAGATGGGAGTTGGTGAACAACTCAAAATCACCCATGTGTTCTAAATATAACACATATTAGCCATCTCACCAGCCAACTACATTACATACAAGTTATATATAAGATCGAAGAGAGAGAAATTTCATTATTTTGCTCATTTGCTCAAAATACTCATCCAAGACCCTCTCTCTCTCTCTCTCTCTCTAACCTACGAAAACCTTTAGCATTTAAGTCCCCAAAACAAGCCCCACTATCCCTCTTAACTGATCAGAAGCTACGAATCAAGATTTAGTAAAGAGAGGTATAAAACCTAATTTAGAAATTTGAACTTTGATTCCATGTTAGATCTTGTGTTTTAATGTTTAAACATGTTGTTTATAGTCCATATAGATGATCCGGTTTGATAGATTTTAGATCCATAACATCTATAGGCTCGGATTTGGTGTGTTTAAAAATCTGGAAAAAGAAAAATTTGTCTAACGACAACGAATGTCAGACCACATATCTCAGTGATCGTTAATGATTTTTGTGTTTTAAAAGTTTGATCTTGTAGTATGCTATGAGATCTTTGATCTGGAACTTGAATCAAGGTCATAGCATGAACAGATTTCAAGTTATGGGTGGTCAAACCCCGTTGACCGACCATGACTGAACCAGATCTGGGTAACCCAGAACTTGCCCAGAAAGCTCTAACAGCAAGTATATGGGCCCAGATCTTTCATGTTTTTGTTGTTTTATTCTGTTTGTTGTATCTAGATTGTAGGATGTTAGTTTATCTTTAGATCTATGCTTTTAGAACTTCTAGATATCAAATATGCTGGATTTGGTGGCTGGTCAAAGAAGGTCAGACGATCATGAAATCAGTTTTCTAGGTAACCCAGAAAACTGATGAACATGACCTCTGACAAACTTTGACCGGCATAGATTTGCTTGATGTGTTGTTGTTATATGTGTTTTATGTAATAAATCTTTACCCCCTACATGTTATCTACACACTACAAGTCTTAAATCTCAAAACCATTACATGAACAGCAAGTTGTTAAAGCCCAAAAGTGGCTACTCGAACTGTTCTTCATTTCTGGGTAACCCATAAATGAAGAACAGCTCTGACAGCCACTTTACATGCTCAGATCTCATTCATGTTATGCTGATTGATCATGTTTGTTGTTAAAGCTTGTAGTAGTACACTAGTTCTACAAGATCTGACCATTAGCATTCCCAAAAACACAATACACAACGATTTAATGCTGGTCAAAGTAGTTATCTCGAACACTGCTTATGAATGTTCTTGAGCCTCAAGAACACAATAGGCGCCACTTTCTGTCGCTAAAGGCTTTAGCGACAAACATATTCATTTTATTTATTTTTATTTCCAAAAATCATTTAAAATAGAAATTAATTATTAAAAATCCCAAAAATAGTTTTAAAAATTATTTTAAGTTATAAAAATTAACTTTTAATAATTTGATATATTTTTCATAAAAATTAATATTTATTTGGATATTATTGATATTTAATTTATTTAATAAATATATTACATAAATTGATTAAAAATGATTTTATTATATTAAAAATTATTTTAAATGATAATAAAGTATTTTAATATATTTTAAGTTCTAAAATCTAACTTTTAATATTTTAAGACAAATTTCATTAATTATTTAATATTAATGATATTAGATTTAGTTAACAATTATATTAAATAAATTAATTAAAAATGATTTTAATATTAAAAATATTATTTTAAATGAAAATAAATAGTTTAAAAATATTTTAAGTTATAAAATATAACTTTTAATATTTAAAGGTAAATTTTATTAATACTTTAATATTAAATGATATTAGAGTTATTTAATAATAATATTAAATAAATAGTTTTAAAATGATTTTATTAATTTAAAAAGGATATAAATGGTTTTAAAATATTTTTAAGTTATAATAAATGACTTTTAATATTTTGATAAATAGTACATTAATATTTAAATATTAATGGAAATTATTTAAAAATGATTTTAATTATTTTAAAAATTATTTAAGGGTAATAAAAATGTTTTAAAAATATTTTGAGTTATTATAAATAACTTTAATATTTTGGCAATGGTTTCATTAATAGTTTAATATTATTTAAATATTACTGATAATAGAATTATTTAATATTTAAATCATTTAAAAATGATTCTAGTGTTTGAAAAATCATGATAAATTATAATAATTATTTAGAAAATATTAAAAGTCATTTAAAAATAATATGACTGATATTTATATTTATTAAAATATAGAATAGAGTTTTAGACTCGATAAATTACCCGATAAAGTCGTCGGTATACCGAAATATTTCAGAAATTGATCTGGACTTAGATATTTGGACTAGATACGTGTTTGTTTGGGATCCAATGACTGTTAAACATATGTGACAATGTGATTAGGTTATGTGCTGAATGCAAAAAGTAGTATTATGTGATATGATATATTATTCTAATCGAATGGATGATCTTATTAATGATAGGTCTTGATATAAAAGATAAAACTAAGTTGCGTAATTGTAAGCAGCAACTCAGGCAAGTATCCTAACTTTGTATTTACTTTATGCAATGGACATGAGTAAGAAAGTTTCATAATTATATTATCGTTATGTCAGATTATTAACTCTATTGTTATTGATTCTGTAGCCAAACATTTGTATTCATATAAGTTCTTAAATTATCCGATCATTATTTATCAACATAATATTATTGTATAATCCAGATATTTATTATGTTCGTTAATTTTTAAATATGATTAGACAAGTGTCCTCACTTGGATAATCATTGTATTTAATCACATGTTGATACATACTTATTGGTTTCCAGTATGTATACCCTAATTAAAGATCTTCTAAGCTATTTGACCCGGCTAGACACAGATTTAAAAATAGTGTTGAACATGATAAAACCTTATTGTTATTCAACCAAATTGCTTTGGTTCGGATTCCCGACTATGTATGAACATCCCGTACATGGAAAACTTTTGTACGCCAAAGGCAAATAAGATTAACGATAATATCGTTCTTGCATGTAGTATTAATCAATACAGGGCATAACGGGCTGATCACCCCCCATGCATGTAAGTTATGAAGGTTTGCAGATGAAGTTCTGTTAAATCTTATCGAAAATTAAAAACAAAGTTCATAGTCTGTCGACTGCTCTCCATTTATAATCAGTACGTAGTTTTAAAATTTTGTTATAGAATTGATATGTTGTTATTATTGGTTCAGTTTACTTCACAACTGTTGATTCGTTGTAGATGTGTCATTCAAAGAAAATATTTAATCCTTTTAACTAATATTTATTGTTATTATTACTTGTTGGACAATCAAATGCTCATTCTTGCTTTAAATTTAAAAGTTTTCAGTTAAGTGTGATCAACCAGAAAACTCTGCCAGGAACAAAGGAAAAGGAAAGGTTGCAGTATAAGTTCTGTAACAATCCGAAATTTCAAATTGTAAAATCAAATATTTATTGAATTATATAAATATTTATTTGATGTGTTTATTGTTAAAATTGATGAAATAAATATTTTATTGATGTGGTTATTATTAGTAAATGTAAGACCCTAATTTTTTTTATAAAGATGAATTTTCTATAAATATCATTTTTAAATATTATGGAATGAATTTGATATAATGTTATAGTTGTGGGTAATATTTATAAATTTTGCAAAGTACGCAAGTTGTTGTATAATATTCGATTAGTCGGGGAATATTTGTTTTATCAGAAAATATTCGTACAACGACACAATCATTGGTGGACCTCGCAACGAAATTATTGTCGGATTGAGAAAACAACAAAAATATTTTATGAAAATAACGGCGGAAGTTTTACCGTTAATACTGTTAAACTACTCGATAGTAAAAGTACAGTAATACGCGTGGTTGCATAGTAACACACGGTATTGATTATTGATGCTTATGTGATAAGTCACTCAGTTTTGTTTTATTAGTATTATTAATGTAATAAAACAGAAAAGCTTTTTATATAAAACAGAATATTTTTATAAAGTTATTATATAAATAGAATATATTATATTTTATGATGCATAGTGTTGCATAGTATTTTGCACAGTAAATTTTTTTATATAAAACAAAATACTTTTATAAAGTTATTCATTTTATTAGATTATAAATAGAATATATTATATTTTATTTAAAAGAATTTACTTTAAATATGGATCGTCCGATTAAAAGTAAATCAATCTGGACCGTTTATGAATTAGTTACTATGCAGTCCATTCTTCTATAAATAGAAGCTCATTTCTTCATTATTTCTTATAAATTCACTGAAACTCTAGAGAGAGAAATTATAGAGAGAAAGAAGAAAAGTATTCTGCTACTTCACTACTCCTATATCCAGTACTCTTCTTCTTAAGGTAAGGGGTATTATTTCTTTTGTATTCATGAAGAGAACTTCTGTTATTCCATTATTTATTATTCTGTTAGAATAACCTGTATACGCGGGCTACCCTATACTTGGTGATATTCTTCTGTTATTTCATTTTTTATTATTCTATTGGAATATCATGTCTGTGCATTTTACGCCGGACCTGGTTTCGTCTTTATTATTCTGTTGGAATATCCTGTCGGTGCGTTTTACGCCGGACCTGGTTCCGTCTTTATTATTCTGTTGAAATATTCTGTCCGTGCGTTTACGCAAGACCTGGTTCTATTATTTATTTTTCTGTTGGAGTAACTTGTTTGTGCGGTCTATCGCATGCTTGGTGAATTCTTTTGTTATTCCATTCTTTATTATACTCCATGAAATTAGTGGAATATCTTTGATATTTGCGCTTCATCCAGTATCTTTTTATGGAAATATTCTTCTGAGCATTCTTAAATTTTACTCTACAAAGCAGTATCGTGTTGACAATTTGGACGTTGTTGGTTCCTGGATAAATTAATTCTTGAACTTGTTTTATTGAATTCTTATATCATTGTCATCATCCTCATGTATATATTTTGTTAAAAGTTATATGTGGCATGTAGTGCATAGATGGACTTGGTATGATTATAACCAGGGATTATTCGGTGTAATCATGACCGTAATGTTACAAATGATGTGGTAAAAGTCCTCATTGGCCCGTAGTGCATTGATGGACAGTTGTTGGCATGATTATGACCATTAATGAATACATAAATATCTTTGGCCCGTAGTGCATGGATAATTTGTGCTCGTGATACTAATGAATATCCTTGGTCGTAGTGCAGGGATGATGTGGATTATTTATTTAGCTGAGTCTCAGCGATAAAAGTAATGAAAAACTTTTTAAATCATAAAAGATAGTAGATGCTATTCTCTACTTAACTCTTTTAATGGATAGCTTGTTCGGCTGCAGTTAAACTTGATGTTTGTTATATTTTATCAGTTTAACACTGTTGAAGGCTAACGATAATTTATTCTGCATTATCTTAGTCATAATATTTCTTACTGGGCTAGTTGAGCTCACCCTTTTGCTTTCATTGTTCTCTTCAAGAAATGAGAACGTAGCGGGGACTAGTCGGGGAACGGAGTGACGGTTCAGATGATAGCATTAGTAGTCCTCACTATTCTATAAAATAGTGTGAAAATAATTGTATTGAGGACTTATTTTGAGTTTGAATACTGTTTAGAAGAACGTGTTGTATTAAAACTCACAGCTTATGTTTTGTCGTATTTTACACGACATTTGTATAATTAAGTTTTATTTGTATTTTGTACCATGTATTTGACGACTCAGAATAGGTAATGTATACCTATTTTGGGGGCGTTACAGTTGGTATCAAAGCTTAGGGATATGATCCCTGGCTGAGATGTGAGATAAGAACTAGGAGGGGAGAAACGGGGAATTCTTTCGCTAGTATGACCTACCTAAGTTTATTTGGTATTTAATTTGTCGGTCAGAGTATAGGAATATTATGTTACATGTCAATTAACCTTTGTTTTGTGGTAGTATCTGAAAATGGCATCCGAGAATGTTGAGAATAGCAATGGAGCACAGGAGACCGTTGAGGTTCCACATATTAATAATCAGGATAATGTGCATCAGGAAGGCGACAATCCTCATGCAAACAACAACACTGACCAAAGGATGAATGATGGAATGTTCAGAGGCTTTATGCAATTCATGCAACATCAGGCGAGAGCGGCTCTTGTCCAAAATGTAGGTGAAAACACTGAAAACTCTCAGACGGTCACTGCTAAGCAGTTCAAGGAGCTGGGACCACCGGAGTTTATTGGAGAGCCAAAACCACTTAAGGTGGAAACGTGGATCAAGCAGATCACCAAGATATTTGATGTCTTGGGATGCGCCGAGGAGCAAAAAGTTCCCTTTGCCACCTTTATGTTGCGAGGAGAGGCAAATTACTGGTGAAAATCGGTAAAGCGTACTCAACCTGCTTCATTGAAGATGTCTTGGGAGAAGTTTCAAAAACTGTTCAATGACAAGTACTTTCCCGAAAGTATTCGTCACATGAAGGAGGTAGAGTTCATCAAGTTGGAGCAGAATAATATGATCGTGTCGCAGTACGAAGCTAAGTTTGCCGAGTTGTCCTGGTTTGCGTCCCACTTGGTTGATAATGAGGAGAGAATGACGCGAATATTTTTAAGAGGTTTGAAACCGAAGACACGTCAATATCTTATTTCTCATAAACTGTGTTTGTATTCAGATGTTGTAAATAGGGCTCAGTTATTGGAGCGAGATAACGAGTCAACGCAACCAAGAGAAAGCAGCCGGAAGAATAAAAATACCAGTGGTAATAGTCATCGAAGCGGTGACAACAAACGTGGAGGGAATCAACATGCCAGAAATGATAACCACTTTGGTGGTAATCATGGCCAAGGCAATAAAAGTGGACATTTTAAGAAGAGGAGATTCAACAATGATGGAAAGACGTCAACACCAACACCCGTTGTTAAGGAAGGAGAACGACCACCTATCATATGCTTCAAATGCGGAGGGGAGGGACATATCAGTCCAAACTGCGCGATACCATCCAAAGCATGTTATAATTGTGGAAGAGAAGGTCACCTAGCCCAATTTTGTCATGCACCGAAGATAAGTCCAGTTGGAACGATGACACAAAATACCGTCCCAGACAAGTCAAAATTAGTAGTTCAAGGGAGAGCGTTTGTTGTGACCTCCCAGAAAGTAAGGAACCCGAACGAGGTCATCACGGGTAAGCTTATCATAAACTCTAGCGAAGTCTATACCTTATTTGATACCAGTTCTACCCATTCTTTTATTTCTCCTACTTGCGCTAAACGATTAAATTTGACTCCGGAGAAATTAGACTTTGACTTATCTGTGAAAACTCCGTTGGGAGAAACCTTCATTACATCCACTGTTTATAAGTCTTGTTTGGTTCAAATCGGTACCCTCACATTATCTGTCGATCTTATATCATTGAAAATACTTGCATTTGATGTGATTCTAGGGATTGATTGGTTAACTACTCATCATGCTAAAATTGATTATTTTCGTAAGGTTGTTAGCTTTCATATTCCTAATCAACCTATTATGCGAATTCAAGCGACCAAATCATTAAAATCAATCACGGTCATCTCAAGCCATAAAGCTATTCATTTATTAAAAAATGAATGTCAAGTTTTTTTAGCTCATGTCACGGATCTAAACAAAAATACGTCAATTTTAAATGATATTTCTATTGTTAATGAATTTCCTAACGTATTCCCTGAAAAACTTTCTGACCTACCCCCAGAGCGTGAAATTAAATTTTGTATTGACCTTGAACCCAGTACAAAACCCATTTCTAAATCCCCATATCGGATGGCTCCTATTGAACTTCAGGAGTTAAAGACCCAATTGCGGGAATTGTTAGATATCGGTTTCATTCGACCTAGTACTTCTCCTTGGGGTGCTCCTGTTCTATTCGTGAAGAAGAAAGATGGAAGTATGCAACTTTGTATTGATTATCAGGAGTTGAATCATGTCACCGTCAAAAATAAGTATCCGTTGCCTCGTATTGATGACCTGTTTGACCAGTTGCAAGGAGCACAATTCTTTTCAAAGATCGATCTTCGTTCTGGATATCACCAGCTGAAGGTTAGAACTGAGGATATTCCAAAGACTGCCTTCATGGATATAATGAACTGAGTATTCAAGGAATATTTGGATCACTTTGTGGTCGTCTTTATTGATGACATCCTTATTTATTCCAAAAGCCGTGAAGATCATGAGCAACACTTGAGGCTGATACTCCAAAAACTTCGTGAAAATAAGCTTTATGCCAAGTTGAAGAAATGCGAGTTCTGACTAGAGGAAGTAGCATTCCTTGGGCACGTAGTATCAAGCCATGGAATATCTATTGACTCAGCAAAGATTGAAGCTATTCAAAGCTGGGACCAACCTAAATCAGTGACCGAAGTACGTAGCTTTCTCGGCTTAGTTGGTTATTATCGGAGATTCGTAGAAGGGTTTTCTGGAATCGTTACTCCATTAACTCAGCTGACTCAAAAAGATACAAAATTCGATTCGAGCGAAGAAGGTGAGGAGAGTTTTCAAGAACTCAAGAAGAGACTCATTTCAGCACCTGTTCTGACAATACCATCTGGCTCGGAGGGATTTGTCATCTACAGTGATGCTTCGGGCAAAAGGTTAGGACGTGTTCTCATGCAACATGAAAAATGTGACGCCCCCAAAATAGGTATACATCACCCATCTTGAGTCGTCAGATACAAGGTACAGAATTTAAATACAACTTAATAATACAACTGTCGTGTACAATATGACAAAACATAAACTGTGAGTTTGAATACAAATATTGTCTACTAGAGAGTATCCATACTCAAAAGGAGTCCTCATTATACTTATTAACACACTATTACATAGAATAGTGAGGACTACTAACTAATACTATCATTCGGACCATCACTCCGTTCCCCGACTTGCCCCAGCTACGTTCTCATTTCCTGAAGAGAACAGTGAAAGAAAGGGTGAGCTCAACTAGCCCAGTAAGAAATATTATGACTAAGATAATGCAGAATAAATTATCATTAGCCTTCAACAATGTTAAACTGATAAAATATAATAGACATCAAGTTTAACTGCAGCGGAACAAGCAATCCATTAAAAGAGTCAAGTAGAAAATAAACTGTACTATCTTTTATGATTTAAAAGGTTTTTCAACACTGTTATCGCTGGGACTCAGCTTAATAAAATAATCCACATCATCGAATCACCCCTGCACTACGGCCAAGGATATTCGTTAGTATCACGACCACAATTATCCATGCACTACGGGCCAAGAATATTTGTGTATTCATTAATGGTCATGATCATGCCAACAACTGTCCATCAATGCACTACGGGCCAATGAGGACTTTTACCACATCATTTGTAACATTACGGTCATGATTATACTGAATAATCCCTGGTCATAATCATACCAAGTCCATCTATGCACTACAGGCCACAGATGACTTTCAACATTTTATAAACATGAGGATGATGACAATGATATAAGAATTCAATAAAACAAGTTCAAGAATTAATTTATCCAAGAATTAACAACGTCCAAATTGTCAACATGATACTACTTTGTGGAGTAAAATTCAAGAATGCTTAGAATAATATTTTCACGAAAAGATACTGGATGAAACGTAATTATCAAGGATATTCCACTAATTTCATGGAGTATAGAAGTTAAAACATAACCAACTGAGTATAATAAAGAATGGAATAACAAAAGAAATCACCCGGCATGCGATAGACCGCACAGACAGGTTATTCTAACAGAATAATAAATAATGGAACCAGGTCCGGCGTAAACGCATATACAGGATATTCCGACAGAATAATAAATAATGGAACCAGGTCCGGTGTAAAACATACAGACAGGATGTTCCAACAGAATAATAACAAGACAGAACCAGGTCCGGTGTAAAACACACAGACAGGATATTCCAACATAATAATAATAAAAACGGAACTAGGTCCGGTGTAAAACACACAGACATGATGTTCCAACAGAATAATAGAAGAATGTCACCAAGTATAGGGTAGACCGCGTATACAGGTTATTCCAACAGAATAATAAGAAATGGAATAACAACAGTTCTCTTCGTGAATAAGAAAGAATAACACTCCTTACCGTTTTACAGAAGAACTGAAATAAGGAAGTAGTTAAGTAGCAGAATATTTTTTCTTCTCTCTCTCTATAGTTTCTCTCTCTAGAGTTCAGTGAATTCGTAAGAAATAATGAAGGAATGAGCTGCTATTTATAGAAAAATAGAATGCATAGTAACTAATCCATGAACGGTCCAGATTGATTACTTTAATCTGACGGTCCATATTTAAAGAAAAATCTTTTACATAAAATATAATATATTCTATTTATAGAATAACTTTAATAAAGTATTCTGTTTTATATAAAAAGATGTTTCTGTTTTATTACGTTAATAATACGAATAAAACAAAACTTCATTATCGCTAAATAATTCATATTATTAACTGACAATAATTGAATCAAACTGAGTGACTTCTCACATAAGCATTAATAATCAATACCGTGTGCTACTATGCAACCACACGTATTATTGTACTTTTACTACCGAGTAGTTCAACAGTATCAATGGTAAAACTTCCGCCGTTATTTTTAATAAAATATTTTTGTCGTTTTCTCAATCCGACAATAATTCTGTTGTGGGGTCCACCAATAATTGTGCCGTTGTACGAATATTTCCTGTTAAAACGAATATTCCCCGACCAATCGAATATTATATAACAACTTGCGTACTTTGCAAAATTTATAAATATTACCCACAACTATAATATTATATCAAATTTACTCCATAATATTCAAAAATAATATTTATAGAAAAATTCATCTTTATTTATAAAAGTTGGGGTCTTACAACCTCCCCTTCTTATGAAATTTCGCCCTCGAAATTAGGGTACGTACCTGGTATGTCGAAGAGGTAAGGATACCTTGATTTCATTTCAGATTCTAACTCCCAAGTCATTTCCTCAACATCGTGATTTCTCCACAAAACTTTGACTTGAGGTATAACCTTGGAGCGTAGAATATGTTCCTTCTTATCCAAGATTTGAACAGGAACCTCTTCATACGTCAAATCCTCCGCTATTTCGTTCGGTTCTAACTCAATAATGTGGTTCGGGTCTTCCACATATTTACGTAACATGGATATGTGAAAAACGTTATGAACACGAGACATACTTGGCGGTAAAGCGAGTCTATAAGCCACAGTTCCTACTCGATCGAGGATTAAAAATGGACCGATGAATCGAGGATTGAGCTTTTCTCTCTTTCCAAATCTCGTAACTCCTTTCCATGGAGCAACACGTAAGAACACATGATCTCCTATATCAAATTCCACGTCCTTTCGATGAAGATCAGCATAACTCTTTTGTCGATCTTGTGAGGTTTTTATACGTTATTGGATCGTTTGAATCTTTTCTGTAGTCATACGTACCAACTCCGGTCCCAACAACGTTGCTTCACCCACCTCATCCCAGCATACTGGAGAACGACATTTTCTTCCATACAACGCCTCAAATGGAGCCATGCCAATACTTGTTTGATAACTGTTGTTGTAAGAAAACTCCACCAATGGTAAGAATTTGTCCCAACTTCCCTTAAAATCAAGGACACAGAGTCTTAATAGATCTTTAAGAGTTTGAATAGTCCTCTCTGATTGTCTGTCCTTCTGAGGATGATATGCTGAACTAAATCGTAAATTCGTGCCCATAGTTTTTGTAAACTAACCCAAAATCGTGAAGTGAATCTTGGGTCTCAGTCAGAAACTATGGATACTGGTATACCATGCAGTCTTACAATCTCGTTTATGTACATACGAGCAAGACGTTCAAGTGTATAAGTTTCTCGTATCGGTAAGAAATGAGCAGACTTGGTCAATCTATCAACAATGACCCAAATCGCATCAATACCTTGAGAAACCCTAGGAAGACCGGTAACGAAATCCATGGTAATGTGCTCCCACTTCCATTCTGGAATTTCAAGTGGTTGCAATGGACCTTTTGGTACTTGATGCTCCGCTTTGACTCGTTGACAAGTTAGACACCTTGAGATAAACAGCGCTATCTCTCTCTTCATATTGCTCCACCAAAATGTATGACGAAGATCATGATACATTTTGGTACTTCCAGGATGGATTGCAAACGGTGTGTTGTGCGCCTCCATCATAATTTCATACTTTAAATCAGGGTTGTTAGGAACACAAAGTCTGGAGTTGACTCGAAGTATTCCTTCTTCATCGATTCTTGCTTCCGGCATAGCACCTTCTTGCACTTTCTTCCTCATATGCATCAGCTCTAGGTCTGTAGCCTGAGCAGCTTTAACTTTATCGATTAAAGTTGGTTCTACTCGTATATTCGCCATCATCACATGGGTCCCTGGAGTCTTTAACTCTATCTCCATCCTTTGCAAGTCACACAAAATGGGTCTTTGTGTTGACAATATCGCACTCGTACTTGCATATGATCTTCTACTCAATGCGTCAGCTACCACGTTCGCTTTTCCAGGATGGTATTGAATGGTATGATCATAATCTTTCAACAGTTCAAGCCAACGTCATTGTCGCATGTTGAGTTCCTTTTGAGTGAAGAAATATTTGAGACTTTTATGATCCGTAAAGATCTCCACTTTCTCCCCATACAAGTAATGCCTCCAAATTTTAAGTGCAAAGACAACAGCTTCCAACTCTAGATCATGAGTAGGATAATTCCTCTCATATTCCTTGAGTTGTCTTGATGCATAGGCTATGACTTTTCCATGTTGCATGAGAACACATCCCAACCCTTTGCTCGAAGCATCACTGTAGATGACAAATCCCTCCGAGCCAGATGGTATTGTTAGAACAGGTGCTGAAATGAGTCTCCTCTTGAGTTCTTGAAAACTCTTCTCACATTCTTTGCTCCAACCGAACTTTGTATCTTTCCGAGTCAGCTGAGTTAATGGAGTAGCGATTCGAGAAAATCCTTCCACGAATCTCTGATAATAACCAGCTAAACCAAGAAAGCTACGTACTTCGGTCACTGATTTAGGTTGCTCCCAGCTTTGAATAGCTTCAATCTTTGTCGGGTCAACAGATATTCCATGTCTTGATACCACGTGCCCAAGGAATGCTACTTCCTCAAGCCAGAACTCGCATTTCTTCAACTTGGCATAAAGCTTGTATTCACGAAGCTTTTAGAGTACCAGTCTCAAGTGTTGCTCATGATCTTCACGACTTTTGGAATAAATAAGGATGTCATCAATAAAGACGACCACAAAGTGATCCAAATATTCCTTGAATACCCGGTTCATCATATCCATGAAGGCAGCAGGAGCATTAGTCAATCCAAAGGACATGCCTTGGAATTCATAATGCTCGTACCGAGTTCTGAAAGCCGTCTTTGGGATATCCTCAGTTCTAACCTTCAGCTGATGATATCCAGAACGAAGATCGATCTTTGAAAAGAATTGTGCTCCTTGCAACTGGTCAAACAGGTCATCAATACATGGCAATGGGTACCTGTTTTTGATGGTGACATGATTCAACTCCTGATAATCAATACAAAGTTGCATACTTCCATCTTTCTTCTTCACGAATAGAACAGGAGCACCCCAAGGAGAAGTACTAGGACGAATAAAGCCAATGTCTAACAATTCTTGCAGTTGGATCTTTAACTCAATAGGAGTCATTCGATATGGGGCTTTGGAAATGGGTTTTGTACTAGGTTCAAGGTCGATACAAAATTCAATTTCACGCTCTGGGGGTAGGCCAGGAAGTTCTTCGAGAAATACGTCAGGAAATTTATTAACAATAAAAATATCATTCAAAACTGACGTATTTTTGTTTAGATCCGTGACATGAGCTAAGAAAGCTTGACATCCGTTTTTCAATAAACGAATAGCTTTATGGCTTGAGATGACAGCGATTGATTTTAATGGTTTGGTTGCTTGAATTCTCATAATAGGTCGATTAGGAATATGAAAGCTAACAACCTTACGAAAACAATCAATTTTTGCATGATGAGTAGTTAACTAATCAATCCCTAGAATCACGTCAAATGCAAGTATTTTTAATGAAATCAGATAGACAGGTAATGTGTGGGTACCAACTTGAACCAAACAAGACTTATAAACCGTGGATGTAATGAAGGTTTCTCCCAATGGAGTTTCAACAGATAAGTCAAAGTCTAATTTCTCCGGAGTCAAATTCAATCGATGAGCGCAAGTAGGAGAAATAAAAGAATGGGTAGAACCGGTATCAAATAAAGTATAAACTTCGTTAGAGTTTGTGATAAGCTTACCCGTGATGACCTCATTCGGGTTCCTTGCTTTCTGGGAGGTCACAACAAACGCTCTCCCTTGCACTACCGGTTTTGACTTTTCTGAGACGGCCTTTGGTGCCTCCGCATCCTAGCTGAACTTGTTTTCGGTAAACGACAAAATCGAGCTAAATGACCTTCTCTTCCACAATTATAACATGCTTTAGACGGCATCGCACAGTTTAGACTGATGTGTCCCTCCCCTCCGCATTCGAAGCATATGGTAGGTGGTCATTCTTCTTCCTTAACAACGGGTGCTGGTGCTGACGTCTTTCCATCATTGTTAAATCTCCTCTTCTTGAAATGTCCATTCTTATTGTTTTGGCCCTGATTACCACCGAAATGGTTACCATTTCTGGCCTGTTGATTCCCTCCACACTTGTTGTCACCGCTTCGATGACTGCTCTCACCGGTATTATCATTTTGCCGACTGCTCTCTTTTGGTTGCGTTGACTCGTTATCGCGCTCCACTAACTGAGCCCTATTCACAACATCTGAATACAAACACAGTTTATGAGAAATAAGATATTGACTTATCTCAGGTTTCAAACCTCGCAAAAACATTCGCGTCATTCGCTCTTCATTATCCAACAAGTGGGATGCAAACCGGGACAACTCAACAAATTTAGCCTCACACTGCGACACGGTCATATTATTCTGCTCCAATTTGATGAACTCCACCTCCTTCATGTGACGAACACTTTCGGGAAAGTATTTGTCATTGAACAGCTCTTGGAACTTCTCCCAAGACATCTTCAGTGCGGCAAGTTGAGTACGCTTAATCGATTCCCACCAGTAATCTGCCTCTTCTCGCAACATAAAGGCGGCAAAGGGAACCTTTTGCTCCTCGGAGCATCCCGAGACATCAAATATCTTGGTGATTTGCTTTATCCATGTTTCCGTTATAAGTGGTTTTGGCTCTCCCTTAAACTCTGGTGGTCCCAGCTCCTTGAACTGTTTAGCGGTGACCGTCCAAGAGTTTTCAGTGTTTCCACCTACATTTTGGACAGGAGCCGCTCTCTCCTTCTGTTGCATGAACTGCATAAAGCTTCTGAACATTCCATCATTCATCATCTGGTCAGTGTTGTTGTTTGCATGAGGATTATCACCTTCCTGATGCACATTATCCTGATTATTGATATGTGGTGAATCAACAGTCGCCTGTGCTCCAGTGCTATTCTCAACATTCTCATATGCCATTTTCAGATACTGCCACAAAACAAAAGTTAATTGATATGTCATATATTATCTTTATATTCTGATCGACCAATTAAATACCATGCAAATAAACTTAGGTAGGTCATACTAGCGAAGGAATTCCCCATCTCTCCCCTCCTAGTTCTATTCTCACATCTTAGCCAGTGATCATATCCCTAAGCTCTGATACCAACTGTGACGCCCCCAAAATAGGTATACATCACCCATCTTGAGTCGTCAGATACAAGGTACAGAATTCAAATATAACTTAACAATACAACTGTCGTGTACAATATGACAAAATATAAACTGTGAGTTTGAATACAAATATTGTCTACTAGAGAGTATCCATACTCAAAAGGAGTCCTCATTACATTTATTAACACACTATTACATAGAATAGTGAGGACTACTAACTAATATTATCATTCGGACCATCACTCCGTTCCCCGACTTGCCCCAGCTACGTTCTCATTTCCTGAAGAGAACAGTGAAAGAAAGGGTGAGCTCAACTAGCCCAGTAAGAAATATTATGACTAAGATAATGCAGAATAAATTATCATTAGCCTTCAACAATGTTAAACTGATAAAATATAATAGACATAAAGTTTAACTGCAGCGAAACAAGCAATCCATTAAAAGAGTCAAGTAGAAAATAAACTGTACTATCTTTTATGATTTAAAAGGTTTTTCAACACTGTTATCGCTGGGACTCAGCTTAATAAAATAATCCACATCATCGAATCACCCCTGTACTACGGCCAAGGATATTCGTTAGTATCACGACCACAATTATCCATGCACTACGGGCCAAGAATATTTGTGTATTCATTAATGGTCATGATCATGCCAACAACTGTCCATCAATGCACTACGGGCCAATGAGGACTTTTACCACATCATTTGTAACATTACGGTCATGATTATACTGAATAATCCCTGGTCATAATCATACCAAGTCTATCTATGCACTACAGGCCACAGATGACTTTCAACATTTTATAAACATGAGGATGATGACAATGATATAAGAATTCAATAAAACAAGTTCAAGAATTAATTTATCCAAGAATTAACAACGTCCAAATTGTCAACATGATACTACTTTGTAGAGTAAAATTCAAGAATGCTTAGAATAATATTTTCACGAAAAGATACTGGATGAAACGTAATTATCAAGGATATTCCACTAATTTCATGGAGTATAGAAGTTAAAACTTAACCAACTGAGTTTAATAAAGAATGGAATAACAAAAGAAATCACCCGGCATGCGATAGACTGCACAGACAGGTTATTCTAACAGAATAATAAATAATGGAACCAGGTCCGGCGTAAACGCATATACAGGATATTCCGACAGAATAATAAATAATGGAACCAGGTCCGGTGTAAAACACACAGACAGGATGTTTCAACAGAATAATAGAAGAATGTCACCAAGTATAGGGTAGACCACGTATACAGGTTATTCCAACAGAATAATAAGAAATGGAATAACAACAGTTCTCTTCATGAATAAGAAAGAATAACACCCCTTACCGTTTTAAAGAAGAACTGAAATAAGAAAGTAGTTAAGTAGCAGAATACTTTTTCTTCTCTCTCTCTAGAGTTCAGTGAATTCGTAAGAAATAATGAAGGAATGAGCTGCTATTTATAGAAAAATAGAATGCATAGTAACTAATCCATGAACGGTCCAGATTGATTACTTTAATCTGACGGTCCATATTTAAAGAAAAATCTTTTACATAAAATATATTATATTATATTTATAGAATAACTTTAATAAAGTATTCTATTTTATATAAAAAGATGTTTCTGTTTTATTACATTAATAATACGAATAAAACAAAACTTCATTATCGCTAAATAATTCATATTATTAACTGACAATAATTGAATCAAACTGAGTGACTTCTCACATAAGCATTAATAGTCAATATCGTGTGCTACTATGCAACCACACGTATTACTGTACTTTTACTACCGAGTAGTTCAACAGTATCAATGGTAAAACTTCCGCCGTTATTTTTAATAAAATATTTTTGTCATTTTCTCAATCCGACAATAATTTCGTTGTGGGATCCACCAATAATTGTGCTGTTGTACGAATATTCCCTGTTAAAATGAATATTTTCCGACCAATCGAATATAATATAACAACTTGCGTACTTTGTAAAATTTATAAATATTACCCACAACTATAATATTATATCAAATTTACTCCATAATATTTAAAAATAATATTTATAGAAAAATTCATCTTTATTTATAAAAGTTGGGGTCTTACAGAAAAGTCATAGCCTATACCTCTCAGCAACTCAAAGAATATGAGAGGAATTATCCTACTCGTGATCTAGAGTTGGTAGTTGTTGTCTTCACACTTAAAATTTAGAGGCATTACTTGTATGGGGAGAAAGTGGAGATCTTTACGGATCATAAAAGCCTCAAATATTTTTTCACCCAAAAGGAACTTAACATGCGACAACGATGTTGGCTTGAACTGTTGAAAGATTATGATCATACCCTCCAATACCATCCTGGAAAAGCGAACGTGGTAGCTGACGCATTGAGTAGAAGATCATATGCGGGTACGAGTGCGATATTGTCAACGCAAAGGCCCATTTTATGTGACTTGCAAAGGATGGAGATAGAGTTAAAGACTCCGGGAGCCCATGTAATGATGGCGAATATACGACTAGAACCGACTTTAATTAATAAAGTTAAAGCTGCTCAAGCTACAGACCTGGAGCTGATGCGTATGAGGAAGAAAGTGCAAGAAGGTGCTATGCCGGAAGTAAAAATCGATAAGGAAGGAATACTTCGAGTCAAATCCAAAATTTGTGTTCCTAACGACCCTGATTTAAAGTATAACATCATGATGGAGGTGCACAACACACCGTTTGTAATCCATCCTGGAAGTACCAAAATGTATCATGATCTTCGACAAACATTTTGGTGGGGCAATATGAAGATAGAGATAGCGCTGTTTATCTCAAGGTGTCTTTTGTATCAATGAGTCAATGCGGAGCATCAAGTACCAAAAGGTCTATTGCAACCACTTAAAATTCCAGAATGGAAGTGGGAGCACATTACCATAGATTTCATCACCGGTCTTCCCAAGGTTTCTCAAGGTATAGATACGATTTGGGTCATTGTTGATAGATTGACCAAGTCGGCTCATTTCTTACCTATACGAGAAACTTATACACTTGAACGTCTTGCTTGTATGTACATAAGCGAGATTGTTAGATTGCATGGTATGCCAGTATCCATAGTTTCTGATCGAGACCCAAGATTCACTTCACGATTTTGGGTTAGTTTGCAGAAAGCTATGGGCACGAATTTACGGTTTAGTTCGGCATATCATCCTCAAACGGACGGGCAGTCGGAGAGGACTATTCAAACTCTTGAAGATCTATTAAGACTCTGTGTTCTTGATTTCAAGAGAAGTTGGGACAAGTTCTTACTATTGGTGGAGATTTCCTACAACAACAACTATCAAGCAAGTATTGGCATGGCTCCATTCGAAGCGTTGTATGGAAGAAAGTGTCGTTCTCCACTATGCTGGATGAGGTGGGTGAAGGAACGTTGTTGGGACCGGAGTTGGTACGTATGACTACAGAAAAGATTCAAATGATCCGGCAACGTATAAAAACCTCACAAGATCGACAAAAGAGTTATGTTGATCTTCATCGAAAGGACGTGGAATTCGATATTGGAGATCATATGTTGTTACGTGTTGCTCCATGGAAAGGAGTTACAAAATTTGGAAAGAGAGAAAAACTCAATCCTCGATTCATTGGCCTATTTTTAATCATTGATCGAGTAGGAACTGTGGCCTATAGACACGCTTTACCGCCAAGTATGTCTCGTGTTCATAACATTTTTCACATATCTATGTTACGTAAATATGTGAAAGACCCGCACAACATTATTGAGTTAGAACCGGATGAAATAGCGGAAGATTTAACGTATGAAGAGGTTCCTGTTAAAATCTTAGATAAGAAGGATCATGTTCTACGCTCCAAGGTTATACCTCAAGTTAAAGTTTTGTGGAGGAACCACGATGTTGAGGAAATGACCTGGGAGTTAGAATCTGAAATAAAATCAAGGTATCCTTACCTCTTCGACATATCAGGTATGTACCCTAATTTCGAGGACGAAATTTCATAAGAAGGGGAGGTTGTAAGACCTCAAATTTTTTTTATAAAGATGAATTTTCTATAAATATCATTTTTAAATATTATGGAATGAATTTGATATAATGTTATAGTTGTGGGTAATATTTATAAATTTTGTAAAGTACGCAAGTTGTTATATAATATTCGATTGGTCAGAAAATATTCGTTTTATCAGGGAATATTCGTACAACGGCACAATCATTGGTGGACCCCGCAACGAAATTATTGTCAGATTGAGAAAAAGACAAAAATATTTTTTTGAAAATAACGGCGGAAGTTTTACCGTTAATACTGTTGAACTACTCGGTAGTAAAAGTACAGTAATATGCGTGGTTGCATAGTAGCACACGGTATTGATTATTGATACTTATGTGATAAGTCACTCAGTTATGTTTTATTAGTATTATTAATGTAATAAAACAGAAAAGCTTTTTATATAAAACAGAATACTTTTATAAAGTTATTCTATAAATAGAATATATTATATTTTATGATGCATAGTGTCTGCATAGTGTTTTGTATAGTAAAATCTTTTTATATAAAATAGAATACTTTTATAAAGTTATTCGTTTTATTAGATTATGAATAGAATATATTATATTTTATTTAAAAGATTTTGCTTTAAATATTGATCGTCCGATTAAAAGTAAATCAATCTGGACCATTCATGAATTAGTTACTATGCAGTCCATTCTTCTATATATAGAAGCTCATTCCTTCATTATTTCTTACGAATTCACTGAAACTCTAGAGAGAGAAATTATAGAGAGAAAGAAGAAAAGTATTCTGCTACTTCACTACTCCTATATCCAGTACTCTTCTTCTTAAGGTAAGGGATATTATTTCTTTTGTATTCATGAAGAGAACTTCTGTTATTCCATTATTTATTATTCTATTGGAATAACTTGTATATGCGGGCTACCCTATACTTAGTAAAATTCTTCTGTTATTTCATTCTTTATTATTCTGTTGGAATATCCTATCTGTGCGTTTTACGCCGGACCTGGTTCCGTCTTTATTATTCTGTTGGAATATCATGTCTGTGTATTTTACGCCGGACCTGGTTCCGTCTTTATTATTCTGTTGGAATATCCTGTCGGTGCGTTTACGCCGGACCTGGTTCCATTATTTATTATTCTGTCGAAATATCTTGTCAGTGCGTTTACGCATGACCTGGTTCCATTATTTATTTTTCTATTAGAATAACCTGTCTGTGAGGTCTATCGCATGCTTGGTGAATTCTTTTGTTATTCCATTCTTTATTATACTCAGTTGATTAAAGTTTTAGCTTTTGTACTCCATGAAATTAGTGGAATATCTTTGATATTTGCGCTTCATCTAGTATCTTTTCATAAAAATATTCTTCTGAGCATTCTTAAAGTTTACTCTATAAAGCAGTATCGTGTTGACAATTTGGACGTTGTTGGTTCCTGGATAAATTAATTCTTAAACTTGTTTTATTGAATTCTTATATCATTGTCATCATCCTCATGTTTATATTTTGTTGAAAGTCATCTGTGGCATGTAGTGCATAGATGGACTTGGTATGATTATAACCAGGGATTATTCGGTGTAATCATGACCGTAATGTTACAAATGATGTGGTAAAAGTCCTCATTGGCCCGCAGTGCATTGATGGACAGTTGTTGGCATGATCATAACCATTAATGAATACACAAATATCCTTGGCCCGTAGTGCATGGATAATTTGTGGTCGTGATACTAATGAATATCATTGGCCGTAGTGCAGGGATGATGTTGATTATTTATTAAGCTGAGTCTCAGCGATAAAAGTAATGAAAAACTTTTTAAATCATAAAAGATAGTAGATGTTATTCTCTACTTGACTCTTTTAATGGATAGCTTGTTCCGCTGCAGTTAAACTTGATGTTTGTTATATTTTATCAGTTTAACACTATTGAAGGCTAACGATAATTTATTCTGCATTATCTTAGTCATATTATTTCTTACTGGGCTAGTTGAGCTCATCCTTTTGCTTTCATTGTTCTATTCAGAAAATGAGAACGTAGCGGGGACTAGTCGGGGAATAGAGTGACGGTTCAGATGATAGCATTAGTAGTCCTCACTATTCTATGAAATAGTATGAAAATAAATGTATTGAGGACTTATTTTGAGTTTGAATACTGTTTAGAAGAACGTGTTGTATTAAAACTCACAGCTTATATTTTGTCGTATTTTACACGACATTTGTATAATTAAGTTTTATTTGTATTTTTTACCATGTATTTGACGACTCAGAATAGGTGATGTATACCTATTTTGGGGGCGTCACAGTAAATATTTAAGAATTAAATTTATTAGATAATATTATAACTTTTTGCCAAACAAAGCCTTATGGCTTTTGGATTTTTTAATTTTTGAATTTTTAGATAATATAAATAAAATAAATTAATTAGTAAATAAAATATAATTATAACTTATATGTTTATTTTGTCACTGATATTCTAATAAGTGTGTGTATTATGGCTTTTAGTATCATCTTTACGCTTAAGTGTGGTTAGTTTTATGTGAATTGGCATTTGGCGTAAGAAAAGATGTCGAGAACTGAGAGAATTGAGAGAGATTGAGAGAAAACCTAAGGATTACCAAGCAATTTCAGTGGTTTTAGCAAAGATTGTTCATGCTAATTAAAGGTATTTCTCTAAAAAAATTATATCTTATGTATATATATATATATATGTGTGTGTGTGTGTGTGTGTGAGAGTTTTACGGCAGGAAGCTTCAAACTCTGTGAATTCAATTTTTTGAAATCTTGTTATACAACTGATTATGGTGATTGTATGTGTTTGAGATACTAGAGTTTATGTTTAAACAAGGAATTGTATGCTAATTACAGTTAAAAGTAAAAAAAATATGACAGTGTTTATATTTTTCATATGGCCTGTAAAAGTACCAATTTTAGTAGTCAATTTGTATGTTAATCTGTGAATTGAGGCTTGATTATGCTAGTTCATTAAGAAACGAAGAACATAGTTTGAACGAAGTGATTTGTACAAGAATAGTGATCACAGTGATGAATTCTATAAAGGATGTCAAAAATTGAGTTTTTATATGAAAACATGAAATTTAAGGAATTAAATTAGTTAAAATGGTTGTTAAATTGTTCTATATCGATGAAAATGTGAAGAAACATGTTTATGATAGTTTAATACCAATCGTATGTGTTAATTTCACTGTTTTATGGGTGAAATTCGTGTTAGTTGAACTAAAAATGGCTACTGTTCATGGCCTTTCTGCTTATGTCTGTGCACTGGCGCAGCTGCGCCGGTGCCAAGGCCAAAAACGGCGCAGTTGCGCCAATCCCAGGCTTAGGTATGGCGCAGCTGCGCCATACCCTGTCCTGAGACAGTGAGTTCTGTTGCTGCTGCAGACCTGGGATAGCGATGTACCTTGGTCTAATGATGTGTTAGTATAATAAACATGTAACAACAAGGTTAAAACAGAGTCGTTTTATGTGGTTAGTAAATTCAAAGTTGTAAAAATGATTAGTAAGTTACGAACGCGTTATGTTATAACTTAGTGTACACAATGAATGTTAGACAAGTGTTGTGAAGTCAACACTTGAAATTTCTGAAATGTAAATGGTAATGTAATACTTGTACTGAAATAACAAGTTTAACTAGAAATGTATATGTATGGTATGTTAGTATATCTAATAGATATTGTGATTCCACTGAAATGTGTAGGTGAACGTGAGTTTTAATATTATAGCTTACGCTTGAGGCAAGTTTCTAAACCTTATCTTTTTACATTGAGCAAGTTTCTTACTTTAAACTTTCGTTAAGCGAATTCTTGTATTCCTAATCATTATTTGAGCAAGCTATAACTTTAACTTTATTCGAACAAGTTTTGAATTCCAATACTTATTGATGTATTCTAACTTGTTTATTGTTAGACAAGTTTCTTTATTGTCATTCGTGTATTGAGAATGCAATTTTCTTGAATTCTAATTTCTAATGTCGAATTGTCTTATTTATATTACTTGATACAAGTTATTCTCATAATGAGCAAGTTTTATTTTCAGCTTGCTATTACTTATTGTATATTCAATAATTCATAGCCCTAGCTTAATATTATTCAAGCAAGGTTTATTGTCATTCAATATTTATGCTTGTAGTTGTTTCTAGCATGAGTTCAATATATAGTTAGTTCGCTTACGATTATTCATTGTTCCATATTATGTTATTATTGATCAATTGTTGTGTTATCAAACCTTATTGATTCAACTAGTCCTCTAGTTGTTGATCGTTAAACTTCAAATTACCCTTGAAAGCTTATCCAAACACTACAAGAAATTACACATTTTATGACGAATTTTTTGCCACGCACAAAATTTTGTCTCAATTTGTTAATTAATAATTACGAAAATCATAATCGTCACTAAAACTTTTGTTTTTGTGACGGCTTTTAATTTTGTTACTATTAATCATTTATATCGTCACTAATGTACACATTTGATGACGATTAAGAAAATTTCATCACAAATTATTTTAGAGGTAGAATTTCGCACCAAAATTTTGGAGGGAAACCTTTTAGTGACATTTTGTAATAATTGATGACAATATTTATTATCACCAAATATTTCTTTCGATGACAACATAATAGTTTGTCATTAATTATTTGTAAAATTTAGTGAAATGTTCTTTCGTCACTAATGTTCACATTTAGTGACGCCAAATACAAATTCATCACAATTTTATTTGGAGGCAAAATTATTTTTGGAGAGAAAATTTTTAATAACAGAAAAACAATAATTTATGACAATTTGTATTGTCATAAATACCAATTTTATATGACGAGATAATAGTTTGTCACTAATTAGATGAGTGGATAAGTGACAAAAATATTTTGTTATAAATTCTTATATTAAGTGACAAAGTACGTAATATCGTCACAATTTTATTTGGAGGCAAAAAAATATTGAAAAATTTTGGAGGTAATTTTTTTAAAGACGAAAAAATAATAATTTATAACAATTTGTATTGTCATAAATACCAATTTTATATGACGAGATAATAGTGTGTCACTAATTAGATGCGTGGATAAGTGACAAAAATAGTTCGTCATAAATTCTTATATTTAGTGACAAAGCATGTAATTTCGTCACAATTTGGTTTGGAGACAATAAAATTTAAGAAATTTTGGAGGCAAATTTTGTAAAGACGAAAAATTAATAAATTATGACAATTTTTATTGTCACAAATACAATTTTAAAAAATAAAAATACTTCTATGTTTTATTTTCTTTCTTTTTCTTTACCTAAATATTTATAATATGTATAGTATTAATAAAAATTAATATTAGAATATTTATAATATGTATGTTTTATTTTAAAAATAAAAATAAAAATACTTTTATGTTTTAAAATACGTATAAAATTTTTAAAAATAAAAATAATTTTATGTTTTATTTTCTTTCTTTTTCTTTACCTAAATATGTATAATATGTATAATATTAATAAAAATTAATATTAGAATATTTATAATATGTATGTTTTATTTTAAAATTAAAAATAAAAATACTTTTATGTTTTAAAATACGTATAAAATTTTTAAAATTAAAAATACTTTTATGTTTTATTTTCTTTCTTTTTCTTTACCTAAATATTTATAATATGTATAATATTAATAAAAATTAATATTAGAATATTTATAATATGTATGTTTTATTTATAAAAAAAATACTTTTATGTTTTAAATTACCTATAAAAATTATGTTTTATTTTCTTTCTTTTTCTTTACCTAAATATTTATAATATGTATAATATTAATAAAAATTAATATTATAATGTTTATAATATGTATGTTTTATTTTAAAAATAAAAATAAAAATACTTTTATGTTTTAAAATACATATAAAACTTTTAAAAATAAAAATACTTTTATGTTTTATTTTCTTTCTTTTCCTTTACCTAACTATTTATAATATGTATAATATTAATAAAAATTAATATTAGAATATTTATATTACGTATGTTTTATTTGAAAAATAAAAAATAAAAATATTTTTATGTTTTAAAATACGTATAAAATTTTTAAAAATAAAAATACTTTTATGTTTTATTTTCTTTCTTTTTCTTTACCTAAATATTTATAATATGTATAATATTAATAAAAATTAATATTAGAATATTTATAATATGTATGTTTTATTTTAAAAATAAAAATAAAAATACTTTTATGTTTTAAAATACCTATAAAAATTTTAAAAATAAAAATATTTTTATGTTTTATTTTCTTTCTTTTTCTTTACCTAAATATTTATAATATGTATAATATTAATAAAAATTAATATTATAATGTTTGTAATATGTATGTTTTATTTTAAAAATAAAAATAAAAATACTTTTATGTTTTAAAATAAGTATAAAACTTTTAAAAATAAAAATACTTTTATGTTTTATTTTCTTTCTTTTTCTATACATAAATATTTATAATATGTATAATATTAATAAAAATTAATATTAGAATATTTATAATATGTATGTTTTATTTTTAAAATAAAAATAAAAATACTTTTATGTTTTAAAATACCTATAAAAATAAAAATACTTTTATGTTTTATTTTCTTTCTTTTTCTTTACCTAAATATTTATAGTATGTATAATATTAATAAAACTTAATATTAGAATATTTATAATATGTATGTTTTATTTTCTTTCTTTTTCTTTACATAAATATTTATAATATGTATATATTAATAAAAATCAATATTATAATATTTATAATATGTATGTTTTATTTTAAAAATAAAATTATTTTTATGTTTTAAAATACTTATAACATTTTTAAAAATAAAAATACTTTTTTTAAAATATAAGATATAATTTAACTTTGTAAAATGTGAAGAATTGAATTAAGAATTTTATTATCAATCAAATTAACCAGCTATAAAATTCTTTTTCTAAACATTCGAAATTATGTAATGAATTTAAATTTTAAAAAGACTTAGTTATCAAAAATCTAATTAATTCTTAGGGCAAATGGCCAAAAATGCCCCTGATATTTATCCTGATGTCCCACTTACATCCTAAACTAATTTTTTTTTTTCAAAATTACCCTTAACGTTACATTTTTGAGTCGCCCGTGCCCTTGCCGTTAACAGAAGACAAACGGAGTTAAAATGTGATGACGTTGCAAGCTTAAATATAAAATGTAAGACCCCAAATTATTAATAAATAAAATTTAATTTCCTCTATTTATTATTCTGAAATAGTAAGAGTTGATTTGATTAATGTGGTTAGTTATGGGTAAAATGCGCAAATATTTTAGTGGTTATAAAATATTCATTGTTGTCGGGGAATATTTGTTTGGTCGTGGAATATTCTTGTTGTCGGGGAATATTCGTACGACGGCGCAGCCTTGTGTGGGCCCCATAACAGAAAACGATTGGATGAAGAAAACGACAAAAATAAGTTGTTTATAAATAACGGCGTAGTTGTTACCATTAATACTGTTGGAATACCCGGTGGTTAAAACACGGTAATACGCGTAGCACACGGTATTGCACCAATTATTGATTCTTACGTAAGAAGGCACTACTCAATAATTGTTACAGTAATTACTGTTCAATATTGTATTTTATTGATTCAATAATTGCTGCATTGATATTTTATATTACTGTTGTTTCAATAATTATCACTACGCAGTATTTTTCATTATCGGAGCAATAATTCATATTATCTGAATAATATTATTAGATAACATTATTGGCAATGTCTAGAAAGTTCTGTCTAAGGAGAGGTTTGGTCATCTAATTGCGCGCCAGTAAGGAGAAATCCTTATTGGAAAGCCCCCTCTTTCCTGGGAACGGCCTGGTTGCCAGTACTGTGATTCTGTAATATTATTTGTGTATAATTAATTATTGATTTATATGATGAGGAAAATATTGATTTTATGTGGATATAGATGGAGAAAATTTTTAATGTGACAATTGTTGAAAATTAATATTTTATCTTTTTCTGATAAAATAATTCATTTAAATATATTATTTTAATAATATATTGATGGTGATATTTTTACAATGAATGTGGGATATATGAGTATATGAGGAGGAAGAGTATTTTTGTGGCATTAAATGATTAACACATGTTTTGTGTGTTGGTGGACACAATTCTTGACCGAAAATTTATTATTGACTGTAAAATCGCCCGTTTATGAATTTCGGTCAATTTTTGTTTGGAATTTGGAAAAACTTTCTTCTGTAAAGTTGTAGAGAATTGAATTTCCTATAAAAACTCGCGAGATTCGAATTTTCTGATAAAAGGGCTATTTATTATGAATTATTGAAGTTCTAAAGTTCCGAAATAATTGATTTTTGGAAGTTTTATTTATTATTTTGAAGAAAAACGTTTTTTGGCATTTAAGTGGGCTAACATGTGATATAAATGGGCTGAGATCAGATGTCTAGAGGTGGGCTAAGGAAAATTTGATAAATATATTATTATTATATTAAATTTTCTGCTTTGGTGTTCTAAGCATTTTCCTATAAATAGGGTGCTTAGGTTAGAATTGAAAATCACACCAGAAACACAAGTTTCTCTCTATTTCTCTCTCTATATCGAGCGTATTCTTGTGAGTATTTGATACTTTGAGTGTTGCTTTACGGTGCAAGTTTCCTTCAGCACTATATATAGTATTCCAGTCAGAAGTACCGTCTTTCCGAGGTAATGGATGTTATTTCTTCTTAAGTGATATTATTTTCTTCAATATCATTATGCCGAAGTATTGATCTGAAATTTTTATCAAATTTAGAACTTTTCATGTCGGGGTTACTATTCATGAGTTACTATTCATGAGTTACTATTCACGAGTTACTATTCACGAGTTACTATTCACCGAAAAATGAAATTTCCTTCTTTTCGTCCAAATATCTATTCTGGATACTAGCTTTGATTGTATCCATGCTTTGATCATTCTTGAATTTTACTTCACTATGATAAGGTATTTTTAGACATGGATAAATTGAAATACGAATCCTTAATATTTGTTATTTTGCTTCACTGGATTCGTTTTCTTTAAAATATTTTTCATCATCCTCAGTCCTAAATGATGATATAATTGAATATCTTTGGCCTGTAGTGCAAAGATTAATGATTTCTGATGAATATCTTTGGCCCGTAGTGCAAAGATGAACAGGTGTTAAGGTGAACATGACCAACTGATGGATATCTTTGGCCTGTAGTGCAAAGATGACTATTTGATTCAAGATATTTATTGATTGATGTTACAGGGATAAAATGTTGATGATGTGCTTTTAAATTCATAGATAATCATAGATTTCATTCTCTACGTAACTTTTCTATGAATTATTATTTTCCGCTGCGAATATTGATTTAAAACTTGTTGTCTATTGTATTCTATTAAATTTTTCCCTGTTGAAGACTAACGATAATTTGTTGTATATTATCTTAGTCATAATATTCTTTACTGGGCTAGTTGAGCTCACCCTTTTCCTTGTTGTTCCATTTTCTTCTTAGGAAGCGAGAATGTAGCAGGTACTAGTCGGGGTATGGAATGAAGGTTCTAGGAAGTTGTTTTAGTAGTCCTCACCATTTTTTTTGTAAAGTATTGTACCAATAATTGTAATGAGGACTTATTTGAGTGTGGATATTGTCTAGATGACAATATTTATATTTACACTCATAGTTTTTATGTTGTATTAATAAAGTTGTAGTTGTTTCTGTACCATGTTATTGACGACTCAGAATGGGTATTGTATACCTATTTTGGGGGCGTCACAGTTGGTATCAGAGCTTAGGGATATGATCTCTGGCGGAGATCGGGGAATAGAACTAGGAGGGGAGAGACGAGTAAATCCTTCGCTAGTGTGTCCTACCTAAGCTTATTTGTTGGTTGGTCATAATATAGGGAAATTATGTGATTTGTTAATTTGACCCTTGTTTTATGGCAGTATTTGAGAATGTCGACTGAGAATGTTAACAGTGGAATAAATGAAACCGTGGAGACAACTGTACTCACCAACGAGGAGAACGTGCAACAGGCTAGCAATGTTCCTCCTGTGAACAACACCATTGAGCAGACGGTGAACGATGAGATGTTTAGAAGCTTTTTGCGATTCATGCAAAACCAGACGAAGGAGATTCCTGTTCAAAATATAGGAAGAAACAATGGCAACGCACAGATGGTCACAGCCAAGCAGTTCAAAGAGTTGGGACCACCAGAATTCTGGGGAAAGCCGGATCCGATTAAGGCGGAGACATGGTTCAAGCAAATTACCAAGATATTTGATGTCTTGGGATGCACGGAGGAACAGAAGGTTCCATTTGCCACCTTTATGTTCCGTGGCGAGGCAGACTACTGGTGGGAATCTGTGAAGCGTATCCATCCAGCTGCACTCAGCATGTCTTGGGAGATATTTCAAAAGCTATTCAATGACAAGTACTTTCCTGAAAGTATTCGTCATATGAAGGAGGTAGAGTTTATTAGACTGGAGCATAATAACATGACGGTATCCCAGTACGAGGCGAAGTTTGCGGAGTTGTCCAGGTTTGCACCTCATTTGGTGGAGAATGAGGAACGTATGACACAGATGTTTCTGAGAGGTTTGAAACCCGGCATACGTCAATATCTCATTTCTCATAAATTTTCTCTCTATTCAGATGTTGTCAACAGGGCTCAATTGTTGGAGCGAGATAACGAGTACGGTCAACCGAGGGACCACAACCAGGATCATATCGGTGACAACAGTCATCAGATCAATGATAACCAGCGGAGAAAGAAAAGTACAGACAAGAACGGCAACCACTCTGGTGGTAATCGTGGCTATGAAAATAGAAGAAGCGAGTCGGGAGGAGATTTTAAAAAGAGGAGATTCAACAATGATAATACGAAGACGTCAGCACCAGCAGCAACTGGTTCCAAGGGAGGAGAACGACCACCAGTCATATGTTATAAATGTGGAAAAGAGGGACATATCAGCCCAAACTGTCCACAACAGTTCAAGGTATGCTATAATTGTGGAAAGGAAGGACATATCGCTCGAGATTGTACGATAGCGAAACCAAGTTCAGCGGGGACGGTGACTCAAAAGGCTGCCCCAGAAAAGTCAAAGTCAACGGTTCCTGGAAGAGCGTTTGTCGTGACTGGTCAACATGCGAGGAACCCAAACGAGGTGATCACGGGTAAGCTAATCATAAATTCATGTGAAGTTTATACCTTACTAGATACCGGTGCTACCCATTCATTTATTTCTCCTGCTTGTGCTCAACGTTTAAACTTGACTCCGGAGAAATTAGACTTTGATTTATCTGTGGAGACTCCGTTAGGGGAAACTTTCATCACATCCACTGTTTATAAATCTTGTTTGATCCAAGTTGGCACCATCACCTTACCTGTTGACCTTATCTCTTTAAAGATACTTGCATTTGACGTGATTTTAGGAATTGATTGGTTAACTACTCATCATGCCAAAATTGATTGTTTTCGTAAGGTGATTAGTTTTCATATTCCTAATTAACCTGTTGTTCGAATTCAAGCAACAAAGCCATTAAAATCAATCACTGTCATATCAAGTCATAAAGCTATTCGTTTATTGAAAAACGGATGTCAAGCTTTCTTGCCCATGTTATGGATTTGAATAAAGACACGTCAAATTTGAATAATATTCCTGTTGTTAGTAACTTTCCTGACGTATTTCCTGAAGAACTTCCCGGTCTACCCCGGAACGTGAAGTTGAATTCTTTATTGATCTTGAACCTGGTACAAAGCCCATTTCTAAAACCCCATATCGAATGGCTCCTATTGAACTTCAGGAGTTAAAAGTCCAACTACAAGAGTTGTTGGACATCGGTTTCATTCGTCCTAGTACATCTCCTTGGGGTGCTCCTGTTTTATTTGTAAAGAAGAAAGACGGGAGTATTGATGACCTGTTTGACCAGTTACAAGGAGCACAATTCTTTTCAAAAATCGATCTTCGTTCTGGATATCATCAGCTGAAGGTTAAAACTGAGGATATTCCGAAGACTGCCTTTAGAACTCGGTACGGGCATTATGAATTCTTAGTCATGTCTTTTGGATTGACTAATGCTCCTGCGGCTTTCATGGATATGATGAACCAAGTATTCAAGGATTATTTGGATCAGTTCGTTGTTGTCTTTATTGATGACATCCTCATATATTCGAAAAGCCGTGAAGATCATGAGCACCATTTGAAGCTGGTACTCCAAAGGCTGCGTGAAAACAAGTTATATGCTAAGTTGAAGAAATGCGAGTTCTGGCTTGAGGAAGTAGCATTCCTAGGGCACGTGGTGTCAAAACATGGAGTATCTGTGGACCCGGCAAAGATTGAAGTAATACAAAGCTGGGAGCAACCGAAGACGGTGACCGATGTACGTAGCTTTCTAGGCTTAGCTGGTTATTATCGGAGATTCGTAGAAGGGTTTTCTCGAATCGCTACCCCGTTAACTCAGCTGACTCGGAAAGATATCAAATTTGTATGGAGCGAAGAATGCGAGAAGAGTTTCCAAGAGCTTAAGAGGAGACTCATTTCGGCACCTGTTCTGACAATACCATCTGGTTCGGATGGATTTGTTATCTACAGCGATACTTCAGGCAAAGGGTTAGGATGTGTTCTCATGCAACGTGGGAAAGTCATAGCCTATGCCTCGCGACAACTTAAAGAATATGAGAGGAATTATCCTACTCATGATCTAGAGTTGGCAGCAGTCGTTTTCGCACTAAAGATCTGGAGGCACTATCTATATGGGGAGAAGGTGGAGATATATTCAGACCATAAAAGCCTCAAATATTTCTTCACTCAGAAAGAACTCAACATGCGGCAACGACGTTGGCTCGAGCTGTTAAAAGATTACGACCACACTATTCAATACCATCTTGGAAAAGCAAACGTGGTAGCTGACGCGTTGAGTAGAAGATCATATGCAGGAACGAGTGCGATGATGTCAAGTATACGCGTAGAACCAACTTTAATCGATAAAGTTAAAGTTGCTCAAGCTACAGACCCGGAGCTGATGCGGATGAAGAAGAAAGTGCAAGAAGGTGTTATTCCAGAAGCAAGAATCGATGAAGAAGGAATACTTCGAGTCCACTCCAGACTTTGTGTTCCTAACGATTCTGATTTAAAGTACAAGATCATGATGGAGGCACACAATACACCATTTACAATCCATCCTGGAAGTACTAAAATGTATCGTGATCTTCGACATACATTTTGGTGGAACAATATGAAGAGAGAGATTGCAAAGTTTATCTCAAGGTGTTTAACTTGTCAACGTGTAAAGGCGGAGCATCAAGTACCAAAGGGTCCATTGCAACCACTTGAGATTCCGAAATGGAAGTGGGAACACATTACCATGGATTTTGTTACGGGTCTTCCCACGGTTTCTCAAGGTATAAATGCTATTTGGGTTATAGTTGATAGATTAACCAAGTCTGCTCATTTCTTGCCGATACGGGAGACTTATTCCCTTGAACGTCTTGCTAGTATGTACGTGAATGAGATTGTAAGGTTGCATGGCATGCCAGTATCCATAGTTTCGGATCGTGACCCAAGATTCACTTCAAGATTTTGGGTTAGCTTGCAAAAAGCTATGGGCACGGATTTACGGTTCAGTTCGGCATACCATCCTCAAACGGACGGGCAATCAGAGAGCACTATACAAACTCTTGAAGATTTATTAAGACTTTGTGTCCTAGATTTCAAAGGAAGTTGGGATAAGTATCTACCATTGGTGGAATTCTCCTACAACAACAGTTATCAGGCAAGTATAGGTGTGGCTCCCTTTGAAGCATTGTATGGACGAAAGTGTCGCTCTCCAGTATGTTGGGATGAGGTGGGAGAAGCAACGTTGTTGGGACCAGAGTTGGTACGAATGACTACAGAGAAGATTCAAACGATTCGACAACGTATACAAACGGCACAGGATCGACAAAAGAGTTATGTGGATCTTCATCGAAAGGACGTGGAATTTGACATTAGAGATCATGTATTATTACGTGTAGCTCCATGGAAAGGAGTTACAAGATTTGGAAAGAGAGGAAAGCTCAATCCACGATTTATTGGTCCATTTCAGATTCTTGACCGAGTAGGAAATGTGGCCTATAGACTTGCGTTACCTCCAAGTATGTCTCGTGTTCATAATATTTTTCATATATATGTGCTTCGTAAATATGTGAAAGACCCGAACCATGTTATTGAGTTAGAACCGGACGAGATAGCTGAAGACTTAACGTACGAGGAGGTACCTGTCAAGATCATGGATAAAAAGGAGCATGTCCTACGCACGAAGGTCATACCACAAGTTAAAGTTTTGTGGAGAAACCATGCTATTGAGGAAATGACCTGGGAGTTGGAAACGGAAATGAAAGCGAGGTATCCTCATCTTTTCGAAACACCAGGTACGTATGTCAATTTCGAGGACGAAATTTCATAAGGAGGGGAGGTTGTAAGACCCCAAATTATTAATAAATGAAATTTAATTTCCTCTATTTATTATTCTGAAACAGTAAGAGTTGATTTGATTAATGTGGTTAGTTATGGGTAAAATGCGCAAATATTTTAGTGGTTATAAAATATTCATTGTTGTCGGGGAATATTTGTTTGGTCGTGGAATTTTCTTGTTGTCGGGGAATATTCGTACGACGGCGCAGCCTTGTGTGGGTCCCATAACAGAAAATGATTGGATGAAAAAAACGACAAAAATAAGTTGTTTATAAATAACGGCGTAGTTGTTACCATTAATACTGTTGGAATACCCGGTGGTTAAAACACGGTAATACGCGTAGCACACGGTATTGCACCAATTATTGATTCTTACGTAAGAAGGCACTACTCAATAATTGTTACAGTAATTAATGTTCAATATTGTATTTTATTGATTCAATAATTGCTGCGTTGATATTTTATATTACTGTTGTTTCAATAATTGTCACTACGCAGTATTTTTCATTATCGGAGCAATAATTCATATTATCTGAATAATATTATTAGATAACATTATTGGCAATGTCTAGAAAGTTCTGTCTAAGGAGAGGTTTGGTCATCTAATTGCACGCCAGTAAGGAGAAATCCTTATTGGAAAGCCCCCTCTTTCCTGGGAACGGCCTGGTTGCCAGTACTGTGATTCTGTAATATTATTTGTGTATAATTAATTATTGATTTATATGATGAGGAAAATATTGATTTTATGTGGATATAGATGGAGAAAATTTTTGATGTGACAATTGTTGAAAATTAATATTTTATCTTTTTCTGATAAAATAATTCATTTAAATATATTATTTTAATAATATATTGATGGTGATATTTTTACAATGAATGTGGGATATATGAGTATATGAGGAGGAAGAGTATTTTTGTGGCATTAAATGATTAACACATGTTTTGTGTGTTGGTGGACAAAATTCTTGACCGAAAATTTATTATTGACTGTAAAATCGCCCGTTTATGAATTTCGGTCAATTTTTATTTGGAATTTGGAAAAACTTTCTTCTGCAAAGTTGTAGAGAATTGAATTTCCTATAAAAACTCGCGAGATTCGAATTTTCTGATAAAAGGGCTATTTATTATGAATTATTGAAGTTCTAAAGTTCCGAAATAATTGATTTTTGGAAGTTTTATTTATTATTTTGAAGAAAAACGTTTTTTGGCATTTAAGTGGGCTAACATGTGATATAAATGGGCTGAGATCAGATGTCTAGAGGTGGGCTAAGGAAAATTTGATAAATATATTATTATTATATTAAATTTTCTGCTTTGATGTTCTAAGCATTTTCCTATAAATAGGGTGCTTAGGTTAGAATTGAAAATCACACCAGAAACACAAGTTTCTCTCTATTTCTCTCTCTATATCGAGCGTATTCTTGTGAGTATTTGATACTTTGAGTGTTGCTTTACGGTGCAAGTTTCCTTCAGCACTATATATAGTATTCCAGTCAAAAGTACCGTCTTTCCGAGGTAAGGGATGTTATTTCTTCTTAAATGATATTATTTTCTTCAATATCATTATGCCGAAGTATTGATCTGAAATTTTTATCAAATTTAGAACTTTTCATGTCGGGATTACTATTCATGAGTTACTATTCACGAGTTACTATTCACCGAAAAATGAAATTTCCTTCTTTTCGTCCAAATATCTATTCTGGATACTAGCTTTGATTGTATCCATGTTTTGATCATTCTTGAATTTTACTTCACTATGATAAGGTATTTTTGGACATGGATAAATTGAAATACGAATCCTTAATATTTGTTATTTTGTTTCACTGGATTCATTTTCTTTAAAATATTTTTCATCATCCTCAGTCCTAAATGATGATATAATTGAATATCTTTGGCCTGTAGTGCAAAGATTAATGATTTCTGATGAATATCTTTGGCCCGTAGTGCAAAGATGAACAGGTGTTGAGGTGAACATGACCAACTGATGGATATCTTTGGCCTGTAGTGCAAAGATGACTATTTGATTCAAGATATTTATTGATTGATGTTACAGGGATAAAATGTTGATGATGGGCTTTTAAATTCATAGATAATCGTAGATTTCATTCTCTACGTAACTTTTCTATGAATTATTATTTTCCGCTGCGAATATTGATTTAAAACTTGTTGTCTATTGTATTCTATTAAATTTTTCCCTGTTGAAGACTAACGATAATTTGTTGTATATTATCTTAGTCATAATATTCTTTACTGGGCTAGTTGAGCTCACCCTTTTCCTTGTTGTTCAATTTTCTTCTCAGGAAGCGAGAATGTAGCAGGTACTAGTCGGGGTATGGAATGAAGGTTCTAGGAAGTTGTTTTAGTAGTCCTCACTATTTTTTTTTGTAAAGTATTGTACCAATAATTGTGAGGACTTATTTGAGTGTGGATATTGTCTAGATGACAATATTTATATTTACACTCATAGTTTTTATGTTGTATTAATAAAGTTGTAGTCGTTTCTGTACCATGTTATTGACGACTCAGAATGGGTATTGTATACCTATTTTGGGGGCGTCACATAAAATATATTCTAAATAAAATAATATATATCATTTAATCAAAACAAAAAAAAATACTAAAATTCAAAATAAAAAAAAACATAACATATTTACATCATTTTATCAAAATAATAAAAATCAAATTACTTTGTTAACTAATCAAAACAACTAATTAAATAAAATAAGTTATATAACATATTTACATAATTTAATCAAAATACTAAAATTCAAAACATAACATATTTACATCAAATACTAATTTTAAAAAAAAAACTAAAATACTAATTAAAAAAAACTAAAATACTAAAAAAATCAAATTAAAAAAATACTAAAATTTAAATTATTTTGTTAATTAATCAAAACAACAAAAATTTAAATTACATCATTAAAATACTAAAATCATAATACTAAATATTAATTGATATAAAATTTTTAAATTACTAAAATCATAATACTAAATAAGATTTTTAAAATTCAAAACTGGAGTATTATGATTATTTTAGTAATTTTTAATATTAATTTTTAAAATCATATCAATTTAAAAATATTATGATGTAATTTGAATTTTTGAATACATTTTTTAAAAATATTATTACATCATCAAATTATAACATATATTGTTATGTATAGATTATTACATCATCAAATTATTTATATTATTTATAACATATACCGTTATGTATAGATTATTACATCATCAAATTTTTATATAGTTTAAAAAAATTATTTAGTATTATGATTTTAGTAATTTAATTAGTTGGTTTGATTAATTAACAAAATAATTTAAATTTTATTATTTTGATTAAATGATGTAAATATGTTATGCTTTTTTTATTTTGAATTTTAGTATTTTTGTTTTGATTAAATGATATATATTGTTTTATTTAGAATATATTTTATATTTAAACATGCCACGTCATCACATTTTAACCCCGTTTGTCTTCTATTAACGACAGGGGCACGGGCGACCCAAAAAATGTAAAGTTAATGGTACTTTTGGAAAAAAAATATTAATTTAGGGTGCAAGTGGGACATCGGGATAAACATCAAGGGCTTTTTTGACCCTTTGCCCTTAATTCTTATTAAGCTATGAGAAAAACAATTAATGTAAGACCCCGAATTTTATGAAATAAAAGTAGTCAATAATTACTATTCAGTAAATGGTTAAATTGATAAATGTTAAAGTTAAGGGTGATATATGAATTTTTTTTCAAAATAAACAAGTGGTTATAAAACAATCATTGTTGTCGGGAAATATTCGTTGGTCGTGGAATATTCTTTCTGTCGGGGAATATACGTATGACGACGCAGCTATTTGTGGGTCCCATAACGAAAAACGGTCGGATGAAGATAACGACAAAAATTGGGTTTTTATAATTAACGGCGTAGTTATTACCGTTAACACTGTTGGAATACCCAGTGGTTAAAATACAGTAATACGCGTTATTGCACAGTATTTTTGAAATTATTGATCCTTACGTAAGAAGGCAGTACTCAATAATTGTTACAGTAGTTACTATTCAATATTTTATTTTATTGATTCAATAATTGCTGCGTTGATATTTTATACTATTGTTGTTTCAATAATTGTTGCTGCACAGTATTTTTCATAATCAGATCAATAATTCATATTATTTAGAATAATATTATTAGATAGCATTATTGACAATGTCTAGAAAGTTCTGTCTAAGGAGAGGTTTGGTCATCTAATTATGCGCCAGTAAGGAGAAATCCTTATCGGAAAGCCCCCTCTTTCCTGGGAACGGCCTGGTTGTCATTAATGTGATTCTGTAATATTATTTGTGAATAATTAATTATTGATTCATATGATAAGGAAATATTTATTTTATGTGGATATAAATGAGGGATATATTTTTGTGGTTAAAAATGAAGGAGTTAATGTTGAAGTTTTTATCATTATTTTTGTCGGAATGGAGGTATTAAAAATTAGGATTTTTGAGATATATTGCGGGTTATAATTTTTAATCCGACCGTTGGATCGTTGTGATTTTTGGATATGTTATACATATATAAGTTGAGTATATGTCCACAAATTTTGAACCGTTAAAAATGAACATATGATTTGTTATGAATTTTACGAGATGACTGGTTAAGAAATTGTTGAATTTTTGGAGTTAATCATTTTGGTGGAAAATTCTAGAATTGGTGGGCCCCACTCTTGGTTGGTGAAGAAATATGCTGAGATTTTTATTCAAATGTGGTGAGTGGGAATAGTAACAGGTAAAGCCATCAGGTTGCAGGTTAAGTCTGCTTCGGCGTGCTAACATTTTCCTATAAATAGAGGGCTAAGTTAGAATTGAAAATCACACCAGAAACATAAGCTTTCTCTCTTTCTCTCTCTATATTATGAAGCATATTTTGTGAGTATTTAGATACTGTGAGAGTTGCTATTCAGTGCAAGTTTCCTTCGGCTTTGCATTTCAGTCAGAAATACTGCACTTTTGAGATAAGGGATAGTAAGGGATTTTAAGGGTTGTTATGTTTTTCAGTTTCGTAATTTTTATGACCTTCAAAAATTTTGGAAAAATTTGAAATGATATTTTGATGAGTTTTCCTGATTGTGTCCAAAAATGGTGATTTTTAGATGTATAGATTAAGAGTTATGAATTTTATGAGAAAAGACTATTTTAAAAGTAACCGCTTATAACTCCTTGTGGTTAATCCCAAAATTGATGAAATTTTTATTGGGAGTACATGCATATGATAGAAGTATACTCTGTAAAGTTCAGAATTTTTGGACAAAAATATAATTTTTGATAAATGTCTAAATATTCGGCTGTTTTGGCCATATGAAAAATAGTAAATGAATTTTAAAAATTCTGAGAAAAATATATGTTCACTATGGGACTATATTATGTTAAATTCCAGAAAAAAAATATTTTTGGAACTGATTTGATATTTTTCATGAAAATGGTCTAGTTATGAGTAAATGAATTAAATATGTTTTGTGAAGTAAGAAAATTAGAAAATAAGATTTTATGACTTGAGAATCCTATATGAGGTGGTATATGCAGATTTTTGATGAGGGCTTTGGTTATTGGTGATGAAATCTTATGAGTTTGGTATTTTAAAATTATTAAATGCATTATTTAGTAAAGTGTAAACAATTAAAATAAATTGTTTATAAGCTTAAGAAATATTATTCTTTCAATATCATTATACCGAAATATTGGTATGTATTTTATTGTAGAATTTCTACCTTTTTGTGTCGAGATTACTATTCATGAGTTACTATTCACGGGTTACTATTCACGATAAAATTGGTTTCTTTTTCTAACCAAATTATAGTTGATTTATGAATATTACTCTTGAGATTAAATCTATATGTTGATCATAGTGTTTTTATTATCATATATAACATTTTTATAACCCTGATGTTGAAATTCTCTTTCACTTGAGTGTAAAGATGGGTAAATTATTGGTATGATCATGACTTTGGGTTCTCTTTGGCCAGTAGTGCAAAGTTGAATTATTGACTACTATGATCATGACCATTGAATTTATAATTGAATATCTTCAGCTTAAGTGCAAAGGTGAAATGATCAACATGGTTATAATTATTGTTTATATAAATGATTATATATTTCTTTGAGATATTAATATATTTGGCCTGTAGTGTAAATATGAACTGTTGATGAATATATTTGGCCGTAGTGCAAATATGAACTGTTGAGGAATATCTTTGGCCTGTAGTGCAAAGATGAATTGTTGATGAATATCTTTAGCCCGTAGTGCAAAGATGACATGTTGTTGAATATCTTTGGCAAGTAGTGCAAAGATGAACAGATATTGAGATAAACATGACCAACTGGTGATACAAATGAATATCTTTGGCCGTAGTGTAAAGATGAAGTTATTAGTATGATTATAAACAGGAAATGTGATTTGGTGTAACCATGATCTTTGATGTTTCAGATGATGAAAATTATCTTTGTCCTGGATGAGAAAAGAAATTTAGAACTACAATTACGATTATGAGTTATTCGTATGATTGTGGACCAGAATTGTTGATTGATGTTACAGGGATAAATCATTGTTGGTGGATTTTTAACATGGAGAAGATAATAGACTTTATAGTCTATTTGACTCTTCTAATGGATTGCTCGTTCCGCTGCAACTATGGTTGAAATTTTTATCATTTACCATATGTTCTAAATCTCTGATTTATTATTGATGAAGGCTATTGATAATTTAATTATTTTTAGTCATGATATTCTTTACTGAGCTAGTTGTGCTCACCCTTTTGCTTCACAATTTCTTTCAGGTAATAAGAGTGTAGCTGGGTCTAGCGAGGGTAACGGGGAAATAGAACGGTGGTCTCTAGCTGTGGAGGTTCTCCCGAAGCAGTATAGAAAAGTTCATTTAGTAGTTTTATTTGGTGAATTCAATAGGGTAAGGTGTATCCAACGTTGGAAGGGTGTTTTGCCACTATCATACAAGATGTCTAACGACATACAACCTCGTGTCATCATAAGACAGGGATGTGCTCATCCACTTGCTGAGTATATATACGAGCACTACCTATATAATCTTGGTGTTTGTTTGAAGTATAATTCTCGATTAAAGACAGTTGAGATAATGATAAGTCAAGAGAAGACTCACCATTGGGAAGAATATAATAGTAATCTTCTCGTTTTTCTTTGGGGTCTATTGGGTCAACCAAGGATAATTCTGTGGCCATATGATATCTATCATAACCTAGACGCATGGCCTCCCATGTACAAAGGTTTCCTTGAGCACTTTTCCAAAGATTCTAATTTCTAAAACAGTTTATGACTATACCTTTATGTAAGGTGTCATTGTGAGGTGCTGTCCACGGTTGGGACATGAGTCACATTTGGATATATTGTATCCAAACTCACAGCATATGTGTTGTTGTATTTTGCACAACAATTGTTGTAATAAAGTTATAGTTGTTTTCTATACCATGTATTTGGCGACTCAGAATAGGTTGGATGGAATGGACCTATTTTGGGGTTGTCACAATTAAACTATTTTTTAACACTTAAAACATTGAAATTTTAAACAATTATCCAAATTTTGAATAAGTATTTAAAAACTTATTTTTTTTGTTTATTTAAAGATATTTTTTTATTTTTATAATTACTTATCAATAATCAAATTAATTTTATAAGTCTTGATTAATTACTTATCCATTTCTGTCCGTTCTAAAAGAGAAGGAAAGATATAGCAAAATGTTGCGCTAACAAATTGGAGAAAATTAGGGAGTGATATTCTTGTGATCGAGAAATGCTTGCTTCTTCAACTAAGGACCTTCCGATTGAGATCGTGATCAATATTTTCTCAAGGCTACCGGTGAAAACCCTTCTTCGGCTCACTTCAGTATGGAAATTTTGGTATTTTCTCGTCAAAAGCCCTAATTTCATCACCACACACCTCACTTTCTCCATTTCTCATAAAACTAATCGTTATTCTGTAGTTATGCTTCGAGAAATGGTTATGTTTGGTAGGATTTACTACTTTTCAAATTATACACTTGATGAGCATTATGATAGGTTGATGTACCGTTATATACATCTTGATACTTTGTGTATGTCTAAAAATTTAGTGGGTTCCTACAATGGGTTGCTTTGTTGGCTTATTATCCATACCGTTTTGTTGATATTATGAATCCTTCGATTAGGAGAGGGAAATTGCTTTCGAGTTTTATAATTTTTCCTAAATTTGATACTATGAGTTTTAGTGTTCATAAACTTGTGAGTTTCGGTTATGTCCAACAAAATAATTTTTCCCCATTTTTGTTCAAATTTCAGTACTTAAGCTGCTAATCAAAAGAAATAATATAAACGATGCTGCCTAAATACACGAGTAATTTAGGGTTATTGGTTGTTTTGGTTTCAAATTCAGTTATTGGAGTATCTATTCTTACCGTTGGGAAAGACTTGATCCTTATAGGTAATTGGAACTGATAAAGGGACAATATTTAGTGATTGTGTTTATGAATTAATTGAGTTTGATTATGTTCTCCTTTGGGGAAGAAGGTGTGCGTATATGTGTATACAACAATTGAATTTGGGGCTGAACCTGAATCACCTCTATTATAATTCTAATTCATAAAGCAAGAGGTGAACTTCAGTACACACGCCACACATATTATACAAGTATACAACACTCTTACATTGTGTATCTACAAGAAGGTTTGATGGGTTAGAGCTCTTTTTTCCTCCTGAAGGGCCTTTCTCCTGGTAAGTTTAAAGTTCTGTTGATTATCAAATTTAAGTGTAGATTATTTTGTTAACTGTAAGTTTTTATATCCATTGTGCACAAGGTACCCGAATGCATGCAAGGCACAATAGAGATGCAGAAAGTGAAGACTTGGAAGGCTGCCTCCCTGAGGTCCCGGCAAAAGGCTCAAGGAAGCCTCCTCCATATGGGACCTGATTGAGGGACTTGGGTTGGTGGGCTGGAAGAATAGGATAGTTCAGGCTTCATCAGGATGATACATACATTGACCCGTGAAACCCACTTTACTTAAGTGGCACATGACTAGCGCATTACCTAAGTTTTGTGCCAGGCATGTGACCTGGAGTCACCAACACCTATATATACATCTCTAATAACTTAGAGAGGACTTTTTCATCATCTTTGGACCTAGGCTTTACCTAGAGAGTTCTGCCCTTGCCATATGAGTAAAAATTTATCCTCCGTTGAATTCTCATCTCCTTAGCAAAACCCATCAAATCCATTAATCCTAATTCGAAACTTTTCCCAACCTACACCTAGAAACAAAGTCATTTAACCTCTGCGATAACGCTAATTTGAATTGAGGATGATACTTTAGACTTTTTTTCTCTCTCCCGGTACAGTTTAGTCTTCGTTATGTTTTTCTACAACAGTTAGTTCTTTTCTTTCTGATGAATTTAGGCAGAAGTTGTTTTCTCACTGTAAGACGCCATTATCTAAATTTTTGATAAAAATTGCCTATTCTCTACTAACATAGGGTATGCTGATAAAAACTGCTTATGCTTAGATTTTCGGTATTGAGATTGAAGCAGAGCCACAACACTTTCTTATATGTCAAAAAACTCATAAAACTTTCCTTGGTAAAATATATGGGAAACTTAAATACAGACAGTTTCTTAATGTTCTAGGAATGCAGTCCACTTGAACTCCAGAAATTCATAATAAAATAAAAAATACTATGTATCTGAATGTAAATTTATGATATTTTCTTGTTTGGTTCTATTAGTTTGTAATAGTGGTTTTCTACGTAATCACTTTGTTTCTTTATCTAGTTATCCACAGATCAGTCAAGCATTGAGGCCCGCTTTGAAGGGTATGGGATTTTGGAATTCAGTAATGGAGTTGGCGAGGGCATATGAATGCATGATGTCACAAGTAATATACATGGCCATAGTTGTATTATCCTGGTTCCCGTTTGTGTCAGAATTCCAAATACGGTTGCTTTTCAATCAAGCTTTTAGTAGAGGTCTCCAAATTTCCATGATTCTTGCAGGAAAGAAAGACAAAAGATCATCATCCACTTGAAAATTTCCTTTTTAGAAGGTTTTACCAGACTTTTCTTTTACTCGTTGTTAACGCCAAGATCTTTGCTGACGTCCCAATCACGTAAGACGCCCTAATCCTGCACAGAAAACACGATCAACACCAAAAGCTTGACGGCTGGACCGTCGGGGGATAGCTCCGGCGTGAGAGTCAATACAGGTGTTCAAGGTTTAACAATGGAGGGTGTAAAACGTCTAGTGTGTTGAGCCTTATGAAAAGTGTGTATGTGTGTGTTTTGTTACCTCTTTTTCTTTTGTTAACCTTGCCTCATACGTTCCTCAGACCCGGTTTACTGTGCCACCCACTACCTCCTGACACCTCCTCCCATCCCCGGTCATCTCAGCCGAAAGTGTGTAGCTTATTTTCCTACCTGCTACCACTGTTACCTCCCGCCGGCAATCGGAGTCTCATCCTCATTAATGCCATGCAGACCGGTGGCAGACGTAACAGTCAACTACTGCCTTTGTGATGATTACTGGTCAAAGATAAGATAAATAATACCTTACGTAATGGATCAACCCCGTGACTAAGCCCAATATTATAGTCAAGTAGCGAGGCCCAAGTTGTTTGACCCAATGTGGTAAAGGTGATATAATCCAGAAGACGAGCCCATCCGGCCTGGCCTAGTAGGAAAAGTATTCTGGCCCAACATTGCCCCCCAGTCTTTTATTAAACAGGATGTTTAGTGGAAGACTGACTGTAAATAGCGCGAGTCCACAGGAAGAAAGGGCCCATTAAGCGCCGACCCACCTTGGATAACCCACCAAAGCCAAAATCGGACGTTACCTTTTCCTCTCCCTCATCATTATCCCCAATTAATGCACCGCCCTTGGCTCTCGTGCAAATTTTGAAAAAATCACTCGCTATAAAAGCCGCTGCCCATTCTCCTTGGAGGGTTCCCTGCTATTTCGAATTCATAAGAGCCTATTGTCTTTTCCTCCTCAAATTTCTTCATTTTCTCTGCAAATTCTCAACAATGGCATCCCAGAACCCCGATACAAGTTCTCCCCTTCGTGTCGCCCCCATCTCCACTGTGACCCCTCACTCAAATCCTGACAAAGAGGTTCCGGGCTCAAACCCCCAAGTCGGTGCCGCGAGTAAGGAAGCTCCGCCCATGGAATCACTTCCCAACCCATCTGATTTTTTCCAAAGCGAGGAAGACTTTCCTCATGCCAACACCCCCTCCACCGTCAATGAAGCTGAGCTCTGCAACATTAGAGCTCGCTATCAAATACCGGATACCCACAGGGTACGGATAGCGGCCCCTCACGAAAGGATGTACCAGCGTCCCGACGGCTGGATCGCCGTTCCGGCAACTTTTCTGGAGAAGGGGGTGAGGTTCCCCCTTCACGCCTTCCTGATCACCCTCCTAGGGTTTGTTGGAGTGGGGTTCGTCCAATTGGTGCCGAACTCGTACATCCATATACTGGCTTACATAGCCTTCTGCTACGAGATAGGAGTTCCTCCTGCTGTGGATTCCTTCTTTACCCTCTTCTCGGTGGGGAAATCTCGGGAGAAAGGCTTCAAGGTGCTAAGTAAGATAGCCCCCAAGCCCAATGCCAGGATCGAGAAGCGGTCTCTAATGGACACTCCTTCGAGCAACCGAGGATGGCATAATAAATGGTTCTTCGTCAACGGGCCCAAAATCTCCTCTGTCCCTGACTGGACCACTTCTGATCGCGTCTCTGCAGACTTCGGAGATATACCCGAGGAGCGTATAAGAGAAATGACGCGCATCATAGAGAAGATACCCCTGAAGGAGTGGAGCTTCGTCTTCTTGGGCAAACAAGCCTGGTTGTATGACCACAAGTTGTCTCTCATCAAGCCGACTTCGACCGATCGGAAGGACTTGGATAGGTACCTTTCTGGCAAGCCTTCATCCCCTTCCATCGAAGTTCCCCAAGAAGAATTTTCGGCCTCGGAGGCCCAGGATGCAGAGGTCTTCCGCGGATCAGAACTTGCTGAGGAGCCTGGCCGACCTCGACAGAAGAAGAGGGCGGTTCGGAAAGTCCGGTCAAATCCTCAAAGAACTCAATCAACTTCTACAGCGAGTTTGATTGACTTGCCGACGACCGAGCGAATGCAGGCTCTCCGGATTAAGAAAAGGAAGACCCACGTGACTCCTCTGTCTGCCGATGAGCTTCGAGTTCCTCATCCTGCTGCAGTTGAGCCTCCCCCCGTCATCCCCGTGGAGATCCACGTTTCAGAAGATGAGCTCGAAAATCTGAACGAGTCTCCTCTTCTGTCTCGTAAAAGGAAGCAGTCTTCCGAGGATCAACCAGCACCGCCTCCCGAACCATCAGTGCCTTCTCCGCCGAGACCCTCTTCCTCCACCTTCCGGCGAGAAGCTGCATCTTCTCCCACTGTATGGCCGAATTTTAACGAGAACTTTCCTTTTCAGCTGTTCGACTCCTTTGTTCAGGAGACCGATGACCATCGGTTCGGAAACAGCTCGATCAGGGATTTGATCGAAGAGGGCATGAGTTACCAGGCTAAGGTGAGTTGGTTCAATTGAAATATTTAGGAATCATCTGTTTCTTCTACTAATTCATTTTAAATGTCTGCAGACAAATGCTGTCTTCGGGAGACTTCTTCCCCGATACAGAGAGTCTGAAGCCAAAGAAGATGCGGCCAGGCGAGAGATGGCTACTATGACTTCTGCTCTGGAGAGGGAGAGAAGGGCTCATGGTATCACTATCTTCAATAAAGAAGGCCTTCAGAAGGACTTAAATAAGTTGAAAGAACAGTTGGAGACATGCGAGGCCACCCACCAGCTGACCGTTACTACGAACATAGACCTGGTTCGTCGGAATGAGGTTCTTGTTGGGAAGAACGAGACGATGGTTAAGACCAATAAGAGCTTGGCTATACAAGTACACGACCTTGAGGCCAGGGATCTGAGACATCTGAAGGAGCGGGCAAAACTCGAAGAGGAGCTCCGCGAACTTCGGGCTCTGAGAGACTTGGGTCCTCCTCTAACCGGAGATCTTCGGAGGAAAATCCAACAAGAATACCGGAAATCGGCCGAGTTGAACGAGGAGATCATCCAGATGTTCTCGGATGGATACGACGAATGCCGAAGCAAAGACAAGGCAAGACTTGTCGCTGCCAAGGTTGAACCGACCATCCTGGACTCTTCGGAAGACGAAGCCGATCTCTGAAGATGGTTCTCTTTCCCTTAGCTGTAGGATTTTTGTAAAGCTTCTATCGCTTTGTAAACATCATTATGTAAATAAAATATCAGTATTATCAGTACCATCCTTTATGACTTCGGTTTTTTCACTGTTAACCAACACTTTAATATGGATTTAATTTGAAAAATGTACAAGCTCCTCCGTGGGCTTAACTTTAAACTGTTAATTAACAACTAGGCAAGTCGTATAACAGATAAGATGAAGCTAAATAACATGGCCTTCCGAACTCAACACTTAGAAAGATTTAGGCAATAATAACAAAGTAAAGGAATACTTATTCGTTACCGAAGTGTGAGGTAGGTGTCGCGAGGGATCGGACGAAGTCTGAATGACGATACTTGCCTACCCCGAAGGGCCTGACAAGGTTCTTAGGATCACCTGCCGATGAGGCTATCATCGAATGGTCAACGAGTCCGCCCGAACCTCCTTACACCGGTGACCATTGACTTTACCACCCTTGGTAAAAAAACAATATAGGATCCAGGATTTAACTACCACGCGGGGTATCAAATAAATTGGCTGCCATCGAATGGCCAGCGAGTCCTACCATACCTCCTTACTTCGGTGACCATTGATTTTACCACTCTTGGTAAAAAACAATATAGGATCCAGGATTTGACTACCACGCGGGGTATCAAATAAATTGGCTGCCATCGAATGGCCAGCGAGTCCTACCATACCTCCTTACTTCGGTGACCATTGATTTTACCACCCTTGGTAAAAAACAATATAGGATCCAGGATTTGACTACCACACGGGGTATCAATAGATTGGCTGCCATCGAATGGCCAGCGAGTCCTACCATACCTCCTTACTCCACTGTGACATTGGGACAAATGCGAAGATCAGTTGTGAAAAAAGTGACTTTTTATTGATGATGAACGGTTATGTACAGACTCCCAGTGGACTGACTTGGTTTCTATTGAAAGTACTTTCGGAGCCTGCCTGCGTGCCATGTGTTCTGAATTTCGGATCCATCCAAAGCCTTCAGCCGATACGTCCCGGGCTTCGGTGCTTCGGCCACCTCATACGGTCCTTCCCAGTTCGGCATCAACTTCCCAGTGTTCTGCGGTGTAGATGCTTCGGCCTCTCTGAGAACGAGGTCTCCCACCTCAAATCTTCGGAGCTTTACCCCTTTGTTGTAGTGCTTGGCGACTCTTCTGTGGTAGGCTGCTAACTTGATCATAGCCACTTCTCTGACTTCCTCTAACAGGTCCAAGTTGGCCTTTGGTCCCTCGTCATTGTAGATCTCACTGAACTGACTAACTCGAAGACTTGGAGATCCAATCTCAACTGGGACTAAGGCATCAGTGCCGTAGGCCAGTCTGAAAGGTGAGTCCCCTGTTGTTGTCCTCGGCGTAGTCCTATAAGCCCACAATACGCTGAGCAGCTCTTCCGGCCATCTTCCTTTGGCTTCGTCCAATCTGCGCTTGATCCCGTTTAGAAGTGTTCTGTTAGTCACTTCGACCTGCCCATTTGATTGCGGATGAGCCACTGAAGTCTTCCTGTGCTGGACTCCCAGTTCCTTCAGAAAGCCTTCAAATTTTGATCCCACAAACTGACGTCCGTTGTCTGATATCACCACTTGAGGGATTCCGAAGCGAAACACTACGAATTCTTTCATAAATTTCAGACACTCCTGTTCCGTTATCAGCCGAAGTGGTTTCGCCTCGACCCATTTGGTCATATAATCAATGGCGACGATGACGAAGCTGACCTGCCCCTTAGCCTTCGGTAACGGACCCAGTATATCAACCCCCCAGACAGCGAAGGGTATAGGAGATAGAATCGAGTATAGCTCTTCCGGTGGCTGATGTGGGATCGGACTGTTGAGCTGACATTTATCACATTTTTTCACGTATTCTGTAGCTTCCTTGAAGATCATTGGCCAGTAGTACCCCTGCCGAAGAACTTTGTATGCCAGCGACTTAGCCGCCATGTGATCACCGCAGATACCCTCATGAACTTCCCGAAGGGCGTACTCTGCTTCGGACGGGACCAGACATTTCAATAGTGGTGACGAAAATGCCCTCCGATAAAGATCCCCGTCAATAAGAACGAAGTTGGCACTTTTGTATTTGACCTTTTTTGCTAACATCTGATCCGAAGGAAGGACGCCATCTGCCAAATAATTGATGTAGGGAGTCATCCAGCAGTCAGGTCGCTCGATACACATCACTGAGTCATGTTGAACACTCGGCTGCTGTAAGACCTCCAGATAGACTGACCCCTTGAAAACGACAGCATCTGTAGTGGCCAACTTTGATAAGGCATCGGCAATAGAATTATCGTTGCGCTCTATGCCTTGAAATTCGTGAAAAGCAAAGTATCGGAGTCTGTCTTTCAACTCTGCCAAATACCTGATCATCCTCGTCCCCCGAGCTTCATATTCTCCTGATAACTGCTTGACGACCAACTGAGAGTCACTATAAATAATCAACTTCTGGACTTCTAGGCTCTTCGCCAGCCGAACCCCAGCTAGAACGGCTTCATACTCGGCCTCGTTGTTAGTCGCCTTAAACCCAAACCTAATGGCTTGTTGTACCTTGAACCCCTCCGGACTGGTCAGAATAATCCCTGCTCCACTGACATTTACTGTGGAAGACCCATCTACATACAGTGTCCATGCATTCTGACCGTGCTGAAGAAGGCTAACAGTTCGATCAGATGTCTCTGTTTCATGTGGCTCGGCATCTGCCTCGGTGAAGGAACATTCTACCACGAAGTCGGCCAAAGCCTGTCCCTTGATAGCTGTTCGGGGATGGTATTCAAGGAAAAACTGGGACAATTCCATGGTTCATGCCGCCAATCTCCCCGAAACCTCCGGCTTACCCATTACCTTCTTCAGCGGTTGATCTGTGTAGATGATCAGGAGCCTACCCTGAAAGTATTACCGAAGCTTTCGGCTAGCAATTACTAAAGCAAAGGCAATCTTTTCAATATTTGGATACCTGGTTTCGGCGTCTCGTAGGACATGACTGACGTAATAGACCGGGTGCTGCTTTCCACTGATCTCCCGAATCAACACCGCTCCAACGGCTAAGGGGCTCACTGCAAGGTAGAGATATAAGGTCTCTTTCGGAGTAGGTTTTACCAATAGGGGAGCAGAGGACAGATAGGTCTTTATGCCTTGGAAGGCTTCTTCACAGGGCGAAGTCCATTGGAAAGTCTTCGCATTCTTCGGCCCCTTCAGTGTGTCAAAGAACGGTAGACACCTCTCTGCGGATTTGGACATGAACCTCCTCAGAGCTGCAATCCTACCGGTCAGACGTTGGACGTCTTTAAATGATTGAGGAGTCTTCATGTCAAGGACGGCTTGAATTTTCTCTGGATTAGCTTTGATGCCCCTCTGACTGACCAGATACCCCAAGAATTTTCCCGCACCGAGGCCGAAGGTACATTTTGCGGGATTAAGCCTCAATTTGTGATGTCGGACAATCTGAAAACATTCCTCCAGATCATCCAAATGTTTCTGAACCTGCATGCTTTTAACGATCATGTCGTCGACATAAACCTCCATATTCTTTCCCAGCTGCTTGTGGAAGATAAAATTCATCATTCTTTGGTAGGTTGCTCCAGCATTTATAAGGCCAAAGGTCATCTTCTTATAGGCGTATACCGAACGGTGTGTAATGAATGCTGTCTTCGGGATATCTTCCCTACACATGGATATTTGATGATAACCTGAAAAAGCATCCATAAAGCTTAGTAGAGCATAACCTGAAGTTACATCAATAAGTTGATCAATATGGGGCAAAGGATAAAAGTCCTTCGGACAAGCTTTATTTAGGTCGGTGTAATCAATGCAAACTCGCCATTTCTGGTTCTGCTTCTGCACCAATACTACATTGGCCATCCACTGTGGGTAGTCGATCTCAAAAATAAAATCAGCAGCCAACAACTTGGCGATCTCTTCGTCAATTATCTTATGTCGCTCGGGTGCGAATATCCGCCTCTTTTGCCGAACAGGCTTCTTCGAGGGATCCACCTCCAATCGGTGCTCAGTGACCTTTCTGCTAATCCCAGGCATGTCCTTTGGTTCCCATGCAAAAATGTCCGCATAGCAGCGAAGGAGTTCCACAAGATTTGTCCGAAGAGGCTCTGGTAGACCCAAGCCAATTTTCACTGTCTTATCTGCCTTCCCGAGGATCAACTCGATCTCCTCCGTCTCCCCCGCAGGTGTTACCAATGGCTCGGAACTGCTTTCAGTGAAGGGCTCAATCTCGATTGCCATGGTTTATTTCTGTTTGCTAACCCCTACTCCGGAAGAGATGCACGCATTCCGATAACAGCGTCGGGCTAGATCCAAATCTCCAGCCACCTCTCCGACTCCGTGCGCTGTAGGAAACTTGATTTTGAAATGGGGGATAGAAGTCACGGCCTGGAGAGCCGGCAGGGTAGGTCTTCCCAGTATGGCGTTGTAAGCCGAGTCTACATGCACAACATAGAATTTACACGTTATTTCTGTTTGCTGAGGGGCTGTGCCGAAGACCACTGGGAGCTCGATAGTGCCTGCAACTTTGACCGGATCGTTGCTGAAACCATATAGAGGAGACTCCTGCCCAACTTCCATCTTTCGCCCTTCAAGATGCATTCTTTGGTACGCGTGAGCGTACAGAATATCCACTGAGGACCCGTTATCTATCATCATACGTTTCATGTCTACCGAGCCCACTTGCGCAGTGATCACTAACGCTCCTTCATGTGGATCAATGGGCTCCAAAGGATAGTCTGCGTCTGTAAAGGATATAATAGTTCCGGGAAATGGTCTATCCATCTTTGGAGAGGCACCTGATATGGACATAACCGAATCTAGATACCCCCTTCTCTTCCTTCCTACCAATTTCCCCGACGTTCCCCCTGTTATTACGTCGATGACGTGCCTTGGTGGCGGGTTCGGGACGGGCTGCACAGGAGGATCCGTTTGAACTGTCTGAACGGTGCGGTCGGCACCTTGGTGACTTTTTTCGGCCACATACTGGACTAAAAGGCCGCTCTGGATCTTTCTTTCCACAAAATCCTTCAGATTACAACACTCATTGGTGCCATGGCCTGCGGCTTGATGATAGTTACAATATTTTCGAGGGTTGCCCTGCCCGGTCCTATAGTTGTCCCTCGGTGGCTCAAAGAACGGCTGGTTTCAGATTTGGTCTAGAATCACCGACCTGTCTGTGTTCAGTTTGGTATAAACCTTATTCACCTTCGGGACGGAAGCAGGCGGACGAGTATCTCCTTGTCGCCACGAGTTGTTGAACTTCTTGGAACGGCTCTCCGATCTATCATTGTACACCCCAGTCTTCTTCGGATCATCTCGGGTTTTAGGGACATCTGCCTCTTTCATCTATTCCGTAGAGGAACGCTTCAAGCTACTCATAGCCTCTTCCACAATGATATAACCTTCTGCCTTATCGAATGCCTCTGCCGGGCTCTTCGGGTGATTAAACATCAACTTCTTCACCAGCTTCTCCGACTTTACTAGGTCCAGGCCGTTCTGAAACAAACCCACGGCTTGGAGATCGTTCAAATCCGACACCTGACCAACGGCCTCTCGGAACCTCTTCACATACTGACCCAAAGACTCGTTGGTGTACTGCCTGACCTGTGCCAAGGAGCCCGTGGGCTTCCCTCTCCTTCGGCTACTCCCAAAACGAGCGTGGAACTTATCGCAGAGTTCGGACCATGAGGAAATTGAATCTGCTGGTAAATTCCCCATCCACTGCCTCTCATCCTTTCTCAACATCGTAACAAACATGTGACATTTAGCAGCGTCAGTGAAATCGTAGTAGTCCATCAACCGGTCAAATGCTTGGCTATGGTCGTAAGGATCTCCCGAACCATCGTAACTTTCCATGTGAGGCAACTTCTTAGAGGTGTCCGCCTTCTCCTTAAGGATATCCGAGGAAAACGGGGATGCTTTCTTTCCCGGAGTATTCTTCACCTGCTGGACCTCGGCCAACTGCTTTTGGAGTGCCTTCAGTTCTTTTACGAGGTACTCTACTCCTTCCGGCTGTGACGACACTTCCTTCTCCGACGACTCTCTCTTTCTTTGAGTAGGTCGGTCGTTGATCATAATACCCCCAACCTTCGAGGGACTTTCGCGACGACGGTCTTCTGAGCAAAGTACCCGACTTTCGGGTGCACGGCCCCCAGATCTGCTTCGCCTCTGGGTCCGATGACTGTGGTGGGAGTGTGCGACAATGAGTGCCCTTTTCATGCTCTCTGGAGTTCGTTCTCTGGATCGGCCTTTCCTACCACTTCGGATCTGCCCCGTAGGGACGTCACGACGGAGTGCTTCCTTCGATCTTCGAGGAGTAGGGCTCCTCGATCTTTCTCTCTCTCGATGTTGGCTTTGAAACCCACGTTCTGAATGAACCGGCTCTTTCCCGCTGCGATGCACACGCCTTTCGGACTGGACATAACTGGATGCTTCATCCCTCAACTCTTCCATCCGGGACATCTGCTCAGCTATATCCTGCCTCTGCTTCATGAGCGACTCCATGGCCCTATCTGCCTCTTCTGCCATCTTAGCCAATCGGGAGGTCTTCTCGTCGTGGTCTAGCTGTTTCCGGCCGTGATCGGACTCTTTATCCGTCGTGAAGATTAACTTTCTCTTAGCTTTGCCCACGGCCCTTGGACGAGAATCTCCATGCGATCGCTTAGAGGCTGTGCTAGCATGAGCACTTAGTGTGGGCCCCAAACGATCTCTAACAGAAACTCGTGGTGGTGAATCACCAACAGTCATCGGTTGTCCTTCAGGCGTGTCTGCTCTGCTCTTCCCCATCTTTGAGAGCGCGGAACAAATGAATATTTGTGATTGAAAGCTCTGGAACACTAGAACTCACCCCTCCTTCTAGCGCCAATGTTAACGCCAAGATCTTTGCTGACGTCCCAATCACGTAAGACCCCCTAATCCTGCACAGAAAACACGATCAACACCAAAAGCTTGACGGCTGGACCGTCGGGGGATAGCTCCGGCGTGAGAGTCAATACAGGTGTTCAAGGTTTAACAATGGAGGGTGTAAAACGTCTAGTCTGTTGAGCCTTATGAAAAGTGTGTATGTGTGTGTTTTGTTACCTCTTTTTCTTTTGTTAACCTTGCCTCATACGTTCCTCAGACCCGGTTTACTGTGCCACCCACTACCTCCTGACACCTCCTCCCATCCCCGGTCATCTCAGCCGAAAGTGTGTAGCTTATTTTCCTACCTGCTACCACTGTTACCTCCCGCCGGCAATCGGAGTCCCATCCTCATTAATGCCATGCAGACCGGTGGCAGACGTAACAGTCAACTACTGCCTTTGTGATGATTACTGGTCAAAGATAAGATAAATAATACCTTACGTAATGGATCAACCCCGTGACTAAGCCCAATATTATAGTCAAGTAGCGAGGCCCAAGTTATTTGACCCAATGTGGTAAAGGTGATATAATCCAGAAGACGAGCCCATCCGGCCTGGCCTAGTAGGAAAAGTATTCTGGCCCAACACTCGTGATTCGTATATGTTAGTTAATTATTCTTTTTAAAGAGATCCAATATTGTAGCGATCTTTTATATTCTGTATATAAGAGACTGAATCTGTGCATGCCAAGTTTACATTTCAAGTACTTGTACAAGATATTTGTAAGAATTTAGAAGACTAACAGCTACAAAGCCTACAATCTGGAGATGTATCCAGGGATATTAACCTGTAATGTGAAATTTGTTACTCATTTTTATTCGAGTAATTGGTCGCCTATATTTAGAATTCATGCAGTTCATTACACTTGTATAATCTATATGGTGTTATGGATAATGTATGTGAAGGTATCCAATATTGATTGTGTTTAAAATGCCTCTTAGGTGCAAGGACAGAATACTAGAAGAGCTCTGCTCGAAGATGTGTCATTTTACTTTGCATCCCTGTTACAGATTTTGTATTGCATGACATCTATATATGTAACAGATGGGAAAAGTAGCTCATCAAGTACTCCAGTCACTTTCTTATCTATCCACCAATTTGTTGCTTTTACCAACCCTTTATAATACACACTTATGTAGAATCAAATCTTAAGTAGTAGTCATAGAAAGTAACTCTTTGGGGATAAACTATATCGTCACAATTATATATTCATTTAGTCACAATAACTAATTTTGTCACTATTGATAACTCTTTATGTGACTAGATGTATCACCACAAGTATTCAATTAGTGACATTAAAAAATGTGTCCCAAAAAATAACTCTTTGGTGACAAATTATTTTGTAATATTATTTAAAATATGAAACATCAACGACAAAATTGTCATGTTAAATATATTATTAGGTGATGAATTGTTCTGTCGTCATTTATATTCTTATTTTTGGTGACAATAAACATAATAACATGACAAAAGAATAATCATAAATATGACAATATTGTCGTCATTAAAATTAGTTGATTTAAATAGAGTAACATATTTTCGTCACTAAAACAATATCATTTAATGATGAAAAACGATTTTCGTCATTTAATGCACCAAGTTTTGATGACGAAACATAATATAGAGTGACGAAATTTTATTCAAATAGTGACGCTATTAACGTCACTAAAAGTAATTAATTATAGTGACAATGATGTAGATCGTCACCATAAGTTATAACATTTAGTGACGACATCAAATATTGTCAAATAAACCTAATACCACGCTCATACGGTGACGGTTTCTGTGATGATTAACACTCGTCGCCAAATGTTTTAGTGACGAAAAATGAATTTTATGTGACAAATTTTAGCGTCATTTTTTGTGTGATTTCTTGTAGTGAAACCAAACTTTCTTTGGTGCGGACTTGTACTCTAAAACTGAGAAGAACAACCCTATTATAGGGGATACGCAATGCGTTTAGATGTTTGTGCATAATACATGGTACGAAGGGTTGATCCCCCTAAGTACATGAAGTCCCTACAGCATAACTGTTAAGGTTAGAGTTGAAAGATTACTTGTAACCGTGGACATAGTTCGTGGTCTTATAACCGTTAGACATATTTCTTATTTTGATTCTCATTGTTGGTTATCATTTATAGAGTACTATTCAGTATTGATGAGCCTATTCATTGGCAGTTATTATTCTTTTGTTGATTTATTGTTATATCTAGTGAGCAATTATTTTGCTCACTCTTGCATAAAAATAATTATTGCAGCTAAAGTTGAGAAGGTCGATGAGTCTTCAAATAGCGAAAGAAAGGAAAAAATGTACAAGTGATGAAGCCTTGTAACTTCATTTATTATTATAATATTGGATTTTATATTTAATGATGTGATGTATTTATTTTATTTTCGCACTTGATTTATGTTTAATGTTAGACAACTTGGGAAGACTTTTTGGATTAATGATGTAACCCTTTAAAGGGAGGATTTATAGTTTTAATGTTATCATTTTTAGGTAGATAGTATGAATGTATGGAAAGTGAACACCAAGTCTTAGGGGAATAAAGTACCCAGATTTGGGGGTGTCACAAGTTCTACGCTATCCTATGTAATAATTAGACTTTATTAAGACGATGATACTTATTAATTATCATGTAATGAATGTTTAAAGGTCGCGTACTTGGGAAATTAGACTCTAATGTATGTAAATTAAGTTTAATGTTTATATTATTAGTATTATTCCGCTCATAGAAATAGTATCGTGAAGCACCGAGTTCGGGTTTCAAGTACCTGAATTTGGGGGCGTCACAGGTTGGTATCAGAGCTTAAGGTTAGAAACCTTAGGTGGGATAGACCTTAGGCTATAACCTTAGAACAGAGGGAAACGTTGAAAATACAAATAACTCATATAGAGTTTAAAAGGAGATGAATCGAATAAATTCATCGTAGAACAAAATAAAAGATAACTTATATAAAACTATTATTTGTTGTGTGTATATACTATATGCTAATCAGGATAATTTATGTGTGTAGATGTTAGGTGAAAAAGGATTAAGATACCCTCAGATCGTAAAGAAGGAGCCAATGTCAAAGCCAATAGCTGAAATAGAGGCTCACAGTGCAAGCAACCTTGATGAGGTGGTGGTATTGGAAAACATAGTACCAGATCCAGAAACAATAGAACTGACAGATAGTGATTCGGACACTAAATTGAAGCTGATCAAGCATCAATGGAGGTGCAGAATCTGAAGAACAAGGTTTCTTTTCTGGAAAAGCTGTGGAAAATAGAAAAGCTGTTAAATAATCAATTGCGAAAAGCGTTAATAGACACAATGGAAGAACAAAATAAGCTTAAAATCCAAATTGATCAAATGGGAGCTAAAAGCAACAAATCACGTGCTGCTTTAAACAATAAAGGGAAAAGAAAGATGAAAGACCGTGACTTAGGAAATTTTGATAACAACCAAGGGAACCTTAACATAATAGAAAAGTGTACAAATTGTGATAAGAAACATGAAGGCTTGTGCCGAAAAGGGGAAAATGTTTGCTACAATTGCGGACATGAGGGACATTTCTCTCCTCATTGTCCCAATCTAAAGCAAGGTGTATGTTTTATCTGTGGGATAGAAGGTCATCAGGCGAAAGGTTGTCCAAGATCCAAAAAAAGGCGTAGTGAACCAGTAGTATAAGTACTGTTAGATTATATGTGTTCAATGTGTGTTCTATGATAAGTATGCCTGTATAATATAATATTCTCAACTTTTGTATAAGTTGTAACAGTAAATCCCAACTTTTGTTGTCACAAAGGGATAGCAGTATGTGATATGTTATGTAAAGTACTATGACTTAATGGAATGAATGTGAATCTATGTTTGATTAATGAAATAAGTTTTGTATAAAACTTTGTGTTATATGTTAAACTTATACAATAAGGTTTAGAATGTAAGTTAAATTTATGATTTTATTTAATCAGATAATGTCGCCAAGACTTCGAACTCAAAATCAAAGGGCAGAAGAATCTGTCAACAACGCTGGAGGACAACAACCAAACCAGATGCAAAACTTTGTGAACATGGTAGCTCAAGCCATGCAAACTGGAATGCCAGCCGCAGGGAACCAGCCAGACAATCGCTTAGCGAACTTCAAGGACTTCAAAGCGGTCGGACCGCCAGAATTCAGGGGAACAACCGATCCTATAGAAGCCCAGACTTGGGTTAAAGAAATAGAGAAGGCGTTCGTGATTGCTAAGGTAGATGAGAGGCAAAAGACAGCTTTTGCCACTTATATGATAAAAGGGGAGGCAAAATTTTGGTGGGAGGCAAATCAGGCTAGGGCAGGTGAAGGTGTAGTTACATGGGCTAGGTTTAAGATTTTGTTTTTTGAAAACTATCTCTCAACTAGTATGCAGGATAGGATGGAGGTAAAATTTTTGGAGCTAAAGCGGGACAATATGACGGTGTCAGAGAACGCCGCAAAGTTCAATGAATTAGCTAGGTTCACTCCGCATCAAGTTGATACGGAGGCTAGGAAGGCAAGGAGGTTCGAGCTGGGATTAAAACTCTGGATCTACAACAAGGTGGCAGTGTTGCAGATCTCTACATTCGCAGCACTTCTGGAAAAGGCTATCATAGCCGAAGAGGAGAGTGAGGCCATGAGCCTCTACAACAAGGAGAAAAGGAGCAAAGGCAGAGTCGAGGGAGCTGTGAAGGTGAAAACTAATAGTGGAAATAGGGGTAAGAAAAGAAAGGGAAACAATTTTAGGAATATTCAAGTAAAGCAGGAAGGTGTGAAGAAGCAGGTAGTTCAGTGTGGAAACTGTGGAAAGAATCACTCAGGGGAGTGTTTGAAAGGAAAATTCGTTTGCTACAAGTGCGAGCAGGAGGGCCATATCTCTCCCAACTGCCCCAATCCAAGGATGAACAGTGGGTGTTTCATGTGTGGGTCAATGGAGCAAAAGGTGAAGGATTGTCCGAAAAGGAGAATGGTAGCAGGTAGTTTAACCACGGGAAAAGGCAGCGGGACTCTAGCGATCGCAGGACCAACTTCATCAAGCAAGCCAACAAAATCAACCGCAAGAGTCTTCAACATGACGGTCCAGGATACTGTGGCAGCTGGGAATGGAACTCCAAGTATTATTCGAATAACTTTTATTTTCTTATATATGATTTTCCTATATATAGCAAATTATTTTATAAAGAAATTTTGAAGGATGAATTTGAGTTCTATTAGAAATCAATTTTTCGTTTAATCAGATAGACAAGCTTTATGTTGAATAGTTAAAGATCGGTTCGATCAAATCTGATTGAGATCTATTTGAAATGACTGTGTATGATATGTACCCTTATATGTATAAGTTTTGAAACGGTGATTCCGGGGACGAAATCTTTATAAGGAAGGGTGAATGTAATAACCCGATATTTTCTATATAAATAAATAAGAAATTTTGTGTATACATTTTTTTTTATTTTAATGGTAGAAATATGTACAAGGTAAAGTGTATATTTATATGTGATAAATAAAATTTATTTATTACATTAATAATTACAAATAATTTTATTTTAGAATCATTGACCATTATAAAGTATATTCTTATAATAATTAATTTTGTAGGCAAATATTTTTATTATTTATTTTCCATGAAAATATGATCATATTATTATTTAAATAATATATGAATGATTATTAGAATTATTATAATAATTATTTTATTATATGAATTTATTTCAGATTATTTAAGTTGATTATATTAATTTAATTAATAATGGTATATATGAAAGATATATCAGATATGGAATCTAAACCCTAATTCTAGATTTGGAATAAGGAATGAGAATAATAATATTATATTATATATATTTCAGTGCTATAAATATGTGTTGTGTGTATAGACTGATAATGGTTGGTCAATTATGGTGTATCATGATAAAACCTAGTATTACTGTAATAAACCCTAATTTGAAACTCAAACTGGAGTTTAAGATTGGTCAGAAATTATGTTAATGTGATTAATAACAAGTATTAGAATTAGTATCTAAATTAGGAAACCCTAATTATTAAATTAGGAACCATAATTATTAAAAACCCTAAATTCTAGAATTTAAAATCCTAATTATTATTTAGGAACCCTAATTATCAAATTGGAAGCCCTAATTGCTAAATTAGCAATCTTATTTATAATTTGTAAAGCTTAAACCTAATTTTCATGTTCCATGTAATTAGGAAACAAAGTATGGTTAAGAAACCCTAATTTGAAATTTTAGAAACAAAAATTTTTATTTTTTAAACCCTAAATAAAAAATCCTAGAAAACTAATTTTTTTGAAAACCTTAGGGTCAAACCCTAAGGGTTTGCCAAGTTACTTTCTTGCCATTAAAATCATAATGCAAATGACCAAATTGCCCCTCTTGCATTATTTGAGATAACTTGTAAATCTTGCCAAGATGAGAGTTGGTGAACAACTCAAAATCACCCATGTGCTCTAAATATAACACATATCAGCCATCTCACCACTCAACTACATTACATACAAGTTATATATAAGATTAAAGAGAGAGAAATTTCATTATTTTGCTCATTTACTCAAAATACTCATCCAAGACCCTCTCTCTCTAACCTACGAAAACCTTTAGCATTTCAGTCCCCAAAACAAGCCCCACTATCCCTCTTAACTGATCAGAAGCTAAGAATCAAGATTTAGTAAAGAGAGATATAAAACCTAATTTAGAAATCTGAACTTTGATTCCATATTAGATCTTGTGTTTTAATGTTTAAACATGTTGTTTATAGTCCATATAGATGATCTGGGTTGATAGATGTTAGATCCATAACATCTATAGGCTCAGATTTGGTGTTTTTAAAAATCTGGAAAAAAAATTGTCTGACAACGAATGTCAGACCTTATATTTCAGTGATCGTTAGTGATTTTTATGTTTTGAAAGTTTGATCTTGTAGTATGCTATGAGATCTTTAATCTGGAACTTGAATCAAGGTCATAGCATGAACAAATTTCATGTTATGGGTGGTCAAACCTCGTTGACCGACCATGACCGAACCAGATCTGGGTAACCCAGAACTTGCCCAGAAAGCTCTAACAGCAAGTTCATGGGCCCAGATCTTTCATGTTTTTTGTTGTTTTGTTCTGTTTGATGTATCTAGATTGTAGGATGTTAGTTTATCTTTAGATCCATGCTTTTAGAACTTCTAGATATCTAATATGTTGGATTTGGTGGCTGGTTAAAGAAGTTCAGACGATCTTGAAATCAGTTTTCTAGGTAACCCAGAAAACTGATGAACATGACCTTTGACAGACTTTGACCGACATAGATTTGCTTGATGTGTTGTTATTATATGTGTTTTATGTAATAGATTTGTACCCCTACATGTTATCTACACACTGCAAGTCTTAAATCTCAAAACCATTACATGAACAACAAGTTGTAAAAGCCCAAAAGTGGCTACTCGAACTGTTCTTCATTTCTGGGTAACCCAGAAATGAAGAACAACTCTGACAGCCACTTTGCATGCTCAGATCTCATTCATGTTATGTTGATTGATCATGTTTGTTGTTAAAGCTTGTAGTAGTACACTAGTACTACAAGATCTGACCATTAGCATTCCCAGAAACACAATACACAGCGATTTAATGCTGGTCAAATTAGCTATCTCGAACACTGCTTATGAATATTCTTGAGCCTCAAGAACACAATAGGCAACACTTTCTGTCGCTAAAGGCTTTAGCGACTGACATATTCATTTTATTTATTATTATTTCCAAAAATTATTTAAAAATAGAAATTAATTATTAAAAATTCCAAAAATAGTTTTAGAAATTATTTTAAGTTATAAAAATTAACTTTTAATAATTTGACATACTTTTCATAAATATTAATATTTATTTGGATATTATTGATATTTAATTTATTTAATAAATATATTAAATAAATTGATTAAAATTATTTTATTATATTAAAAATTATTTTAAATAATAATAAAGTATTTAAAAATATTTTAAGTTATAAAATATAACTTTTAATATTTTAAGACAAATTTTATTAATTATTTAATATTAATGATATTAGATTTAGTTAACAATTATATTAAATAAACTAATTAAAAATGATTTTAATATTATAAAAATCATTTTAAATGAAAATAAATAGTTTAAAAATATTTTAAGTTATAAGATATAACTTTTAATATTTAAAGGTAAATTTTATTAATAATTTAATATTAAATGATATTAGAGTTATTTAATAATAATATTAAATAAATAGTTTAAAAATGATTTTATTAATTTTAAAATCATTTGAAAAGGATATAAATGGTTTTAAAATATTTTTAAGTTATAATAAATGACTTTTAATATTTTGATAAATAGTACATTAATATTTAAATATTAATGGAAATTATTTAAAAATGATTTTAATTATTTTAAAAATCATTTAAGGGTAATAAAAATGTTTTAAAAATATTTTGAGTTATTATAAATAACTTTAATATTTTGGCAATGGTTTCATTAATAGTTTAATATTATTTAAATATTATCGATAATAGAATTATTTAATATTTAAATCATTTAAAAATGATTCTAGTGTTTGAAAAATCATGATAAATTATAATAATTATTTAGAAAATATTAAAAGTCATTTAAAAATAATATGACTGATATTTATATTTATTAAAATACAGAATAGAGTTTTAGACTCGATAAATTACCCGATAAAGTCGTCGGTATACCGAAATATTTCAGAAATTGATCTGAACTTAGATATTTGGACTAGATACGTGTTTGTTTGGGATCCAATGACTGTTAAACATATGTGACAATGTGATTAGGTTATGTGTTGAATGCAAAAAGTAGTATTATGTGATATGATATATTATTCTAATCGAATGGATGATCTTATTAATGATAGGTCTTGATATAAAAGATAAAACTAAGTTACGTAATTGTAAGCAGCAGCTCAGGCAAGTATCCTAACTTTGTATTTACTTTATGCAATGGACATGAGTAAGAAAGTTTCATAATTATATTATCGTTATGTCAGATTATTAACTCTATTGTTATTGATTCTGTAGCCAAACATTTGTATTCATACAAGTTCTTAAATTATCCGATCATTATTTATCAACATAGTATTATTGTATAATCCAGATATTTATTATTTTCGTTAATTTTTAAATATGATTAGACAAGTGTCCTCACTTGGATAATCATTGTATTTAATCACATGTTGATACATACTTATTGGTTTCCAGTATGTATACCCTAATTAAAGATCTTCTAAGCTATTTGACCTGGCTAGACACAGATTTAAAAATAGTGTTGAACATGATAAAACCTTATTGTTATTCAACCAAATTGCTTTGGTTCGGATTCCCGACTATGTATGAACATCCCGTACATGGAAAACTTTTGTACGCCAAAGGCAAATAAGATTAATGATAATATCGTTCTTGCATGTAGTATTAATCAATACAGGGCATAACGGGCTGATCACCCCCCATGCATGTAAGTTATGAAGGTTTGCAGATGAAGTTCTGTTAAATCTTATCGAAAATTAAAAATAAAGTTCATAGTCTGTCGACTGCTCTCCATTTATAATCAGTACGTAGTTTTAAAATTTTGTTATAGAATTGATATGTTGTTATTATTGGTTCAGCTTACTTCACAACTGTTGATTCGTTGTAGATGTGTCATTCAAAGAAAATATTTAATCCTTTTAACTAATATTTATTGTTATTATTACTTGTTGGACAATCAAATGCTCATTCTTGCTTTAAATTTAAAAGTTTTCAGTTAAGTGTGATCAACTAGAAAACTCTGCCAGGAACAAAGGAAAAGGAAAGGTTGCAGTGTAAGTTCTATGTTGTCCTATGTAATAATTAGACTTTATTAAGACGATGATAATTATTAATTATCATGTAATGAATGTTTAAAGGTCGAGTACCTGGGGAATTAGACTATGATGTATGTAAATTAAGTTTAATGTTTATATTATTAGTATTATTTTGCTCATAGAAATGGTATCGTAAAGCACCGAGTTCAGGTTTTAAGTACCTGAATTTGGGGGCGTCACATTTCCCATGTTGCATGAGAACACATCCTAGCCCTCTGCCTGAAGCATCGCTGAAGATAACAAATCCCTCCAAATAAGATGGTATTGTCAGAACAGATGCTGAAATGAGTTTCCTCTTGAGTTCTTGAAAACTCTTCTCACATTCCTCGCTCCAACTGAATTTTGTATCTTTTCGAATCAGCTGAGTTAATGGAGTAGCGATTCGAGAAAATCCTTCCACAAACCTCCGATAATAACCAGCTAAGCCCAGAAAGCTATGTACTTCAGTCACTGACTTAGGTTGCTCCCAGCTTTATATTGCTTCAATCTTCGCTGGGTCAACAGATATTCTGTGATTTGATATCACGTGCCCAAGGAATGCTACTTCCTCAAGCCAAAACTCGCATTTCTTCAACTTGGCATATAGCTTATTTTCACGAAGCTTTTGGAGTATCAGCCTTAAGTGTTGCTCATGATCTTCATGGCTTTTGGAGTAAATGAGGATGTCATCAATAAAAACAACCACAAAATGATCCAAATATTTCTTGAATACTAGTTTCATTATATCCATAAAGGCAGCAGGAGCATTAATCAATCTAAAAGACATGACTAGGAATTCATAATACCCGTACCGAGTTCTAAAAGCAGTCTTTAAAATGTCATCAGTTTTAATCTTTAACTGATGATATTCGGAACGAAGATCGATCTTTGAAAAGAATTTGGCACCTTGCAACTGGTCAAACATGTCATCAATGTGAGGCAGCGGGTACCTATTTTTGATGGTGACATTATTCAACTCCCGATAATCAATAAAAAGTCGCATACTCCCATCTTTCTTCTTTACGAATAGAACAGGAGCACCCCAATGAGACGTATTAGGACGAATAAAACTGATGTTTTATAATTCCTGTAGTTGGGTTTATAACTCCTGAAGTTTAATAGGAGTCATTCGATATGGGTTTTTGGAAATGGGTTTTGTACCGGGTTCAAGATCAATATAAAATTTGATTTCACGCTCTGGGGGTAGGCCAGGAAGTTCTTCAAGGAATACGTCAGGAAATTTATTAACAATAGAAATAACATTCAAATCTGATGTATTTTTGTTTAAATCTGTGACATGGGCTAAGAAAGCTTGACATCCATTTTTCAATAAACGAATGGTTTTATTGCTTGATATGACAGTGATTGACTTTAGTGATTTGGTTGCTTGAATTCAGATAATAGGTTGGTTAAGAATATGAAAACTAATAACCTTACGAAAATAATTAATTTTAACATGATGAGTAGTTAACCAATCAATCCCTAAAATTACATCAAATGCAAGTATTTTCAATGAGATAAGATCGACAGGTAATGTGACGGTGCTGATTTGAATCAAACAAGATTTATAAACAGTGGATGTAATGAAGGTTTCTCCCAACGGAGTTTCAACAGATAAGTCAAAGTCTAATTTCTCTAAAGTCAAATTTAAACGTTGAGCGCAAGTAGGTGAAATAAAAGAATGGGTAGAACCGGTATCAAATAAGGTATAGACTTCGCAAGAGTTTATGATTAGCTTACCCGTGATAACTTCGTTTGGGTTCCTCGCTTTATGGGAGGTCGCGACAAACGCTCTCCCTTGAACTATCGGCTTTAACTTATCTGGGACGGCCTTAGGTGTCTCTATCCCAACTGGACTTGACTTCACTACACGACAAAATCGAGCTAGGTGGCCTTCTCTTGCACAATTAAAACACGTTTTGGGTTGCTGTGTACAGTTTGGACTGATGTGTCCTTCCCCTCTGCATTTGTAGCATACGACCGGTGGTCGTTCTCCTTCCTTAACAATAGGTGTTGGTGTCGCTGCCTTTTCATCATTGTTGAATATCCTCTTTTTAAAATTTCCACTTCTATTATCTTGGCCAGGATTACCACCGAAGTGATCACCATTTCTGGCATGTTGATTTCATCCACGTTTGTTATCACCGCTTCGATGACTGCTACCACTGGTATTATTGTTTTGCCGGCTGATATCTCTTGGTTGGGTTGACTCATTATCGCGCTCCAATAATTTAGCCCTATTCACAACATCTGAATACAAGAAAAGTTTGTGAGAAATGAGGTATTGACGTATTTTGGGTTTCAAACCTCTTAGAAACATCCGCGTCATACGTTCCTCATTATCTACCAAATGGGATGCAAATCAGGATAACTCCGCAAACTTAGCCTCGTACTGCGATACGGTCATATTGTTTTGCTCCAGCCTAATAAATTATACCTTCTTCATGTGACGAATAGGTAAGTACTTGTCGTTGAACAATTCTTGAAACTTCTCCTAAGAAATCTTTAGTGCGGAAGGCTGAGTACGTTTTACAGATTCCCACCAATGATCTGCCTCTCCTCACAACATGAAGGTGGCAAAGGGAACCTTTTACTCCTCAGAGCATCCCAAGACATCAAATATCTTGGTGATCTGCTTAATACACGTCTCTGCCTTAAGTGGTTCTGGCTTTTCCACAAACTCCGGTGGTCCCAGCTTCTTGAATTACTTAGCGGTGACCATCCGCGAGTTGTCAGTGCTTCCACCTACATTTTGAATAAAAGTCTCTCTCGCCTAATGTTGCATGAATTGCAAAAAGCTTCTGAACATCCCATCGTTCATCATTTGGTCGGTGTTGTTGTTTACATGAGGATTATTACCTTCCTGATGCACATTATCCTGGGTATTGATTGGCGGTGACTCAACAGTCTCATGTGCTCCATTGCTTATCTCAACATTATCAGATGTCATTTTCAAACACTGCCACAAAATAAGGGTTAATTGACACGCCACATATTATCCCTATATTCTGACCGACCAATTTAATAACAATTAAGCTTAGGTAGGTCATACTAGCGAAGGATTTACCCGTCTCTCCCCTCCAAGTTCTAGCCTCAAGTCTCAGCCAGGGATCATAACCCTAGGCTTTGATACCAACTGTAACGCCCTCAAAATAGGTATACATAACCCATTCTAAGTCGCCAAATACATGTTACAGAATTCAAATACAAACTCAATTATACATCTATCGTGTAAAATACGACAAAACATAAGCTGAGAGTTTTAACACGAATATTGTCTCGTAGATAATATTCAAACTCAAATGGAGTTCTCATTACAATTATTATCACACTATTTTATAAAATAGTGAGGACTACTACAACTACCATCTCGGACCATCACTACATTTTCCAACTAGTCCCGGTTATGTTCTCATTTTCTGAAGAGAACAATGAAAACAAAGGGTGAGCTCAACTAGCCCAGTAAAAAATATTATGACTAAGATAATGCAAAATAAATTATCGTTAGCCTTCAACAGTGTAAAACTGATAGAATATAATAGACAACAAGTTTAACTGCAGCTGAACAAGCAATCTATTAGAAGAGTTAAGTAGAGCATAATATCTACTATCTTCTATAATTTAAAAGTTCATCATCAATATTTTATTGTTGTAACATAACTCAATAAATAATCCACATCATCGAATTATCCATGCACTACGGGCCAAGGATATTCGTTAGTATCACATCCACGAATTATCCATGCACTACGGGCCAAGGACATTCGTTAATATCACCAATGGTCATAATCATGCCAAAAACTGTCCATCAATGCACTACGGGCTAATGAGGACTTTTACCACATCATTTATAACATTATAGGTCATGATTATACCGATACATAATTCATGGTCATAATCATACCAATCACTAGTTCATCTATGCACTACGGGCCAAAGATGACTTTCATCACAATTTAAGCATGAGGATGATGACAATGATATAAGAATTTAATTAAGTGAGAGCAAAGATAAATTTTAAAGATTTATAATTCAATTTATCCAGAGTTCAAGAATGTCCAAATTGTAAACATGATAACTACTTTGTGGAGTAAAATTAAAGAATAATATTCATGTATCAAAAATAATTTAGACAGAAAAGAAATCAATTTTTATCGTGGATAGTACCCCGGGTGAATAGTACCCAAGTGAATAGTACCCCGTGAAAAGTACTTCGTGAATAGTTGTAAGACCCCAACTTTTATAAATAAAGATGAATTTTCTATAAATATCATTTTTGAATATTATGGAGTTAATTTGATATAATGTTATAGTTGTGGGTAATATTTATAAATTTTGCAAAGTACGCAAGTTGTTATATAATATTCGATTGGTCGGGAAATATTCGTTTTAACAGGGAATATTCGTACAACGACACAATCATTGGTGGACCCCACAACGGAATTATTGTCGGATTGAGAAAACGACAAAAATATTTTATTAAAAATAACGGCGGAAGTTTTACCATTGTTACTGTTGAACTACTCGGTAGTAAAAGTATAGTAATACGTGTGGTTGCATAGTAGCACACGGTATTGATTATTAATGCTTATGTGAGAAGTCACTCAGTTTGATTCAATTATTGTCAGTTAATAATATGAATTATTTAGCGATAATGACGTTTTGTTTTATTCGTATTATTAACGTAATAAAACAGAAACATCTTTTTATATAAAACAGAATACTTTATTAAAGTTATTCTATAAATAGAATATATTATATTTTATTTAAAAGATTTTTCTTTAAATATGGACCGTCAGATTAAAGTAATCAATCTGGACCGTTCATGGATTAGTTACTATGCATTCTATTTTTCTATAAATAGCAGCTCATTCCTTCATTATTTCTTATGAATTCACTGAACTCTAGAGAGAGAAACTATAGAGAGAAACTATAGAGAGAGAGAAGAAGTGTATTATGCTACTTAACTACTTCCTTATTTCAACTCTTCTTTAAAACGGTAAGGGGTGTTATTCTTTCTTATTCAGGAAGAGAACTGTTGTTATTCCATTTCTTATTATTCTGTTGGAATAATATGTATACGTGGTCTACCCTATACTTGGTGGCATTCTTCTATTATTCTGTTGGAACATCATGTCTGTGTGTTTTACACCGGACCTGGTTCCGTTTTTGTTATTATTCTGTTGGAACATCCTGTCTGTGTGTTTTACACCGGACCTGGTTCCGTCTTGTTATTATTCTGTTGGAACATCCTGTCTGTGTGTTTTACACCGGACCTGGTTCTATTATTTATTATTCTGTCGGAATATCCTGTATGTGCGTTTACGCCGGACCTGGTTCCATTATTTATTATTCTGTCGGAATATCCTGTCTGTGCGTTTACGCCGGACCTGGTTCCATTATTTATTATTCTATTGGAATAACCTGTTTGTGCGGTCTATCGCATGCATGGTGATTTCTTTTGTTATTCCATTCTTTATTGTACTCAGTTGGTTAAGTTTTGACTTCTATACTCCATGAAATTTGTGGAATATCCTTGATAATTGCGTTTCATCCAGTATCTTTTCATGAAAATATTCTTCTAAGCATTCTTGAATTTTACTCCACAAAGCAGTATCATGTTGACAATTTGGACGTTATTAATTCTTGGATAAATTAATTCTTGAACTTGTTTTATTGAATTCTTATATCATTGTCATCATCCTCATGTTTATAAAATGTTGAAAGTCATCTGTGGCATGTAGTGCATAGATGGACTTGGTATGATTATGACCAGGGATTATTCGGTATAATCATGACCGTAATGTTACAAATGATGTGGTAAAAGTCATCATTGGCCCGTAGTGCATTGATGGACAGTTGTTGGCATGATCATGACCATTAATGAATACACGAATATCCTTGGCCGTAGTGCAGGGGTGATTCGATGATGTGGATTATTTTATTAAGCTGAGTCAAAGCGATAACAGTGTTGAAAAACCTTTTAAATCATAAAAGATAGTAGAGTTTATTTTCTACTTGACTCTTTTAATGGATTGCTTGTTCCACTGCAGTTAAACTTGATGTCTATTATATTTTATCAGTTTAACATTGTTGAAGGCTAATGATAATTTATTCTGCATTATCTTAGTCATAATATTTCTTACTGGGCTAGTTGAGCTCACCCTTTCTTTCACTGTTCTCTTCAGGAAATGAGAACGTAGCTGGGGCAAGTCGGGGAACGGAGTGATGGTCCGAATGATAGTATTAGTTAGTAGTCCTCACTATTCTATGTAATAGTGTGTTAATAAATGTAATGAGGACTCCTTTTGAGTATGAATACTCTCTAGAAGATAATATTTGTATTCAAACTCACAGTTTATGTTTTGTCGTATTGTACACGACAGTTGTATTAGTAAGTTGTATTTGTATTCTGTACTATGTATCTGACGACCCAAGATGGGTGATGAATACCTAATTTTGGGGGCGTCACAGTTGGTATCAGAGCTTAGGGATATGATCCCTGGCTAAGATGTGAGAATAGAACTAGGAGGGGAGAGACGGGGAATTCCTTCGCTAGTATGACCTACCTAAGTTTATTTGCATGGTATTTAATTGGTCGGTCATAATATAAGGATAATATATGACATATCAATTAACTTTTATTTTGTGGCAGTATCTGAAAATGGCATCTGAGAATGTTGAGAATAGCAATGGAGCACAGGCGATTATTGATTCACCACATATCAATAATCAGGATAATGTTCATCAGGAAGGTGACAATCCTCATGCAAACAACAACACTGACCAGATGATGAATAATGGAATGTTCAGAGGTTTTATGCAATTCATGCAACAACAGGTGAAAGCGGCTCCTGTCCACAACGTAGGTGGAAATACTGAAAACTCTCAGGCGGTCACCGCTAAACAGTTTAAGGAGCTGGGACCACCGGAGTTTAAGGGAGAACCCAAACCACTTGTAGCTGAAACATGGATAAAGCAGATCACCAAGATATTTGATGTCTTGGGTTGCTCCGAGGAGCAAAAGGTTCCCTTTGCCGCCTTTATGTTGCGAGGAGAGGCAGATTACTGGTGGGAATCGATAAAGCGTACTCAACCTGCCGCACTGAAGATGTCTTGGGAGAAGTTCCAAGAGCTGTTTAACGACAAATACTTTCCCGAGAGTATTCGTCACATGAAGGAGGTGGAGTTCATCAAATTGGAGCAGAATAATATGACCGTGTCGCAGTACGAGGCAAAATTTGCGGAGTTATCCCGGTTTGCGTCCCACCTGGTGGATAATGAAGAAAGAATGACGCGGATGTTTTTAAGAGGTTTGAAGCCGGAGATACGTCAACATCTTGTTTCTCATAAACTGTGTTTGTATTCAGATGTTGTAAATAGGGCTCAGTTGGTGGAGCGCGATAACGAGACAACGCAACCAAAAGAGAGCAGCTGGCAAAATGATAATACCAGTGAAAGCAGTCATCGAAGCGGTGACAACAAGCGTGGAGGGAATCAACAGGCCAGAAATGGTAACCACTTCGGTGGTAATCAGGGCCAAAATAATAAGAATGGGCATTTCAAGAAGAGGAGATTCAACAATGATGGAAAGACGTCAGCACCAGCACCTGTCGTTAAGGAAGGAGAACGACCACCTATCATATGTTTCAAATGCGGAGGGGAGGGGCACATCAGTCCAAACTGCGCGATGCCGTCCAAAGCATGTTATAATTGTGGAAGAAAAGGTCATTTAGCCCGATTTTGTCGTTTACCGAAGACAAATTCAGCTAGGATGGAGGCACCAAAGGCCGTCCCAGAAAAGTCAAAACCAGTAGTGCAAGGGAGAGCGCTTGTCGTGACCCCCCAGAAAGCAAGGAACCCGAATGAGGTCATCACGGGTAAGCTTATCATAAACTCTAACGAAGTTATACTTTATTTGATACCGGTTCTACCCATTCTTTTATTTCTCCTACTTGCGCTCATCGATTAAATTTGATTCCGGAGAAATTAGACTTTGACTTATCTGTTGAAACTCCATTGGGAGAAACCTTCATTACATCCACGGTTTATAAGTCTTGTTTGGTTCAAGTTGGTACCCACACATTACCTGTCGATCTTATTTCATTAAAAATACTTGCATTTGACGTGATTCTAGGGATTGATTGGTTAACTACTCATCATGCAAAAATTGATTGTTTTCGTAAGGTTGTTAGCTTTCATATTCCTAATCGACCTATTATGCGAATTCAAGCAACCAAACCATTAAAATCAATCGCTGTCATCTCAAGCCATAAAGCTATTCGTTTATTGAAAAACGGATGTCAAGCTTTCTTAGCTCATGTCACAGATCTAAACAAAAATACGTCAGCTTTGAATGATATTTCTGTTGTTAATAAATTTCCTGACGTATTTCTCGAAGAACTTCCTGGCCTACCCCCAGAGCGTGAAATTGAATTTTGTATCGACCTTGAACCCGGTACAAAACCCATTTCCAAAGCCCCATATCGAATGGCTCCTATTGAACTTCAGGAGTTAAAGACCCAACTGCAGGAATTGTTAGACATTGGTTTTATTCGTCCTAGTACTTCTCCTTGGGGTGCTCCTGTTCTGTTCGTGAAGAAGAAAGATGGGAGTATGCGACTTTGTATTGATTATCGGGAGTTGAATCATGTCACCATCAAAAATAGGTACCCATTGCCACGTATTGATGACCTGTTTGACCAGTTGCAAGGAGCACAATTCTTTTCAAAGATCGATCTTCGTTCTGGATATCATCAGCTGAAGGTTAGAACTGAGGATATTCCAAAGACTGCCTTCAGAACTCGGTATGGGCATTATGAATTCTTAGTTATGTCTTTTGGATTGACTAATGCTCCTGCTGCCTTCATGGATATGATGAACAGGGTATTCAAGGAATATTTGGATCACTTTGTGGTCGTCTTTATCGATGACATCCTTGTTTATTCCAAAAGCCGTGAAGATCATGAGCAACACTTGAGGTTGGTACTCCAAAAGCTTCGTGAATACAAACTTTATGCCAAGTTGAAGAAATGCGAGTTCTGGCTGGAAGAGGTAGCATTCCTTGGGCACGTAGTATCAAGTCGTGGAATATCGGTTGACCCGGCAAAGATTGAAGCTATTCAAAGCTGGGAGCAACCTAAATCAGTGACCGAGGTACGTAGCTTTCTTGGTTTAGCTGGTTATTATCGGAGATTCGTGGAAGGATTTTCTCGAATCGCTACTCCATTAACTCAGCTGACTCGGAAAGATACAAAGTTTGGTTGGAGCGAAGAATGTGAGCAGAGTTTTCAAGAACTCAAGAGGAGACTCATTTCAGCACCTGTTCTAACAATACCATCTGGCTCGGAGGGATTTGTCATCTACAGTGATGCTTCGAGCAAAGGGTTGGGATGTGTTCTCATGCAACATGGAAAAGTCATAGCCTATGCATCAAGACAACTCAAGGAATATGAGAGGAATTATCCTACTCATGATCTAGAGTTGGCAGCTGTTGTCTTTGCACTTAAAATTTGGAGGCATTACTTGTATGGGGAGAAGGTGGAGATCTTTACGGATCATAAAAGCCTCAAATATTTCTTCACTCAAAAGGAACTCAACATGCGACAACGACGTTGGCTTGAACTGTTGAAAGATTATGATCATACCATTCAATACCATCCTGGAAAAGCGAACGTGGTAGCTGACGCATTGAGTAGAAGATCATATGCAAGTACGAGTGCAATATTGTCAACACAAAGCCCATTTTGTGTGACTTGCAAAGGATGGAGATAGAGTTAAAGACTCCAGGGACCCATGTGATGATGGCGAATATACGAGTAGAACCGACTTTAATCGATAAAGTTAAAGCTGCTCAAGCTACAGACCTGGAGCTGATGCGTATGAGGAAGAAAGTGCAAGAAGGTGCTATGCCGGAAGCAAGAATCGATGAAGAAGGAATACTTCGAGTCAACTCCAGACTTTGTGTTCCTAACAACCCTGATTTAAAGTATGAAATCATGATGGAGGCGCACAACACACCGTTTGCAATCCATCCTGGAAGTACCAAAATGTATCATGATCTTCGTCATACATTTTGGTGGAGCAATATGAAGAGAGAGATAGCGTTGTTTATCTCAAGGTGTCTAACTTGTCAACGAGTCAAAGCGGAGCATCAAGTACCAAAAGGTCCATTGCAACCACTTGAAATTCCAGAATGGAAGTGGGAGCACATTACCATGGATTTCGTTACCGGTCTTCCTAGGGTTTCTCAAGGTATTGATGCGATTTGGGTCATTGTTGATAGATTGACCAAGTCTGCTCATTTCTTACCGATACGAGAAACTTATACACTTGAACGTCTTGCTCGTATGTACATAAACGAGATTGTAAGACTGCATGGTATGCCAGTATCCATAGTTTCTGACCGAGACCCAAGATTCACTTCACGATTTTGGGTTAGTTTACAAAAAGCTATGGGCACGGATTTACGATTTAGTTCAGCATATCATCCTCAGACGGACGGACAATCAGAGAGGACTATTCAAACTCTTGAAGATCTATTAAGACTCTGTGTCTTTGACTTCAAGGGAAGTTGGGACAAGTTCTTACCATTGGTGGAGTTTTCCTACAACAACAGTTATCAAGCAAGTATTGGCATGGCTCCATTCGAAGCATTGTATGGAAGAAAATGTCGTTCTCCAGTATGCTGGGATGAGGTGGGTGAAGCAACGTTGTTGGGACCGGAGTTGGTACGTATGACTACAGAAAAGATTCAAACGATCCGACAACGTATAAAAACCTCACAAGATCGACAAAAGAGTTATGCTGATCTTCATCGAAAGGACGTGGAATTTGATGTAGGAGATCATGTGTTCTTACGTGTTGCTCCATGGAAAGGAGTTACGAGATTTGGAAAGAGAGGAAAGCTCAATCCTCGATTCATCGGTCCATTTTTAATCCTCGATCGAGTAGGAACTGTGGCTTATAGACTCGCTTTACCGCCAAGTATGTCTCGTGTTCATAACGTTTTTCACATATCCATGTTACGCAAATATGTGGAAGACCCGAACCACATTATTGAGTTAGAACCGAACGAAATAGCGGAGGATTTGACGTATGAAGAAGTTCCTGTTTAAATCTTGGATAAGAAGGAACATATTCTACGCTCCAAGGTTATACCTCAAGTCAAAGTTTTGTGGAGAAACCACGATGTTGAGGAAATGACTTGGGAGTTAGAATCTGAAATGAAATCAAGGTATCCTTATCTCTTCGACATACCTGGTACGTACCCTAATTTCGAGGGCGAAATTTCATAAGAAGGGGAGGTTTTAACAGGGAATATTCGTATAACGACACAATCATTGGTGGACCCCACAACGGAATTATTATCGGATTAAGAAAACGACAAAAATATTTTATTAAAAATAACGGTGGAAGTTTTACCATTGTTACTGTTGATCTACTCGGTAGTAAAAGTACAGTAATACGTCTGGTTGCATAGTAACACACGGTATTGATTATTAATGCTTATGTGAGAAGTCACTCAGTTTGATTCAATTATTGTCAGTTAATAATATGAATTATTTAGCGATAATGACGTTTTGTTTTATTCGTATTATTAACGTAATAAAACAGAAACATCTTTTTATATAAAACAGAATACTTTATTAAAGTTATTCTATAAATAGAATATATTATATTTTATTTAAAAGATTTTTCTTTAAATATGGACCGTCAGATTAAAGTAATCAATCTGGACCGTTCATGGATTAGTTACTATGCATTCTATTTTTCTATAAATAGCAGCTCATTCCTTCATTATTTCTTACGAATTCACTGAACTCTAGAGAGAGAAACTATAGAGAGAGAGAAGAAGAGTATTCTGCTACTTAACTACTTCCTTATTTCAGCTCTTCTTTAAAACGGTAAGGGGTGTTATTCTTTCTTATTCATGAAGAGAACTGTTGTTATTCCATTTCTTATTATTCTGTTGGAATAACCTGTATACGCGGTCTACCCTATACTTGGTGACATTCTTCTATTATTCTGTTGGAACATCCTGTCTGTGTGTTTTACACCGGACCTGGTTCCGTTTTTATTATTATTCTGTTGGAACATCCTGTCTGTGTGTTTTACACCGGACCTGGTTCCGTCTTGTTATTATTCTGTTGGAACATCCTGTCTGTGTGTTTTACACCGGACCTGGTTCCATTATTTATTATTCTGTCGGAATATCCTGTCTGTGCGTTTACGCCGGACCTGGTTCCATTATTTATTATTCTGTCGGAATATCCTGTCTGTGCGTTTACGCCGGACCTGGTTCCATTATTTATTATTCTGTTGGAATAACCTGTCTGTGCGGTCTATCGCATGCATGGTGATTTCTTTTGTTATTCCATTCTTTATTGTACTCAGTTGGTTAAGTTTTGACTTCTATACTCCATGAAATTTGTGGAATATCCTTGATAATTGCGTTTCATCCAGTATCTTTTCATGAAAATATTCTTCTAAGCATTCTTGAATTTTACTCCACAAAGCAGTATCATGTTGACAATTTGGACGTTGTTAATTCTTGGATAAATTAATTCTTGAACTTGTTTTATTGAATTCTTATATCATTGTCATCATCCTCATGTTTATAAAATGTTGAAAGTCATCTGTGGCATGTAGTGCATAGATGGACTTGGTATGATTATGACCAGGGATTATTCGGTATAATCATGACCGTAATGTTACAAATGATGTGGTAAAAGTCCTCATTGGCCCGTAGTGCATTGATGGACAGTTGTTGGCATGATCATGACCATTAATGAATACACGAATATCCTTGGCCGTAGTGCAGGGGTGATTCGATGATGTGGATTATTTTATTAAGCTGAGTCCCAGCGATAACAGTGTTGAAAAACCTTTTAAATCATAAAAGATAGTAGAGTTTATTTTCTACTTGACTCTTTTAATGGATTGCTTGTTCCGCTGCAGTTAAACTTGATGTCTGTTATATTTTATCAGTTTAACATTGTTGAAGGCTAATGATAATTTATTATGCATTATCTTAGTCATAATATTTCTTACTGGGCTAGTTGAGCTCACCCTTTCTTTCACTGTTCTCTTCAGGAAATGAGAACGTAGCTGGGGCAAGTCGGGGAACGGAGTGATGGTCCGAATGATAGTATTAGTTAGTAGTCCTCACTATTCTATGTAATAGTGTGTTAATAAATGTAATGAGGACTCCTTTTGAGTATGAATACTCTCTAGAAGATAATATTTGTATTCAAACTCACAGTTTATGTTTTGTCGTATTGTACACGACAGTTGTATTAGTAAGTTGTATTTGTATTCTGTACTATGTATCTGACGACCCAAGATGGGTGATGAATACCTAATTTTGGGGGCGTCACAATAGTACCCCGAATAAATAAATATTTATGTATCCAAAATAATTTGGACAGAAAAGAAATTAATTTTATTTCGTGAATAGTACCCCGGGTGAATAGTACCCCGAGTGAATTGTACCAAATGAATAGTACGCCGTCATGCAAAGTACCCCGAATCTCCGAGTGAAAAATACCCGAATGAATAGTATCTGAGTGAATAGTAACTCGTGAATAGTACTTCGTGTGAAAATATTAAAATTTAATAAGAAAGTTCAGACCAATATTCCAATAAAATGATACTAGATGAAGCGTACTAATTTCCGGGATTATAGAAGCAATACTTACCATAGTAAGTTTAGATTTAAGAATATGAAAAGAAATAATATCCCTTACCTTAGTAGAAGACTGGATACTGCAATAGTGAAGTAGCAGAATACTCTTATTCTTTCTCTCTATAGTTTCTCTCTCTACTGTTTCTCTTGTGAGTCTTAGTGAATTGGTGAGAATAAAAGAAGAAATGAGCTTCTATTTAAAAGAAAACATAGTTTTGATAATTGCACGTTAGGGGCTCGACTTATTGAAGTTTAGTACCTCAATAATTGCACCTTAGTCTAGGTGACATCATCCTGACATCATGATGATGTCATTGCTTACATCATAATGATGTCATTGCTTACATCATCTTTATATTTCTTTAAGGATGATGTCATGCTTACATCATGCTTGCATTATCTCTTCTCTGATTGGTTGATTCAAGTTCACCTGGATTGGTTAACTTATTACACTTTGGTACCCCTAAAGTTTTTCAAGCTTGCATTATTCCCCTTTAACTTTTGTAATTCACTTATCTTCAATGAACATATTTTTAATATTTCAACAATTATTTATTATTAATATTATAACTCACAATATTGACAACCAGCTCATTCCCAAGAAAGAGGGGGCTTTCCGATAAGGATTTCTCCTTATTGGCGTGCAATTAAATAACCAAACCCCTTTCCTCGACAAAAATTTCTAGACATTATCAATAATGCAAATAATAATATGAATAATTGCGTCGTCTCAATTATTGATTTAATAATATAAAATATTGTGCAGATGATGCTGTGACAATTATTGAATCAATAATATGAGATACTATGCAACAACTACTGTAGTAATTATTGAATGAAACTGAGTGACTTCTTACGTAAGCATCAATAATCAGAGATATTATGTCATGCTGTGTGCTACTGAGCAACAACACGTAATACTGTTCTTTTATCACCGGTATTTCAACAGTTAATGGTAAAAGTTTTGCCGTTATTTTTATAAAAAGATTATCTCTGTCGCTTTCTATATTCGACAGCCATTCCATTGTGGGGTCCACCAATGATTGTTCCGACGTACGGATATTCCCCGATAAAATGAATATTCCCCGCCCAAATGAATATTTTATGACAACTTGCTTACTTTGAAAAATTTTCACATATCACCCTTAACTTTAACATTTTATCAATTTAACTAATTACTGAATAATAATTATAAGAAAATTAAATACTTTTATTTCATATATATATATATATATATATATATGTGTGTGTGTGTGTGTGTGTGTGTGTGTGTGTGTCTTATATATATAACCGTGTGTGTGTGTGTAAAGTATAAAGTGACTATCTTTTTGGAAAAAATGAAGTGGCCACGCGGAAATTGAATGTGCTTCATTTGACCGCATTTATTACTTAAGTTGATGGAAATAGAAAGGAACCTTTTTTTCTTGGGCTAGCATTTGAATTAGCAATCCGCGTGAAAATTTTGCATGCTTCATCCGAACCATCCATTGCAAAACAATTAAATCCAAACCATTATTTTAAATCAAACCTTCAAAAAATACCTTTTTGCCCTGACTTCAAAAATTCTATAAATAGGGAGTCTTTCATTCATTTGGTTTTTACCAATTTAAGTGGAAAAAAAAAAGCTTACTCTCATTGCCTACATACTCTCTCTAAAGCTTTATATCTCTTCTTACCAAAAGTTTGATTATTTGAGAAGAGGAAATTGGTCCAAGTAATCGAGATAAGTCATTTAAGTTAACTGAAAGTAGTATGCACACACGCCAATCATGTTTGATGATAAAGCATATACTTTGTAACAATCTTATTCATTTATTAATAAAAAGTATTAAATTATTAAAGGCTTTTAATTATCTACATGATGCTGCTTTATAAATGTGATAAACTCATAGTTTTAAGCAATGCTTTTAGAATAATGATGATCATCATTCTAATAAGATCTAAATTCTTAGAAAGCTTAAAACTAAAATAGTTCTCAATCGTTGGATTACTAAATTTGGGATTAGTGAATTCGGATAGATTGGTACATACGTTGCTTGCTCATTGGATGAGAATGATTGATCTCATGATCATTTATGTGGAGACATTAAAGCAAGTATGTAGGTGCTTATTGGAGAATAAGTACACTGAATATGGCTCGCTAAGGAATACCTAATGGAGTTTAAGTTGTCTGTCAATAGGAATTCCTGTAATGATAGTAGTACAAGTGATCCTTGGACTTGAGATCATCATAGTATCTTGTGTATGATGGGTTATACTTTGACTTATTCCTTAAGACCCTTAGGGTATATCAAAGGGTATGCTTGGGTATAATAAGTTATACGTGGAGATAATGTATGATCAATAAAGAATCTACTACTTCTAGTAAAAGAAGAGAAATGTCATATGTGATTCGATAAATGACAACCTAGTAGTCATTGGCCAAGGAAGAATGAAATTAGAATGGAGTTTCTAATTTGCATTATTTTGGATTGTGCATTTAAGAGTCGAAATACATATAATTAAATAAAATAAGACTTGACAGCAATTTCATGTCTTATATTTAATTGGAACATTGTATGGTGGAAGGATTGAATTGTACGGTAACTATATACTCAAAGGTTTTTTTATGATTAATGTTGAAATTTATATTATCTGAAAAGTCGTTAATCGCTAGGGAGGCTTATCCCTATTGTAGAATAAATATTATTTATTTAAATAAATTAATAGCTTTATTTATTTATTTAAATAAAATTAGATTTCTTCTAATTGATTTATTCACAACCAGTTTAATATGGAGAATATAAAGGGTCACACCATATAAGGAAGAATAATTATTTAAGAAGTTAATGGCATAATCGTAATAATAAGTTAAGTATATTTAATTTAATCTATAGTGAGAGAATAAATTAAATAGCTTAATATTTATTATTTAATATTTTGGAAATATTAAATATAAATTAATAAGAGGAGTCTTATTATTATTACTACTATTATTATTATTTAATTCCTAAATAAGTTTGAGAATTAATTAATAAAAGTACTCTTATATATTCCTAATAGGATTAGGAGGCTAATTAATTATAAAATTTAATAAATTGTTCCTAATAAGATTAGGAGCCTAATTAATTAAAGGAGTTTAATTAATTAAAATAAAACTCAATTCCTTAATTGTTAAGGAGGGTTGCCTACATCTATAAATAAGAGGAGTCTTATTATGGGTGAGGTTGGTTGTTGACTTTTTCACAAAATACGTAATTTTAATAGTTGGGAGAGTACACCTTTTCTATGAGACATAGAAAAATAGGGTTTTTTCAAATAGTTATCTTCTTGAATCTTTCTTCTTCTTTGGTGCATCACCTCTGTAGGCCAAACACTTGGGTGATTAACATTGATAAAAGGAAAGAACCAAATCTGGTGGATTCAAGTTGAACGCGAAAGGATTTAGAGGTGAACTTGTACTTGAGGAAACTCGAATATTCAAGGGTATAATTCTTGTTCTTCATATTTTCGTTTAATTAATAATTGTGCATAAAGGATTATCTGGGTATATGGTTTGTAAAATTTTAAAACTCTTTTTTTCCATGATTCCGCTTATTTTGTGCAATTTGATTACGTCCATGAATATTACAAACCTAATGTGACGCCCCCAAAATAGGTATACATCACCCATTCTGAGTCGCCAAATACATGGTACTGAATACAAATACAAACTTAATTGTACAACATGAGCTGTGAGTTTTAATACAAATATTATCTTCTAGACAGTATATAAACTCAAAATAAGTCCTCATTACATTTATTGTACACTATTTCACAGAATAGTGAGGACTACTAATGCTACAATCTGGACCGTCACTCCGTTCCCCGACTAGTCTCAGCTATATTCTCATTTCCTGAAGAGAACAATGAAAGCAAAGGGTGAGCTCAACTAGCCCAGTAAGAAATATTATGACTAATATAATGCAGAATAAATTATTGCTAGCCTTCAACAGTGTTAAACTGATAAAATATAATAAACATCAAGTTTAACTGCAGCTGAACGAGCAATCCATTAGAAGAGTCAAATAGAGCATGATATCTACTATCTTCAATGATTTAAAAAGTTTATCAAAAGTTTTATCGCTAAGACTCAGCTTAATAAATAATCCACATCATCGAATCATCTCTGCACTACGGCCAAGGATATTCATTAGTATCACGACCACAAATTATCCATGCACTACGGACCAAAGATATTCGTGTTTTCATCAATGGTCATATGCCAACAACTGTCCATCAATGCACTACGAGCCAATGAGGACTTTTAACACATCATTTGTAACATTACGGTCATGATTATACCGAATAATCCCTAGTTATAATCATATCAAGTCCATCTATGCACTACGAGCCAAAGATGACTTTCATAACAATATAAGCATGAGGATGATGACAATGATATAAGAATTCAATTAAATGAAAGTAAAGGATAAATTTAAAAGATTTATAATTTAATTTATCCAGAATTCAATAATGTCCAAATTGTCAACATGATACTGCTTTGTGGAGTAAAATTCAAGAATAATATTGTATCAAAAATGATTTGGATCGAAGAAAATCAATTTTTGTCATGAATAGTACCCCGGGTGAATAGTATCCCGTGAATAGTACTTCAAAAATAGTAACCCCGTGAACAGTAATCCGGCATGAAAAAGTTAAAACTTGTCAAGAATACCCAAAATAATATTTTCATGAAAAGATACTGAATGAAGCGCAAATATCAAGGATATTCTATTAATTTCATGGAGTATAGAAGCCAAAATTTAACAAAAATGAGTATAGAATTCGAAATCTGAAACGAAATAATATTACTTACATACTAAAGAGTATGGAAGAAAATATTATTTCTTACGAGTATTGAACAAAAATAATATCTCTTACTTTAAAAGAAGAGTATTCTAACTGGTATAGCGGGGATATTCTTGAAGAAAACTTTCACTGTTTTCTATACTCAAAGCTTTCTAAAACTCGAAAGAATTACGCTCAATATTATAGAAGAAGAATTCTCTGATTCTAGTGTGATTTTCAATTCTAACTAAGCATCCTATTTATAAGAGAATGGAAAGGATACTATTTAGAAATATTTCACGAACCAACAGTGACAAGTTTCACGGACTGAGTTTGCAACTTACAGATGGCAGATTTTTCAAATGATCAAATAAAATAAAATTTTATACTATATATACATATATATAAACATATGTTATATTTAAGAAAACCTCCCCACCCGTGAAGCATTTTCAGATTCTTCCCCCCCCCCCAATTCATTTTCTTCCAACGTGGGCCCCACATGTTCCCTCCACCAACATATCACCATCACATGTGGATCCCATATAATATATATACTGAATAATCTTCTACCGATTATTTTAAAAAATGAGTAAATGGGGGTCCATAAAATAAACAAAATTTACATCAAATACTTCATAAAAAATCCTTTCAATATTTTTAACAACATTTATTCATTATTATTATTATTCGCAATATTTAACAACCAGATGATTCCTAGGAAAGAGGGGGCTTTCCAATAAGAATTTCTCCCTATTGGCGCGCAATTAGGTGACCAAACATCACCTTGACAAAACTTTCTAGACATCGTCAATATTACAAATAATAATATGAATAACTGTATCGTCTCAATTATTGATTTAATAATATATAAAATATCGACAATAATTGAATCAAATAACGTGAGATACTATGCAGCAATTACTGCAGCAATAATTGAACATAACTGAGTGACTTCTTACGTAAGCATTAATAATCAATACAGTGTGCTACTATGCAACCACACGTATTACTGTATTTTTAACACCGGATATTTCAATAGTTACCGGTAAAACATCCGCTGTTATTTTTATAAAAAATTATTTATGTTGTTTTCTCATTCCGACAATAATTTTGTTATGGGGTCCACCAACGATTGTGTCGTCGTACGAATATTCCCTGTTAAAATGAATATTTCCCGACCAATCAAATATAATATAACAACTTCCGTACTTTGTAAAATTTATAAATATTACCCACAACTATAACATTATATCAAATTCATTCTTTAATATTCAAAAATGATATTTATAGAAAATTCATCTTTATTCATAAAAGTTAGGGTCTTACACCTAACAGTGGTATCAGAGTCAAATTTTTATGCGAATTATTAATTGTTTTGATTTGATATGTATGTTAATATGTGTTTAGAATTATTTAATTGGGCATAATTTTGTTGTATAAAATTTATTTTTTAAAAAAAAGTTATTGTTTTTCGCTGAGTCCTGATTCGCGTTATTTATATATAATATTTATATTACCAAGGTAATCATATCTATATAAGTCAGGAACATGATCTTATATATATATATATATATATATATATATATATAATATATATATATATGAACGAAGTTACTATAAGGGAAAGTATGATATATATATATATATATATATATATATATATATATATGTGTGTGTGTGTGTGTGTGTGTGTGTGTGTGTGTGTGTGTGTGTGTGTGTGATTACCACGTGGGATAACAGATTCATGATTACGTGGTATAACGTGTTATACAAAATGAATGATGTTGCAGTATGATCACTAATTAATCATGGTATTTGCTTATTGCTAGTATTATATATATATATATATATATATATATATATATATTATTCTTAATTATTTTATAATTAAAATAAAAAGTTTATTTTAATCTTAAAATTAAATTTCATGCTAACTAATTAGAGTTAAAATTGGATTCCATGATAACTAATTGGATTTCATATTTCCTTAAATAAAAAAGCTTATTTATATATGAAATAAGATTTCATATTATTCAAAATAAATGAGTTTATTTGTGAATAGAAAAGAGAATCTTTATTTTGCTTAAATAAAGGAGTTTATTTATATATTGAATAAGATTTCATATTATTTAAAATAAAAGAGTTTATTTGTGAATAGGAAAGAGAATCTGTGTTTCCTTTAATAAATGAGTTTTTTTTACTTGAAATTTTATTCCATAATTAATTAAAATAAATGAGTTTATTTTGATTAAAGAATTTGATTAAAATAAAATAGTTTATTTTATTCAAAATTGGATTAATTAAAATAAAAGGGGTTTATTTTGATTTAAATTTAGATTAAAATAAAAGAGTTTATTTTGATTCAAAATTAGATTTTATGCTAACTAAATTTGCCCATTAAATAATATCAATACATATATTGAATGCTTATTATTCTCGAGATGAATTTATTTATTGATACATATATAGATATGTATAATAATAAATGGAATTGATTATGTTCTATTGACCAATGTGATCGAATTTTATTTTAGTTGGATGTATGAATGTATGAGTTTTATCAAATGGGATCTGCGTACCTTGCCTTCTCTAATTTTTTCTTAATGTAAATTCTATCTCACTCTTATGTACTTTCCCTTGACTGTTGATCAAGGTTTCTATTTATTTTAAATAGTTTTGTAATAGGAATAGTTAGAACTATTTTGAAAAATTGGAGATCAATGAGCAAGGAGCTCTTGAAGACCCGTTTATAATGGAGCCCGGGATTTAAATGTAATAGTTATATTTAAATTTAATTCTTGCACCCTAGATTTGACCTTTTGATTCACTTGATGGCTCTAGTGAACCAAACTAGAATAAAGTCCAAAATCAATCCGAGTAGAATATAGTATTCTATATGTGCATGCTTATACTATATATATATATATATATATATATATATATATATATATATATATATATATATATATATATATATATATATATAATGCAAACATGCTTAGCATGTTAATTAATATGACGCGTATTTATTAAAGACTTTTAATTATTTATATGATGCTGCTTTATAATATGTGATAAACCCATAGTTTTAAGCAATACTTTTAGAATAATGATGATGATCATTCTAATGAGATCTAAATTCTTAGAAAGTTTAAATCTAAAATAGTTCTCAATCGTTGGATTACTAAATTTGGGATTAGTGAATCCGAATAGATTGGTATATACGTTCCTTGCTCATTGGATGAAGATGATTGATCTCATGTTCATTTGTATGGAGACACTAAAGCAAGTATGTAGGTGTTTATTAGAAAATAAGTACATTGAACGTGGCTCGCTAAGGAATACCTAATGGAGTTTAATTTGCATGTCAATAGAAATTTCTGTAGTGATAGTAGTACAAGTAATCCTTAGACTTGAGATCATCATAGTATCTTGTGTATGATGAGTTATACTTTGACTTATTCCTTAAGACCCTTAGGGTATATCAAAGGGTATGCTTGGGTATAATAAGTTATACATGGAAATAATGTATGATCTATAAAGAATCAATCGCTTTTAGTAAAAGAAGAGAAATGTCTTATGTAGTCCTTGGCCAAGGCAGAATGAAATTAGAAATGAGTTTCTAATTTGCATTATTTGGAGTTGTGCATTTATGTGATTTGATAAATGACAAGGCAGAATGAAATTAGAAATGAGTTTCTAATTTGCATTATTTGGAGTTGTGCATTTAAGAGTCGAAATACATATAATTAAATAAAATAAGACTTGACAGAAATTTCATGTCTTATATTTAATTGGGACATTGTAAGGTGGAAGGATTGAATTGTACGGTAACTATATACTCAAAGGTTCTTTTATGATTAATGTTAAAATCTATATTATCTAAAAATTCGTTAATCACTAGGAAGGCTTATCCTTATTGTAGAATAAATATTATTTATTTAAATAAATAAATAGTTTAATTTATTTATTTAAATAAGATTAGAATTGTTCTAATTGATTTATTCACAATCAGTTTAATATGGAGAACCTAAATGGTCACACCATAAAAAGAAGAATAATTATTTAAGAAGTTAATGACATAATCGTAATAATAATTTAAATATATTTAATTTAATCTATGGTGATAGAATAAATTAAATAACTTAATATTTATTATTTAATATTTAAAAAATATTAAATATAAATTAATAAGAGGAGTCTTATTACTATTATTATTATTTAATTTCTAAATGAGTTTGGAAATTAATTAATAAAAGTACTCTCATATATTCCTAATAGGATTAGGAGGCTAATTAATTAAAAAGTTTAATTAATTGTTCCTAATAAGATTAGGAGCCTAATTAATTAAAGGAGTTTAATTAATTAAAATAAAACTCAATTCTTTAATTGTTAAGGAGGGTTGCCTACATCTATAAATAAGAGGAGTCTTATTATGGGTGATGTTGGTTGTTGACTTTTTCACAAAATACGTAATTCCAATAGTTGGGAGAGTACACATTTTCTATAAGAGATAGAAAAATAGGATTTTGTCAAATACACATCTTCTTGAATCTTTCTTCTTTCTTGGTGGATCACCTCTAGAGGCCAAACACTTGGGTGACTAACATTGATCAAAGGAAGGAACCAAACCCGGTGGATTCAAGTTGAACGCGAAAGGATTTGGAGGTGAACTTGTACATAAAGAAGTTCGAATCTTCAAGGGTAAAATTATTGTTCTTCATATTTTTGTTTAATTAATAATTGTGCATAAAGGATGATCCGGATATATGGTTTGTAAAATTTTAAAACTATATTTTTCCATGCTTTCGCTTATTTTGTACAATTTGATTGCATACATGAATATTACAAACCTAACAGTGGTATCAGAGTCAAACATTTATGCGAATTATTAATTATTTTGATTTGATATGTATGTTGATATGTGTTTAGAACAATTTAATTGGGCATAATTTCGTTGTATAAAATTTATTTTTTTTAAAAAAGGTTATTGTTTTTCGCTGAGTCCTGATTCGCGTTATATATATAATATTTATATTACCAAGGTAATCATATCTATATAAGTCAAGAACATGATCTTATATATATATATATATATATATATATATATATATATATGTGTGTGTGTGTGTGTGTGTGTGTGTGTGTGTGTGTGTGTGTGTGCGTGCGTGCGTGTGTGTGTGTGATTACCACGTGGGATAACAGATTCATGATTACGTGGTATAACGTGTTATACAAAGTGAATGTTGTTGCAGTATGATCACTTATCATGGTATTTGCTTATTGCTAGTATTATATATATATATATATATATATATATATATATATATATATATATATATATATATATATATATATATATTATTCTTAATTATTTTATAATTAAAATAAAAAGTTTATTTTAATCTTAAAATTAGATTTCATGCTAACTAATATGAGTTGGAATTGTATTCCATGATAACTAAGTGGATTTAAAATTGGATTTTATGTTTATTTAAATAAAGGAGTTTATTTATATATGAAATAAGATTTCATATTATTCAAAATAAAGGAGTTTATTTGTGAATAGGAAAGAGAATCCTTATTTCCTTAAATAAAGGAGTTTATTTAGATATAGAATAAGATTTCATATTATTTAAAATAAAAAAGTTTATTTGTGAATAGAAAAGAGAATCTGTGTTTCCTTTAATAAAGGAGTTTTTTTTACTTGGAATTGAATTCCATAATTAATTAAAATAAATGACTTTATTTTGATTAAAGAATTTGATTAAAATAAAATAGTTTATTTTATTTAAAATTGTATAAATTAAAATAAAAGAGGTTTATTTTGATTTAAATTTGGATTAAAATAAATGAGTTTATTTTGATTCAAAATTAGATTTTATGCTAACTAAATTTACCCATTAAATAATATATATATATATATATATATATATATATATATATATATATATATATTGAATGTTTATTATTCATGAGATGAATTTATTTATTGATGCATATGTAGATATATATGATAATAAATGGGATTGATTATGTTCTATTGACCAATGTGATTGAATTTTATTTTAGTTAGATGCATGAATGTATAGGTTTTATTAAATGGGGTCAGCGTACCTCCTCTTCTCTAATTTTTTCTTAATATAAATTCTATCTCACTCCTATATACTTCTCCTTGACTGTTGATCAAAATTTTTATTTATTTTAAATAGTTTTGTAATAGGAATAGTTAGAATTATTTTAAAGAATTGGAGATCAATGAGCAAGGTGCTCTTAAAGACCCATTTGTAATGGAGCCCAGGATTTAAATGTAATAGTTATATTTAAATTTAATTCTTGCACCTTGGGTTTGACCTTTTGATTCACTCGATGGCTCTAATGAACCAAACTAGAATAAAGTCTATAATCAATCCGGGTAGAATATAGTATTATATATATATATATATATATATATATATATATATATATATATATATATATGTGTGTGTATGTATGAATGTATGTATGTAAAACTCCAACTTTTATGAATAAAAATGAACTTTCTATAAATATCATTTTTGAATATTAAGGAGTGAATTTCATATAATGTTATAGTTGTGGGTAATATTTATAAATTTTATAAAGTATACAAGTTGTTATATTATATTCAATCGGTCGGGGAATATTCGTTTTAACATTGAATATTCGTACGACGGCACAATCATTGGTAGACAGACCCCACAGCGAAATTATTGTCGGAGTTAGAAAACGACAGAAATATCTTTTTATAAAAGTAACGGCGGAAGTTTTACCGTTAACTGTTGAAATACCCGGTGATGAAAAGTACAGTAATATGCGTGGTTGCATAGCAGCACACGGTATTGATTATTGATGCTTACGTGAGAAGTCACTCAGTTTATTCAATTATTGCTATAGTAATTGTTGTATAGTATCTCACGTTATTTGATTCAGTTATTGTCGATATTTTACATATTATTAAATCAATAATTGAGATGACAAGTTATTCATATTATTATCGGCATAATTAACAATGTCTAGAAAGTTCTGTCGAGGAGAGGTTTGGTCACCTAATTACTCACCAATAATGAAAAATCTTTATTGGAAAGCCCCCTCTTTCCTGGGAACGATCTGGTTATTAATATTGCATGTTATAATAATGATGAATAAATGTTGTTAAAAATATTGAGGGAATTTTTTATGAGGTATTTGATGTAAATTTTGCTTATTTTATAAACCCTCATTTCCTTATTTTTCAAAATAATTGATAGAAAGTTATTCAGTATATATATATATATATATATATATATATATATATATATATATAGTAATAGGTGGGGGCCCACATGTGGGGCCCACATGTTGAAAAATGAAATATCCTGGGAATGATTTCAAATTGGTTTTCACGGGAAGGAGTACTGTTTAGTATATATATTATAATCAGTTTTGTTTTTTATGAAAAATAGAATATATTATATTTTATTATGCATAGTATTTGTATAGTGCCTGCATAGTATTTGCATAGCGACTGCATAGTGAAAATCAAATTTTCTGCCGAATTTTCGTTGCGTCCGCGAATCCCCCCACTGTGCACACGTGATTTTCTAAATTCAAATAGTATCCTTCCATTCTCCTATAAATAGGATGCTTAGTTAGAACTGAAAATCACACCAGAATCAGAGAATTCTTCTTCTATAATATTGAGCGTATTTCTTTAGAGTTTAAGGAAGCTTTGAGCGTAGAAAACAGTTCAAGTTTTCTTCAAGAATATCCCCGTTATACCAGTTGGAATACTCCTCCTTTTAAGGTAATGGATATTATTTTTGTTCAGTATTCATATAAAATAATATTTTCTTCCATACTCTGTAGTATGTAAGTAATATTATTTCGTTTCAAATTTCGAAATTCTATACTCATTTTGTTAAGTTTTGGATTCTATACTTCATGAAATTAGTAGAATATCCTTGATATTTGCGCTTCATCCAATATCTTTTCATGGAATTATTATTCTGAGCATTCTTGATAAGTTTTAACTTTTTCATACCGGGGTACTATTCACGGGATACTATTCACGGGGTTACTATTCCCAAAATTACTATTCACGGGGTACTATTCACTCAGTTACTATTCATCGGGGTACTATTCATGACAAAAATTGATTTCTTTTTTGTTCAAATCATTTTTGATATAATATTATTCTTGAATTTTACTCTACAAAGCAGTATCATGTTGACAATTTGGACATTATTGAATTCTGGATAAATTAAATTATAAATCTTTAAAAATTTATCATTTGCTTTCTTTAATTGAATTCTTATATCATTTTCATCATCCTCATGCTTATATTATTATGAAAGTCATCTTTGGCCCGTAGTGCATAAATAAACTTGGTATGATTATGATCAGGGATTATTCGGTATAATCATGACCGTAATGTTACAAATTATGTGGTAAAAGTCCTCATTGGCCCGTAGTGCATTGATGGACAGTTGTTGGCTTGATCATGACCATTGATAAAAACACAAATATCCTTGGCCCGCAGTGCATGGATAATTTGTGGTCGTGATACTAATGAATAACCTTGGCCGTAGTGCAGGGGTGATTCGATAATGTGGATTATTTATTATGCTGAGTCTCAGCGATAAAATTGATGATATACTTTTTAAATCATAAAAGATAGTAGATATCATACTCTACTTGAGTCTTCTAATGAATTGCTTGTTCCGCTACAATTAAACTTGATGTTTAATATATTTTATCAGTTTAACACTGTTGAAGGCTAACGATAATTTATTCTGCATTATCTTATTCATAATATTTCTTAATGAGCTAACCCTTTGCTTTCATTGTTCTCTTCAGGAAATGAGAATATAGCTGGGACTAGTCGAGGAACGGAGTAACGGTCCAGGTGGTAGCATTAGTAGTCCTCACTATTCTGTGAAATAATGTGACAATAAATGCAATAAGGACTTATTTTGAGTTTGAATACTGTCTAGAAGACAATATTTATATTAAAAATCACAGGTCATGTTGTATAATTAAGTTTGTATTTATATTCAGTATCATGTATTTGGCAACTCATAATGGGTGATGTATATCTATTTTGGGGGCGTCACAGTTGGTATCAAAGCTTAGGGATATGATCCCTGGCTAAGATGTGAGACTAGAACTAGGAGGGGAGAGGCGGGTAATTCCTTCGCTAGTAAGACCTACCTAAGTTTATTTGGTATTAATTGGTCTGTCAGAGTATAGGGATAATATGTTGCATGTCAATTAACCCTTGTTTTGTGGAAATATTTAAAAATGACATCCGAGAATTTTGAGAATAGCAATGGATCACATAAGACCGTTGAATCACCAACGATCAATACCCAGGATAATGTGCATCAGGAAGGCAATAATTCTCAGGAAAACAACAACACTAACCAAATGATGAACGATGGGATGTTCAGAGGCTTTATGCAATTCATGCAACATCAGGCGAGAGCAACTCCTGTTCAAAATGCAGGTGGAAATACTGGCAACTCTCGAACGGTTACGGCTAAATAGTTTAAGGAGCTGGGACCACCGGAGTTTATTGCAGAGCTAAAATCACTTAAGGCGGAGACGTGGATAAAGCAAATTACCAAGATATTTGATGTCTTGGGATGCTCCGAGGAGCAAAAGATTCCCTTTGCCACCTTTATGTTACGAGGAGAGGCAGATTACTGGTGGGAATCGGTAAAGCGTACTCAACCTGCCGCACTGAAGATTTCTTGAGAGAAGTTCCAAGAACTATTCAACGACAAGTACTTTTCCGAAAGTATTCGTCACATGAAGGAGGTAGAGTTCATCAAGCTAGAGCAGAATAATATGATCGTGTCGCAGTACAAAGCTAAGTTTGCCGAGTTGTCCCAGTTTACGTCCCACTTGGTTGATAATGAGGAGAGAATGACGCGGATGTTTCTAAGAGGTTTGAAACCCGAGATACATCAATATATAATTTCTCACAAACTGTGTTTGTATTCAGATGTTGTAAATAGGGCTCAATTATTGGAGCGCAATAACGAGTCAACCCAACCAAGAGAAAGTAGTCAATAAAATGATAATACCAATGGTAGCAGTCATCGAAGTGGTGACAACAAACGTGGATGGAATTAACATGCCAGAAATGGTAACCACTTCGGTGGTAATCATGGCCAAGACAGTAAAAGTGGACATTTCAAGAAGAGGAGATTCAACAATGATGGAAAGATGTCAGTACCAGTACCCATTGTTAAAGAAGGAGAACGGACACCGATCGCATGTTTCAAATGCGGAGGGGAGGGACACATCAGTCCAAACTGTGCGCAACAGTCCAAAACGTGTTACAATTGTGGAAGAGAAAGTCACCTAGCTCGATTTTGTCTTACAGTAAAGCCAAATTCAGCTGGGGTGGAGGCACCAAATGCCGTCCCAGAGAAGTCAAAACCAGTAGTGCAAGGGAGAGCGTTTGTCGTGACCCCCCAGAAAGCAAGGAACCCGAACGAGGACATCACGGGTAAGCTAATCATAAACTCTAGCGAAGTTTATACCTTATTTGATACCGGTGCTACCCATTCTTTTATTTCTCCTACTTGCGCTCAACGTTTAAATTTGACTCCGGAGAAATTAGACTTTGACTTATCTGTTGAAACTCCGTTGGGAGAAACCTTCATTACATCCACTGTTTATAAGTCTTGTTTGGTTCAAATCGGTACCCTCACATTACCTATCGATCTTATTTCATTGAAAATACTTGCATTGACGTAATTCTAGAGATTGATTGGTTAACTACTCATCATGCTAAAATTGATTATTTTCGTAAGGTTGTTAGCTTTCATATTCCTAACCAACCTATTATGCGAATTCAAGCGACCAAACTATTAAAATCAATCACTATTAGACATCGGTTTCATTAGACCTAATACGTCTCCTTGGGGTGCCCCTGTTATATTCGTAAAGAAAAAAGATGGGAGTATGCGACTTTGTATTGATTATCGGGAGTTGAATCATGTCACCATCAAAAATAGGTACCCGTTGCCTCGCATTGATGACCTATTTGACCAGTTGCAAAGAGCTAAATTCTTTTCAAAGATCGATCTTCGTTCTGGATATCACCAGTTAAAGATTAAAACTGATGACATTCCAAAGAATGCTTTCAGAACTCAGTACATGCATTATAAAGTCCTTGTCATGTCTTTTAGATTGACTAATGCTCCTGCTGCCTTCATAGATATGATGAACCGAGCATTCAAGGAATATTTGGATCACTTTATGGTCGTCTTTATTGATGACATCCTTATTTACTCCAAAAGCCGTGAAGATCATGAAAAACACTTGGGGCTAATACCCCAAAAGCTTCGTGAAAATAAGCTTTATGCCAAGTTGAAGAAATTTGAGTTCTAGCTTGAGGAAGTAGTATTTCTTGGGCACGTGATATCAAATCACGGAATAACTGTTGACTCGGCAAAGATTGAAGCAATACAAAGCTGGGAGCAACCTAAGTCAGTGACTGAAGTACATAGCTTTTTGGGCTTAGCTGGTTATTATCGGAGATTCGTGGAAGGATTTTATCGAATCGCTACTCCATTAACTCAACTAACTCGAAAAGATACAAAATTCGGTTGGAGCGAGGAATGTGAGAAGAGTTTTCAAGAACTCAAGAGGAGACTCATTTCAGCACCTGTTCGGATAATACCATCTGATTTGGAGGGATTTGTCATCTACAGTGATGCTTCGGGCAAAGGGTTAGGATGTGTTCTCATGCAACATGGGAAAGTCATAGCTTATGCCTCTCGATAAACTCAAAGAATATGAGAGGAATTATCCTACTCATGATCTAGAGTTGGCAGCTGTTGTCTTCGCACTTAAAATTTGGAGGCATTACCTGTATGGGGAGAAAGTGGAGATCTATATGGATCATAAAAGCCTCAAATATTTCTTCACCCAAAAGGAACTCAACATGAGACAACGACGTTGGCTCGAACTGTTGAAAGATTATGATCATACTATTCAATACCATCCTGAAAAAGCGAACGTGGTAGCTGACGCACTGAGTAGAAGATCATATGCAGGTACGAGTGCAATATTGTCAACGTAAAGGCCTATTTTGTATGACTTGCAAAGGATGGAGATAGAGTTAAAGACTCCAGGGACCCATGTGATGATGTTCAATATACGAGTAGAACCGATTTTAATCGATAAAGTTAAAGCTGCTTAAGCTAAAGACCTGAAACTGATGCGTATGAGAAAGAAAGTACAAGAAGGTGCTATCTCAAAAGCAAGAATCGATGAAGAAGGAATACTACGAGTCAACTCTAGACTTTGTGTTCCTAACAACCCTTATTTAAAGTATAAAATCATGATAGAGGAGCACAACACACCATTTACAATCCATCCTGGAGGTCCCAAATGTATCGTGATCTTCGAGATACATTGTGGTGGAGCAATATAAAAAGAGAGATCGCAGAGTTTATCTCAAGGTGTTTAACTTGTCAACGAGTCAAGGCAGAGCATCAAGTGCCAAAAGGTCTATTGCAACCACTTGAAATTCCAGGATGGAAGTGGGAGCACATTACCATGGATTTCGTTACTGGTCTTCCCATGGTTTCTCAAGACATAGATGCGATTTGGGTCATTGTTGATAGATTGACCAAGTCTGCTCATTTCTTACCTATACGAGAAACTTATATACTTGAACGTCTTGCTCGTATATACATAAATGAGATTGTAAGACTGCATGGTATGCCAGTATTCATAGTTTTTGATCGAGACCCAAGATTCACTTCACGATTTTGGGTTAGTTTGCAAAAAGCTATAGGCACGAATTTACGATTCAGTTCGGCATATCATCCTCAAACGAATGGATAGTCGGAGAGGACTATTCAAACTCTTGAAGATCTATTAAGACTTTATGTTCTTGCCTTCAAGGGAAGTTGGGACAAGTTCTTTCTATTAGTGGAATTCTCCTACAATAATAGTTATCATGCAAGTATCGGCATGGCTATATTTGAGGCGTTGTATGGAAGAAAGTGTCATTCTCCAGTATGCTGGGACGAGGTGGGTGAAGCAACGTTGTTGGAACCAAAATTGGTACGTATGACTACGAAAAAGATTTAAATGATCCGGCAACGTATAAAGACCTCACAAGATCGACAAAAGAGTTATGCTGATCTTCATCGAAAAGACGTGGAATTCAATATTGGAGAGCATGTGTTGTTACGTGTGGCACCATGGAAAGGAGTTACGAGATTTGAAAAGAGAGGAAAGCTCAATCATCGATTCATTAACCCCTTTGAAATACTTGACCGAGTAGGAATTGTGGCTTATAGACTCGCCTTACCGCCAAGTATGTCTTGTGTTCATAACGTTTTTTACATATCCATGTTACGTAAATATGTGGAAGACCCGAACCACATTATTGAGTTAGAACCGGACAAAATAGCGAAAGATTTAATGTATGAAAAGGTTCCTGTTAAAATCTTAGATAAGAAGGAACATATTCTACGCTCCAAGGTTATACCTCAAGTCAAAGTTTTGTGGAGGAACCACGATGTTGAGGAAATGACTTGGGAGTTAGAATCTAAAATGAAATTAAGGTATTCTCATCTCTTCGACATACCAGGTATGTACCCTGATTTCGAGGGCAAAATTTCATAAGAAGGAGAGGTTGTAAGACCCCAACTTTTATGAATAAAGATGAACTTTCTATAAATATCATTTTTGAATATTAAGGAGTGAATTTGATATAATGTTATAGTTGTGGGTAATATTTATAAATTTTACAAATTACGCAAGTTGTTATATTATATTCGATTGGTCGGAATATATTCGTTTTAACAAGAAATATTCGTACGACGGCACAATCATTGGTGGACCCCACAGCGGAATTATTATCGGAGTTAGAAAACGACAGAAATATCTTTTTATAAAAGTAACGGCAGAAGTTTTACCATTACCTGTTGAAATACCCAGTGATAAAAAGTACAGTAATATGCGTGGTTGTATAGTAGCACACGGTATTGATTATTGATGCTTACGTGAGAAGTCACTCAGTTTATTTAATTATTGCTACAGTAATTGATGCATAGTATCTCACGTTATTTGATTCAATTATTGTCAATATTTTACATATTATTAAATTAATAACTGAGATGACAAGTTATTCATATTATTATAGGCATAATTAACAATGTCTAAAAAGTTCTGCCGAGGAGAGGTTTGGTCACCTAATTGCGCGCCAATAAGGAGAAATCCTTATTAGAAAGCCCTCTCTTTCCTGGGAACGATCTGGTTGTTAATATTGCGTGTTATAATAATGATGAATAAATGTTGTTAAAAATATTGAGAGGATTTTTAATGAGGTATTTGATGTAAATTTTGCTTATTTTATGAACCCTCATTTACCCATTTTTTAAAATAATCGGTAGAAAGTTATTCGGTATATATATATATATATATATATATATATATATATATATATATATATATAATAATAATAGGTGGGGGCCCACATGTTGAAAAAATGAAATTTCCTAGGAAGGATTTCAAATTGGTTTTCACGGGAAGGAGTATTGTTTAGTATATATATTATAATTAGTTTTATTTTTTATGAAAAATAGAATATATTATATTTTATTATGCATAGTGACTGCATAGTGAAAATCAAATTTTCTGCCGAATTTTCGTTGCGTCTGTGAATCCCCCCCACTGTGCACACGTGATTTTCTAAATTCAAATAGTATCCTTCCATTCTCCTATAAATAGGATGCTTAGTTAGAATTGAAAATCACACCAGAATCAGAGAATTCTTCTTTTATAATATTGAGCGTATTTCTTTAGAGTTTAAGGAAGCTTTGAGCGTAGAAAATAGTTTAATTTTTCTTCAAGAATATATCCGCTATACCAGTTAGAATACTCTTCTTTTTAAGGTAAGTGATATTATTTTTGTTCAGTATTTGTATAAAATAATATTTTCTTCCATACTCTGTAGTATGTAAGTAATATTATTTCGTTTCAGATTTCAAATTTTATACTCATTTTGTTAAGTTTTGGCTTCTATACTCCATGAAATTAGTAGAATATCCTTGATATTTGCGCTTCATCCAATATCTTTTCATGGAAATATTATTTTGAGCATTCTTGATAAGTTTTAACTTTTTCATGTCGGGATACTATTCACGGGGTTACTATTCCCAAAGTTACTATTTATGGGATACTATTCACTCGGTTACTATTTATCGGGGTACTATTCATGACAAAAATTAATTTCTTTTTTATTCAAATTATTTTTGATACAATATATATATTATGTAAGCATACTTCACATGTTAATTAATATGACGCGTATTTATTAAAGGCATTTAATTATCTACATGATGCTGCTTTATAATATGTGATAAACTCATAGTTTTAAGCAATGCTTTTAGAATAATGATGATGATCATTCTAATGAGATCTAAATTCTTAGAAAGCTTAAAACTAAAATAGTTCCCAATCGTTGGATTACTAAATTTGGGATTAGTGAATTCGGATATATTGGTACATACGTTGCTTGCTCATTGGATGAGAATGATTGATCTCATGATTATTTATGTGGAGACACTAAAGTAAGTATGTAGGTGCTTATTGGAGAATAAGTACACTGAACGTGGCTCGCTAAGGAATACCTAATGGAGTTTAACTTGTCTGTCAATAGGAATTCCTGTAGTGATAGTAGTACAAGTGATCATTGGACTTGAAATCATCATAGTATATTATGTATGATGAGTTATACTTTGACTTATTCCTTAAGAACCTTAGGGTATATCAAAGGGTGCGTTTGTGTATAATAAGTTATACATGGAGATAATGTATGATCAATAAAGAATCTATCGTTTCTAGTAAAAGAAGAGAAATGTCCTATATGATTTTATAAATAACAACCCAGTAGTCCTTGGCCAAGGCAGAATGAAATTAGAAAGGAGTTTCTAATTTGTATTATTTGGAGTTGTGCATTTAAGAGTCGAAATACATATAATTAAATAAAATAAGACTTGAGAGCAATTCCATGTTTTATATTTAATTGGGACATTGTATGGTGGAAGGATTGAATTGTACGGTAACTATATACCCAAAGGTTCTTTTATGATTAATGTTTAAATCTATATTATCTGGAAAGTCGTTAATCGTTATGGAGGCTTATCCCTATTGTAAAATACATATTATTTATTTAAATAAATTAATAGTTTAATTTATTTATTTAAATAAGATTAGAATTGTTCTAATTGATTTATTCACAACTGGTTTAATATGGAGAACCTAAAGGGTCACACCATAAAAGGAAGAATAATTATTTAAAAAGTTAATGGCATAATCGTAATAATAAGTTACGTATATTTAATTTAATCTATGGTGATAGAATAAATTAAATAGCTTAATATTTATTATTTAATATTTTTGAAATATTAAATATAAATTAATAAGAGGAGTCTTATTATTATTACTATTATTATTATTATTTAATTCCTAAATGAGTTTGGAAATTAATTAATAAAAGTACTCTCATATATTCCTAATAGGATTAGGAGGCTAATTAATTAAAAAGATTAATAATTGTTCCTAATAAGATTAGGAGCCTAATTAATTAAAGGAGTTTAATTAATTAAAATAAAACTCAATTCTTTAATTGTTAAGGAGGGTTGCCTACATCTATAAATAAGAGGAGTCTTATTATGGGTGAGGTTGGTTGTTAACTTTTTCACAAAATACGTAATTCTAATAGTTGGGAGAGTACACATTTTCTATAAGAGATAGAAAAATAGGGTTTTACCAAATACCCATCTTCTTGAATCTTTATTCTTCCTTGGTGGATCACTTCTAGAGGCCAAACACTTGGGTGGCTAACATTGATCAAAGGAAGGAACCAAACCCGGTGGATTCAAGTTGAACGTGAAAGGATTTGGAGGTGAACTTGTACTTGAGGAAGCTCGAATCTTCCAGGGTATAATTCATGTTCTTCATATTTTCGTTTAATTAATAATTGTGCATAAAAGATGATCTGGATATATGGTTTGTAAAATTTTAAAACTCTATATTACCACGTTTTCGCTTACTTTGTGCAATTTGATTGCGTTTATGAATCTTACAAACTTAACATTAACTTAGTTGAATTATTTCTTACTTGTTTTAAATTTATAGATATACGAATATAAATTGTTATACACAATTTTTTATATCTATATTTCATTTATTTATCAAATAAAAAGTTATACTTAGACGCTAAAAGGCTACTTAGATATTCCTCTATTGAGAGGAAATCGAAACGTACGATTCCTTATAGTAGTACTAAGTAACTTTTTATTGATATTATTTATATAAATATTGTAAAATAGATATACATTTGATAGTTCACAACGACATTGAGATATTCCTCCAAAAAGAGTAAATCATTCGAACCGAATTTGAAAATATAAAGTGATCTATTCAACATATTTATATAAATATCAATTGTAAAAATATAAATTCTGTCACACTTAGACGCCAAAAGGCTACGGAGATATTCCTCTTAAGTGAGGGAATTGAACCGTACAATTTCTTATAGTACTAAGTGACTTTATTTATAAATCACATAGTAGATAAAATATTATTATATATTATCTTAGTTAAACAAATATATTTTTTATATCAAGTAATGCTTAACTAATTAAATTGATATACTTGATAATTATTGCTTAAATTGACTTATTCAGTTAATCACAAGTACTTGAACACAAAGTCATTCATCTAATACTTATTAGAGAATATCTGAGAAACAAGTTTGTTTAATCCATAGAAAAACACTCTTTATTATAAAGAATAAATAGTTTTTTATAAAATTGTATTAAAATTATTTATCTACTTATACAGAAGCATCTTTGAGTATAAGCTAAAATTTACTTATTTGTTTATTCAAGAAGCACATTTTACACAAAACATAAAAGTAATTTAAACTTTTATAACGGTGCATAAATTTATATATTTGCTTACAAAGAAGCATATTGTCACAAGTACAAAAGTCTTTGAACTTTTATATGCATATTTACTCTTTAATTGATAGCTGCTTATTTGAGAAGCATCAATATGTACTAAATCTTATCTGCTTATTTTAGAAGCAAATTGTTGTAAAATATTTTATAAAAAGAAAATGGTAGAGTTAGTTTATTTTATGTACCTGTGAGAAAGATAAGCAATTCTTCGATCAAGACCAAAAGAGGTCAGCTGGGAGTTGGGTCTCTAGTGAACTTGTGAGGTGAAGAAGAGGTGGTTGTTTCAAGACAAGATCATAGAATAGAGCTGTACTCAAAAGAAAGTACAACTAAGCTTGAAGATGGAGCTGGGAGCTTGCTGTCCAAGATAGATTAGTTGGGAACAATTGGAAGTTTGTCTATAAAACTTTGTAAAGGCTTCTCCGCCTGTTGAATGAGTATTTATTACTAATAGTAATAGGATCTCAAGTTCTAAATAAGAACTTGAGACTGAACGTAGCAACATACCAGGGGTGTATGTTGTGAACCAGATAAATCTATGTGCATTGTGTGATTGAATTTTTATTATCTTGCATATTAATTTCTAACACTGTAAATTAATTATCCAAAAATTCAAAAAGGCCTAAGGTAATTTTTAACTTGTAATAATCTATTCAATCCTCTTCTAGATTATTATTGGACTTTCAGTTAGAAACTAAAGTAAGTTTTTCTTTAAACTTAACTTCATTTTTGATCTCATCTTTTGATTCATTGTATTTGACTGATGCTAGGTGTCAATAGTTGGTTGGTTGTTTTGATTTTTAGCACATGGTGAATCTACATTGATGAGTCACCAAAGATTTGGTCCTATCTTTTTGTTTAAAAGATAAGATAAGGGTATTTTGGTTATTTTACACCTATGAAGGTATTTTGGTCATTTTCCAAACTATTTTAAGGATAATTTAGTCATTTCACATGTTTCCCATAACTCTTGACCCTTAGGGTTTGCAAAGTAGCATTAGGGTTTGTAAATTAGGGTTTAAGATTTCCAAATCTGGAATTATGATTTCTAAATGAACATTAGGGTTTACTAATGTTATAACTTATCTGATTAGCAGTTAATATTAATCATATAGTGCACATACATATAATCATAAATACTTAAAATAATATACCCCATTATACAACAATCTCTTTCAAACAATAAACCATATAAGTATCTCTCAAAATTAATCATCTATTTTCAATTGAAGTTTTATTCTTTAACCTTTATTTAATAATTCAAGATTTTATTAATTTTATAAATTTTTGGATGGTCACATAATTGAAATCATAAAAAAGAATTATGTTATTTAATTTTTCGTTCAAATTTGTATTTTATTCCCTTTTATATTCAAAAAAAACTTACTAACAGTTGAATTGGATAAAAAACTTAAATTTTTTGTCATTTTCTTTTCTTTTCTATCTATTTTAAAACTCAAAAACATAGTCTTAGTAGTCCTTTTATCACAAAATTATTTTATTGTTTAAAAACATATATTTATGCCAGTTTTCAAAATGTGGACTTATAATGAAATCAGGTTTGACTCTTTTAAAGTCAATTTAAGATATTTTAAAATTTTAAATCAATTTGAATTTGTTTATATTTATTGTTCAAATCAAATTTAACTTTATACTAGATACAAACTCGCGCGATGCGGCGAGATTATTCATTTTGTTAATAATAAATTTATACGTGTAATTAATAAATTAAAATATAATAAGAAGATGGTATATTGTTGTGCGATGATCAAATTTTGGTAGCATATGTTACATAGAGTTGGGTAAAAGTTTTGTGTGTAAATACATTTTCAAATATATAATTAATCTGATCACTAAACTCTAGGGCATTATATAACGGTTGTGTGTGTGTGTGTGTGTGTGTGTGTGTGTGTATATATATATATATATATATATATATATATATATATATATATATATATATGTATTAATTCCTTGATAAAAATGTTTATAATGTAACCAATAAGGTTAAAAATGGATACCTCTTTCATTCTAAAGCACTAACAAATATTTAGAAAGTATAATGCACAATGTCATCGAGTTGTTATATTGATATGATTACTAGTGGCATATTTTAAGTCTGTTACACATTACAGAAATCTCACCAAGCCTCATATATTTGACATAGGTACTTGATGCATTTTGAAGAATCCATGTCTCATATATGCTTACTTGCACCAGAATTCTAGCATCCAAACGAAAAGGAAAACAATGGAAGAATATCCTAGTTTCGGTCCTCAGACCTGAAGGGAAATCACATGTTACATGCGAAAACTAAAAAACACGAGCATTAATAATTATGTTGGATCTTCATGTCAAACAAACATCATGTCCAAAAATATATCAGTATAGCACCGTGTTATACATAACGCAATGTTATAGTTAAAGAACGAATACATTACCTCATTAGTTTTTTATCCATTTTTGGCAATTGTATAAACACTCACAGTTTTACCATAATGCAAAAAAAAACTATTAATGATGATGAAAATGATTCACCGGATGCTAGTATTTAACAAATCATTCAAAGCCACAATCCAGAAAATAGAATGCAATAGATGAAGAAGCCATAAATATAAACACCATAAGATATAGTCCACAAAATGAAGCCATAGCCCCTCTCATTGAATGCATTGTCACCATAATCTGAAGGTCACTATATAACTCCTTTGCACTTTCAACAGTATTTAGAATTGCAGGACACAAAGTTATGTTGTGCTAAACAAAATAAAATCCATGATGCACCTGAAATAATGCAAGAAACATGACAACAAAAATTTAACTCTGCCAAGAACTGCATACACCAAATTCATTTCCATATTACCATTGAACCATAGGTACTGGGATTATCACAATTAAGCTGCTTCCAGTTTAGGTCTTCAATCCAGTTATGTTTATTGAATGTGCAATATATCCACACAATTATACCTTTCCAAAACTTGATTTTTGCAAACTGTAAAACAATTATAATGTTATTTTGATTTTTTGTTTCAGTAAAGGAATAAATCTGGTTTGCAAAGTCATCCCACAAGGTGCAGCTCAATACATTATGATTGTAAGAAAAATACAGTGTAAGATTAATTTAAATGATCATAGTTATTAATAAAAGTAATGTTAATACATTTTAAAAAGTTATATGTTATCAATTAATTCAATAATAACTCTCTTGCTCTGTTTACCATTATTTGTGCTAACTTCTAAACTCCCTATTGCAGTTATTTGTCCAATAACATCTGGTTATACGCAACAAAATTATGTAGGTAAATGAAAAACTCAGTATGTAAAAACTTGAATGGGTAATTATTGTTAAACATACCAACTAAGTATGAATCATCTACCGGTGTTGATAATATTTGATCGTATGAAGTGAATTAAAATCCATATGTATGAATGAGAGCCTCATATAACTCTCGCAGTAAGGTGGAATACAGAAAATTATTCTTGTATGGATGTTGAGTAATTCTGAAAGAACCACCGTTCTGACTAACAACGAAATTGGTGACTATAAAAACTTTTTGTTCTTTGACTGTTGTTTGAAATTTAGTAAAAAGTGACCTTTTGATACTCGCTTGTATTTTGTCGTCCTATAAAAGTATAAAATGCATATGGTAAGATGTTTTAATTTAAGATGCGGTAATTTTAAGATGTTGTAATTTGGAGTTGCGTATGTATGTGTGTGTGTGTATATATATAGAGAAAGGATCAAGAGCACTCCCCTTATCTAGTACTCTTCCTTAAATAACACTATTTTATTAAAACTACGTCGTTTTGGAGATTTTTAAAAGAGAGTGGTCCCACCTGCTTTACTTTAATTTACAAAAATGTCACCCGCGGTCCCATTTATTTTTTAAAAGAATATCCAAAACGACATAATTTTAATAACGTAGTGTTATTTAAGGAGGAGTGCTAGATAAGGAGAATGCTCTTGATCCTTAAAATATATATATATATATATATATATATATATATATATATATATATATATATATACCTTTTCATCCAACAATACCATCTCGATGTTGTTTATGTAGTCTCCTTTGTTGAAGCTTGGCATATTCCGAGTCGAGTTATCCTGACTTTAATCTTCCACATCTCTTTAACAGGGCTGATGTCATCAACAAAATCGTATCTAGTCGTCATCTTAATAATGGGATAGGTAAAGTATAAAATAAATGTTTAGCAGAAAATAATAAGAAGGAGATAATTATTTGTAGCATGAGTTGTTGCGTAATAGTTGGTATGTATTTATAGGGAGAGTAATGATAATAGCTCAGTAATAATAATATCATAAAGTAGTGATTTTATGAGATAATAATTAAATTATAATGAATAATATCAGAACAGTTGACATTATCAAATCAGTTTTGATTTGTAGTGATTTAGGGGATTATAAATTTAAAATATTAATTTGGGATTAAAAAAGTAGTGATTTTAGGAAATAATAATTAAATTAATAATGATAATATTATAATAGTTAACATTATCAGAACAGTTTAGATTTATAGTGATTTAGGATATTATAAAATCAAAATATTAATGTGGGATTAAAAAGTAGTGATTTTTGGAGATAATAATTAAGTAACGATAATATAAAAACTGTTTAGATTGAAAAAGTAGTGATAAGGGGATTATAAAATCAACATACTAAGTTATGATTGATATTATTTGTTATTTAATTTTATTTTAAATGTTTTAAACTGTATAATATTATGTTGTAATATAATTATAATTGGTATAATATTATGTTATAATATAATTAAATTAGTAATGATAATATCCGCATAGTTTAGATAGGTAGTGATTTTGTTATATACATGTATTATAATATTATACCATACATGTATGATATAATGTATGATACAATTATGAATGATATAATATTAGAAAAGTAGTAATTTTGGGATATAATAATTATGTTTTAACATAATTAAATTAGTAACAGTTTAGAAAAGTAGTAGATTTTGGGATTATAAAATAAACATATTAGTGTGGGATTATATATATGTATGATACAATGTATGATATAAGATTATATATGGTATATAATACTGTAAAATTCTAAAAAATAGATTTATTGGGTTGTCGCTGTTAGTAATGTTGGAACTTATATATATGTATAGTATAATATTATAAAATTCAAAAATCGGTGTAACTATGTAGGACATCTGAAAATCGGAGTGATGAATGAGGATATTAATTATGTAGGATAAGTGTTGAAATATAGAAATGACAGATGTCATGTAATGATGTTATGTACTGTAATTTAGAAGGATAGAATTTTTTTATATACTAATTAATAAAATTTCTGTATATATTTCTATGAGTTGGTTTAATTACTATTACATTGCTTCAGTAAATATATTAGAATATATTGTTTAATTACGATTAGACTTTTCTTTAGTAAATATATTATTTTAGAATTTGTAATTACTACTAGATTTATATTCAATCAATACAATATCTTAGAATTTTTAATTACATTTTATCAATAAATATATTATTTTTAATGTTTTTAATTACTATATAAGAAAAAATATATCGAGATTTGTTTTTTACAAGATATATTGTACTTATTTCCAAACATGGGAGGCAAATACAAATTATTAACTCAATTGTAAAGCTTAACTACTTTAAGAATAACAGCTTATTATTAAATTATTAATATTTTGATATTAGATACATGTCGACGTCGGGATTTTTAATTGTCCATTTCCGTTACTTATTTTTTGGTGTTCTCATTTTAGGTGAGATTTATTTGAAAAAATAAGTGAAAAAGGTCCGACATGTATAATGTCGACGATGGACTATTAAGAGTTGCCAGTTGGTTTTTTAAATGGTTGTACCAACACAACCGAGAAAAAGTTTGCACATTGACCCAGTGATGTGACACTGCTAAGCGGGTCGATGAAATCAAGATTCATTAGGGTCTGGGAACTTGGTTATGCAGAGGGAAGGTGTTAGGCACCCCCCGACATCCGTGTTACCATGGTGACCGCCTCTTTTCAAGAAACTGTTATCTGAATGTGTGTGTGTGGGTCAATGTGCTGTTATTTGGAACTAGTGTGAGGCCTCGTTCGCACCTATATACACAGGGTTTGAATTTTATGTAAAAATTCAATTTTAAGCAAGATATGGCAGTGATGTTTTATAAAAGAGGTTTTTTCAAACCCTGATACTCAATAGTAATTGAGACCTTTTACACTCCCATTTTATTAAGTGCTCGGCTTGATTGATTTTATTTGACAGATGCGAGGCATCCGTACAAAAATAAATGTACAAAAAGGTGCTGAATTCCTCGTGGGTATGAAAACCATCTGAGAAAATCCAAACATCACAGATAAATTTACAAGCTGCTTACAGCTGAAAAGGTCCATCACGGGAACCAAATCTAGATTCAGGGGACTGAATCTGTGATCACATGATTCCTAGGCTCACATGATGCCGCAATTGATATAAACACAGTAAGCAGGTATATATATAAAAGCTGTAAATATATATATACATACATGATCACCAACCACGAAGCACATCCATAGGAGATCAGAAATATAAATAAAGCTGTAAAAGCTATCAACTGCCACGGAGGAAACTCCAGGCGGGACGAAATGTACAGAAAACTGTAAAAACGGTCAACCACTACGAAGTAAACTCCAGGTGGGACGAAATGTAAATATATATATATAAGCATATAAACGCACCGGATATAAAATCCAGGCTTATCGGATGGAGTCCAACAATAGTTAATATATATAAGTATGTATATATATATATATATATATATATATATATATATATTAAAGCAGTAAACGCACCGGATGTGAAATCCAGGCTCATCGGACGGAGTCCAACAATAGTTAATATATATATATATATATATATATATATATATATATATTAAAGCAGTAAACGCACCGGATGTGAAATCCAGGCTCACTGAACAGAGTTCGATAGCAGTTCATATATATAACTATATATATAAGAAAGCCATTAAACGCACCAGACATAAGTCTAGGCTCATCGAACAGAGTTCGACACGTAGTTCATATATATAAATGTATATATATACAAAAGCAATTAAACGCTCCAGACCGAAGTCTAGGCTCAATCGAGGCATAACTCGATAATGTTAGTCAATATATATATAAATATATATATATATAGACTGGAATGAAACCACGGACCGAAGCCCGGGCAAAAGCAAGCAACACGACTCTCAATGTGTAGAAGAGTGTGTGCAAAGATGAAGAGAAAGACTCTAAAGTGTGTGAGAAGGCTTACAGCTGACTGCTAAAAAAGGCTTCTATATCTTTAGAGTGGGTAAACACTGACTTTTGTGGGGTACAAAAGAGGCTATATATGAGCTCTCAGGTGTTTAAAAGGGAAAAGTACACTACATGGGATGAGTGCAGAGCAAATTGGGCAGGACTTTCTCGTCGTTTTCTCTTGAAAAATCAGCACCCCAAGCCCTCTATTTATAGGCATATTAGCCGCAGGTGTACCTGCGACTGAGCCGCAGGTGTACCAGTGGCAACCCGAGTTGGCCCGGGTTTTTCGGGTCGGGTCGTCTCGAAGTACGTGCACTCAGGTACTATAATGTCCACTCAAATTTTTAGAAGTGCAATTCGGGTATCCGTTTGAGGTATACAGGACCTATTTTGGACCGCCGTTGTTGAGAGTTGTGAGATGGCATGGGATTAGAGTTTGTACGAAGTCATTGAAGATGGGTCGGTGCCCTCCGGTCTTCAAGCTTCAACTTTCATCCGTTACCCCATACAATAGTCACTCGGGATTGATTAGTCTTGTAGGACATTGTTGCGTAGATATGTTGAGGCGACGTGGCGTGGCATCGTGTTGGTCAGATGACGATATTTCCCCTCACCGGTGTTATTACCGGATTGGGCTGATAAAGCAGACGTTGCTCAGCTTCGCTGGGATTGGACTGCTGCAATTGGTTGAAGGTCCTCGTTGTCATTCTTGAGGTATGTCTGTCTTCCCGATGTTATCGTCGGGCTGGTACAGTGGATCTCATTGTGAGCGCCGAGATTGAAGCTGGTCGTACTTGTAACAAGCATTTTCGGGGTTATTACCGAAATTGCATTCCTTGGGGTTATCACCAAGGTTGGTGGCTATTCCCATGGTTGGGACTGAGACTGGATACCTCGGGGTTATCTCTGAGATTAATCGATCTTCTCCGGTGTGTGTGCCAGTATTAATCTGTATGCCTCGGGGTTATCTCCGAGATTGGAATTGTTACTCCCAGATTGCGATCTGGGGTTGATGCTGAACTTTCGGTAGTATCCGGTACGGATATGGATCGTCTTTTAGGGTTCCCTCTTAAAAGACGAATCTGCTCTCCTGCAATATTAGTGACAGTAGTACAGAAAATTTTGAGTGTCTACAGATGCCCCTCTTTATCTTACTCATGCATGGCGATGCATGGGTAGGATAAAAAATCCTAGACACTTGAAATGTAACAAGACGAATATGGTACTATGGATAGCAACATGAAGTAAATGTATGATGCATGTGTACATGGTTGTAGCCCAACACGCTAGGGATGATTATTGGCTCCCTGTTGCTTCAACTGGGGGTTGGAAACGATGACCAGATTTGATGTGTAATCCGAATCCGTTAGGATGTTGATGTTGGAGTTATCACCAAAGTCCTATGTCTTCGATTATGACTTGATCCGTAAGATGTACCTCCTATGTGTGAGAGATCTTTGGGGATGAAGCTTGATCTGTTTGAGGATGTGTATAACATATTCCATCATCTATCCTCTTTATTGACATTCCATTCGTCGACGTGTGAATCAACGGCTGAAACTTTGTGGGTAGATTGTCAAGGTTGCTTGACATCCGTTGTCGTGTAGATCACCAAAATAGTGCGTTGTGACCCCCACCGGGGATCCGTTGGGGAATACGAGCGGTCGGGTGTGAAAACCTCGAATAGCTCCAAAGCTCTGATAGGTTTAAATTGCTATCGGCTGTAATAATGTCAAGGCTGCTTGACCTTCGTTGATATGTGTGTTAACGGCTTGCATGTACGTGGTTATCCCCTGCCGTGACTTCATATTGTAACCCCCGTCAGGGATCAACTAGGGAGTAATGAATATAAACGTACGCAATAATTGAACAACTTTCCATGCTTCGATGGGTTTACTTGCACGTCAAGGCTGCTTAACCTTCGTTGATTTGTGTGTCAACGGATGAGCATGCGTTGTAACCCCCGCCGGGGACCTCATGTTGTAACCCCCGTCGGGGATTTCACGTAGGGTAATGACCCGAAGTTGGTGGCATCAGACCTGTATAAGGTATTGTCGTATGTGATTTGTGACAACTGGGATCATTGGAAGGGTATACCTCGAACTCAGGTGACTACCAATGAGTGATGTACAGATTCAAAGTCTAATCTGAGAGGACCAGGATTGTATGCAATTTTGCTCAATCGCATGGCATTTTTATTTCCGATTTGACTTTGCTAATCTATAAGAACTCCTTTGCAACTCGAACTGGACCGAGCCGGAGGGGTGGGTCCCACATAGGGGTGCCATAGGTGCATCTGCTGCAGCCGTAGATGGGCCTGCGACCAATCATGGATCTTAAATCCTGCAGGTTGGTCTTCACAAGTCACTTTCAACTTGCTTCGCATAGAGAAAACCACGAGCCATCTTCAAATCTGCTGAGTTCGGGCTGCTTTCTGCAAATTCTGTCACCGTACAAGTGTTCTACACTATCCTGGTAACATATGCCTGTATTTTCTCTCATTTCTGTTCGTTGAATTTTGAGTTATCGCATGAAATACATCTAAACACATAGTAGTGATTATGTATGCACACATGACTTGATATAAAATATTCAACATAGTAAATGTTAGTATTAAACCATGCTGAACATAATGATGTGAAAAAAATTAACTTTTGAGACAGTCAAATTGGCACCTTTTTCTGCTATTTTTTGTCCTATTTGAGGTCCAAATGAGCATAAGGTAGCAAGGCAAGGTACTCCTAGTATTGAGGTTGGCCTTATGCATGATGATTTTAATTTTTTAATGCATATATTATGTATATAACTTTGGGGCAGGTGTGCTACTGAATGGCCACCAAGACATGCCTATATGCATGTGGATAGTCCTATTTTCAAAGGAGACTATGACAAAATTTTCCCAAATATAGGCATTGGGTAGTCATACATTTTTAACTCTATTATATGTTAAAGTAAATGCATGCATGCATGTAGTCATAGAATGTATTTTAGAAAGTTTCAGGTAAGGAAATACCACACCCTTTCTGAGGTGATTTGGAGACTTGTTGTCCAGATATTATGGATCCGGATCAGCCGAGCAGTTCCTATAGGACTACTTCTGGTATGCGGCAGAGGGCTTCTGAAGTGCCTCGTCCTCGTTCTGTCAGACAGCCTCGTCGGTTGGTGGAGGCTGTGATACGTCCTGTTCAGGTAGATGTTCCAAACGTTGAGGACGAGGAGGCGAATATTTCGATAGATGACCCCGCTCCTGCTGCACATGTCCCTTGTAGGGAGCTTTCGAGCATTCAGGTAGTGAACCCAGAGATGTTGGGTGATTTGGACAGACATCCATCGATGTATTTGCATGCTAACGAGGTATGGCGTTAGACTTTGATCTTCCTTCTTTCCTATTGATGAGGATTAAAGGGTTTTGATGTTGATCTACATTTCATGCAGGTCCCTGGTTTTACACAGCCTCGAGGGAACTGGTTAAGCATTCACTCCATGTACCAGGCGCTTCATCCTGACTATAGAGCGGTAGTGTATGAGTGGGGATTTGGGGCATTTTTCTCCATCCTTCCCCGTCGTTGTCCCTGGGGTTATCTCAGGGCATTGTCTGAGCGATGGTTTCATCAGACTCAGTCACTCTATCTGCTGGATTGTGAGGTGATGATGACGCCTATGGATTGGCAATTTATCACAGGTATGGAGTTTGCAGGGGAGTCAGTGCCTTGCATGGCAAATATTACCCCTACTGCCGTTAGATCCTTATTAGGAGTTCCGGCGGCGGCGCTCAAAGGCAGGACTGTCCGTTCAGGTCCTTTGAGCGTAGATGCTATAAGCGGGCTATTGAGTGAGCCCATGTCTGATGATGTCAGGATCAGGGATCACGTTCTGCGGTGATTGTTCCTGATGATCATTCGAGGCTGCTTCATAGCAGATAACTCTTCCACGATATCTTTCGCTTTGATCAGCACTATACGTGATGTGGACCGTATTAGAGAGTATGATTGGGGCTCCTATACCTTTGCCTATTTCCTCCGGGGCATGTGTATGCGCTCACAGGATTTGACCGAGGCTTGGCTAGAATTTTACCCGTTTCTGCTGGTGAGTATTTCTCTTATGGTTTCCTCTTTATAGGTTAAGAGTGTTTACTGATAGCAGATATACTTTTTTATTGTATTGGCAGTTATGGGCCTATGAGAGGCTTCCATGCTTGCGTCCCATGAGTGTGTTAGGTTTAGACACCTATCCACGAGGACGACGATGGCACCATTCGATTTTGCCAGAGGTCCCTGTAGCTGAGGGATTCACTTATTGCCGTATGCAGCTAGAGTTGCTGACGGCCGACACCATCACATGGCTTCCCTATTCCGGGGAACACCTGATCGTGGGTTTTGAGGATGGATACCCGATAGGAGCCGAGTATGCGATTTCCACCATGAGAGTTCATCTCTTCACGGATGGAGGCTGGGAGCTCTATTTAGGAGAACGTGCTATCAGGAGCACCACAGGGGAGATCTGTATACCGATCTTACCTCCTATTAGGCGTTCTTGGCCCGTGTCACAGTCACCCGCCATTGATATCCCGTTGTTGGGGGTTGACGGATTTGCATTGTCAGAGGGTCCATGTACTCAGGAGATATTCCAGCGTTGGTGGTTCCCTCGCACTATTGGAGCCCAGTCCCGCGCCACACAGTTTATGGGGGACATGGTTCCAGGATCCTTGATGATGACGGATTAGGTAGCTTGTGTCCGAGCTCCGACTCATATGACCCAGATTGATGGTTTGACCCGACAGTTAGATCGTGCACATATATTTATTCGGCATTTGGGCAGAGATCCATCAGAGGCAGAGTCATTTGTTCCTTCCAGCTCAGGCGCTGGCCCCTCGGACGACCCATTCGGTTTTGCCGGCGCAGATCCTCCTCTTTATAGGCCTGACATCCCTGTTGATAGAGATCCAGTGACTCAGGAGGAGTTACATCAGGTGGACATGATTGATGATGTGGATATCGAGACCCTGGTCTTCTTCTGATGTATATTCTCGTTATATCTTTTGATAGGCCTCTGTTAGATATTGGGTGGCTATTCCCCATTCTCGCTATATCTTTTGATAGGCCTATGTTAGTAGTAGGGCGTCTGTGCCCCATTTCCCTGTATTTGTAGCTGTACAGAGATGATGTATTAGATGATGATATACTTAGGAATGTATGTACAGTATTTCCATTCCCTATATCATATTGTCATCTATTATCTGTTATGCATGTATCATGTTATGCATATGTATGTATGTCCAGAGATATTCGGCATTGACCCCTGGATGGTCTTATGACACGACCCGCACAGATGTCTTCTTTGACAGTTAGCCGTATAGATCATACACCACCGTCAGTGGTGGCGTCGGGTATGCGATCGTGGTATGATAGCATGTCACCACCAGACAGGGTGATTGTAGATCATTTATTGCAGCATACCATAACCTTTTTGACTTTTCAGGTTCCCGCAGGATTTGTGGACGAGATGATAGAGCATTGGCTACCAGATAGGCAGGTATTTCGATTTGGCACCCATGAGTTGACTCCTACTTTGGAGGAGTATGCACGTTTGACGATGCTGCCTTTAGACAGACCTTGCGTGCATCTGGCTTTAGGAGACATGAGCAGACGATTCATGACTCTCACAGGATTGAGGCGTAGAGTAGTACAGGATGAGTTGACATCTGGCTACGTGATATCCCAGCGTTTTCTGTACGACAGATTTGGCTCGGAGGATAGCTATTCACGACATTCCGGGGATTTCACCGCACTGGAGGATCATTGGCGTTTGGCCAGAGTAGACGTACTAATGCTATGTGTATTGTCACATGTGTATATGCCGCGATATATGGATGAGATAGATATAGACGTTATCATGGCCGTGAGAGCTCTCAGGGAGGGTCGTACCATTGTACCTATGATTGTAGCAGAGACGCTGCGGTCGACATCTTATTGTTGCACGTATCCTACAGGAGTGTTCACAGGTAGCTCAGTCATGCTATATGTGTGGTTCATGTCACACTTGAGACCGATTGGCACTCTTAGACGGCATGGGTACTGCTTCACCCATGATGTAGCTATGTCATACTCTTTTCAGCCATCAGAGTGTATAGATTCTCTGTCCTGGTCCACATTCTTGGCAGATATCAGAGATCCATTCAGCATATTGTCGTGTTCAGAGCTTAGCTCACCATACAGCTGCATTACTCATGCTCCGGGCATGGACTATCTCCCTCGGGCTGGTTTGAGGGGAGTGACCACTTATCACCCATTGGCCGTGATGTCGCAGTTCGACCAATTCCAGGATTTTCATCCTTTTGAGGGGGCGACAGGTCAGCGTTCAGCTTCTCGGTACCTCTCAGTAGAGGATCGATCTCGGGTATACGCCTGCTGGGATCAGCGCGAGATAGCGGCTTTTTCTGTCAGTCATCCTGGTTATTTCGCAGAGTATTCCGCGTGAATGGAGACAGAGATTTTATCGACTGCAACAGTATTTGCAGTACCGGAGCGTGAGTTAGATGATGTAAAGCCAATGGAGGACATTGATACCTACATCGAGGAGGAGCCCACTGCTGGGTTGCCAACATTTCTTCTGAATTCTCCTAGTACCAGTACTATTGTGATTCAGCACTCGACATAGTACTTAGAGCAAAGTCTTCATCTGATGACCTTTGAGAGAGATCAGATTCGATCTATGATGTCGACTACTCTTGATGGGAGGGAGGCCGTTCTATTGGAGAGAGACGAGGCATTAGCTTGTAGAGATGCCATCGTCGTTGAGCGGGATGAGGCTATATCAGCCAGAGATGCAGTGATAGTTGAGCGGGATATCGCTATATCTGCCCAGGATGTAGCCGTCACAGATAGCACTGCAGTGACGTCCCTTACCACTGGCATGATCGCAGAGATGAGCGCATATATTGATGATCATATGGTCACCATGCAGATGGCTGCAGATCTATTGGGTCGTGTGCATATTCTCATACAAGAGACCACAGCTTCACCTCCATCTTCTGAGAGGGACGCCATGTTGGGCTTGTTAGCTCGCAGATACCGTGACTTGTAGATGATCTTATATTTTCCTGCACAGACTAGCTTAGCCCTTTTGTCATGTACAGTTTACATTGTGTATATCAAACAGCATTATATATATGACAGGGAAATATATTTTTGATCACTTCCCTTTTAGATATGCTTTACTACTTGCTTGATATTTTGCCTGCTGCTTCAGGGCTTGTGATCTTGATGTATTCTGAATTTCTCCTGGGTGGATAGACATTGAGTTGTCACTGGATAGTTCAGAATGGATCATCGATCTGGATGTATCCCTACCATCTTTGGTGTCTTGGGACTGGTTTCTATATGGAAATGAGGAGAGGAGTATGGCTTTCCTCTCTGAGATTAACCGCACCACAGATGGTCGCCAGTACTTCTATTTAGGAGAAGCCTAGTTAATTCCATCTCTTATGGATTGGTGTTGCTCTTCAAGGTATGACCGCAGCTTAGATGGTCGCCGAATCTCCTAGTTGGGAGGAGTTCAAGTAATTCCATCCCTTTGGTCTGAAGCCGAATGAAATGTAGTGGTTTGAAGGATGATCCTAGTACCGACTGACAAGGGTTTATGTTTTGGTAGGGGGTGAGACCGCACCATGAATGACTGCCTACGTACTCCTATTGAAGAGGAGATTAGGTCTGCATAGTTCAAACATGGTGTAAGAGGTTCAATGCTGTATGTGGCAAGAATGGTGTGGGAATGTTTGTTTTATTTTTGTTTTTGTAAGGAAAAGGGTGGAAATGTTTTTGTTGTTTTTGTTTTATTGTGACCGGGCCATATAAAATGGTTGCCTACGTACTCCTATTGAAGAGGAGATCAAGTCGATGTAGTTCGCCCCTCAAGGCGAGATGAAAAGCGTGATCCCATGTGCACGTTAGAGTGCGAGGAAGAGAAAGTTTAATCCTAGGTTGACTATAAACTGCAGGTGAAAAGTTTGATCCCATGTATGGGTAGCCAAACTGTCTACGCAAGAGGTTCAATCCGTGGTAGGATGACCTAAGTTGCATGAGCGCAAAGGAGAGTCAGGCTGCTGGCTTGAAAGGTATGTTTTCCTGAGGGGCGAAGTGTAGAAAAGTTGTTTGTGGTAAAGGTTTAAAGAACCGGAATGACTGGTGACCTGATGGTCTTCCACCAGGATGTTTACTTGATGGCAACTTCAGACATAGTATCGTTTAACGGTGTCTGAGTTGATGAGTTGTGAAAATTCATCGCTGTCCATTTCTTGCAATCTAAGAGCGCCTCCTGTCAATACTTCCTTGACAATAAACGGGCCTTCCCAATTAGGAGCGAAATTTCCCTTAGACTGATCTTAGTTGTCAAAGATTTTCTTCAAAACCAAGTCATGTTGTCTGAATTACCGTAGCTGGACTTTTTTGTTGTAGGATCTGGCGATCCTTTGTTGATATAAATGACCATGGAAGATAGTTGCGATTCGCCTTTCGTCTATTAAAGCCAATTGGTGATACCTATCTTATACCCATTGGTCTTCATCCAGCTAAGCGTCTATCAATACTCTGAGGGATTCCAACTCAACTTCTATGGGGAGTACCGCTTCTATCCCATAGGTTAATGCGTAGGGGGTTGCCCCAGTAGAAGTGCGCATTGAGGTTCTGTACGCTAACAGAGTCAGAGGCAATAGGTCAGGCCAATTTTTGTGATTGGTAGACATCTTTTGCATAATCTTCTTAATGTTCTTATTAGCCGCTTCAACAGCACCATTCATCTTTGGACGATAGATGACTGAGTTGAGATGTTTGATGTAAAATTTACTGCATAATTCCTCCATCATTTTGTTGTTGAGGTTCTTGGCATTGTCGGACACAATCACCTCTGGTTGTCCATATCGACAAATGACATTATTTCTGATGAAAGCAATGATGACTTCTTTAGTAACCCTGGGGAAGGAGGCTGCTTCTACCCACTTGGTGAAGTAGTCGATCATGGTGAAGATAAATCGATGACCATTACTGGCTTTAGGCTCAATGGGCCCGATAACGTCCCTTCCCCACATTGAGAAGGGCCAAGGTGAACTCATATTGTGAAGTTCCCGTGGAGGGGCGTGTATAGCATTCCCATGAATCTGGCACTGATAGCATCTCCTAACGTGGTCATTGTAATCAACTTTGTGAGATAGCCAATAATGTCCTATCCTGAGGACTTTCTTGACAAGGAGGGGGCCACTCATGTGGGGGCCGCAAACTTCGCCATGGATTTCATCCATAAGCCTTTGGGCTTGATCTTTGTCTAAACATCTGAGGAGACCTAATCCTGTATCTCTTTTGTAGAGCGCATCTCCGCTCAGGTAGAATATCATAGAAAATCGATGGATCCGCCTTTTCTCAGTCTGGCTCGCCTCAGCGGGTGTAGATCCATCTCGCAGATATTCCTTGATATGCTGATACCAAGGGTGTTGGATGGGAGGTAGCTCATCCGATATTTCTCCAACGTAATTCCCATAGGCTGGGGCCTTGTGCAGGGAAACTGTGACGCTTGGCAAGTGTTCCTTGTCTGATATGCGGATCAAGGAGGCCAAAGTTACTAACGCATCCGTGAAATCATTCCTATTACGAGGAATGTGTAGAAAGGATATTTCTTCGAACCCCAAAGCTATCTTTAAAACCTGTCGATGGTAAGGCAGCAAATGTAGTTCCTTGGTTTGATAGATTCTGGTGGATTGTCTGATTACCAACTCCGAATCTCCAAGGACAGTTAACCGCCTGATGCCCATTGAATGGGCAAGTTTTAGCCCCATAAGATAGCCTTCATACTCAGCCGTATTGTTAGTGATGACAAACTGTAATTTAATGGCGACGGGATACTGCTCCCCCGTATCAGATACTAGAACTGCTTCAGCTCCAGAACCTTCCATATTAACAACTCCATTGAAATACATCTTCCACGTTTGGCGTGTATCATACTGATGGTGTTGCTGAACTATCATTACTCCTTCATCGGGGAAATATGTCTCCAAGGGTTTGAAATCCCCTGATGGTGCGGCGGCCAGTTGATCCGCAATTCCTTGGCCTTTGATGGACTTTTGAGTCACATATACGATGTCAAATTGTTGTAGGATCAACTGCCATCTGGACAGCCGGCAATTTAACATGGGTTTGTTGAACATGTACTTGAGAGGATCCACGTGGGATATGAGATGGGTTGTGTGACCATGGAGATAATGTTGTAACCTCATGGAAGCCCATGCTAAAGCACAACACGTCTTTTCGATCAGAGTGTACTTCTGTTCACTGCTACTGAATCTTTTGCTGAGGTAATAGATAGCTCGTTCTAGGCCTATATCGTCCTTCTGTCCCAGAATGCAGCCCATGGCATTGTCACTTACGGACAGATACATAAACAGGGGACCATCATCCCTGGGTGGTACTAAGATGGGAGCTTTGATTAGCTGTTTCTTGATTGTAAGGAAGGCATTCTGGCACTCCTCATTCCATTTCATGCAGGAGTTCTTCCTTAATAGCTTGAAGATTGGCTCACAGGTTGCTGTGAGTTAAGAGATAAATCTGCTAATGAAGTTGATTCTTCCCAAAAATTCCCGTATTTCCTTTTCTGTCTGAGAAATGGGCATTTTCGTGATGGCTTGGATTTTGGCAGAATCCAGCTCTATCCCTTTATGGCTGACTAGAAATCCTAGCAACTTGCCTGATTTAACGTCAAATGCGCACTTAGCTGGATTCAACTTCAAGTTGTACTTACGCAACCTGTTGAACAACTTCCTGAAATGGTCTATATGGTCATCCTCCTTCCGAGATTTGACAATAATGTCATCCACATAGATCTCGATCTCCTTTTGCATTAAGTCATGGAAAAGAGCCATCATAGCTCGTTGATAGGTAGCTCCAGCATTGATGAGGCCGAATGACAACCGTCTATAGCAAAAAGTTCCCCAAGGAGTGATGAAAGCAGTCTTCCCACGATCTTCCTCGGCAACCACGATCTGATGATACCCCGCAAAGCAATCTGCAAAGAAATACTTATCGTATTGTGCAGTATTGTCAATGAGAATGTGGATAAATGGCATAAGAAAGCTATCTTTTAAGCAAGCCTTGTTCAAGTCCCGGTAATCCACGCAAACTCGCACCTTCCCTCCAAGTTTAGGTACGGGCACGATGTTGGATATCCACTCAGGATATGTAGACACCATTATGATGCCAGCTTGAAACTGTTTCACAATTTCTTCTTTCACCTTTAAACTCTATTCAGGTTTCAATCGCCGGAGCTTTTGATTGACTGGCTTAAATCCCTCTTTAATGGGAAGGTGATGAAGGACAATGTCAGTGGACAAACCCACCATATCCTCATGAGACCATGCAAACACATCCTGGAACTGGGTTAGTAGCGTAACCATGTCATTCCGTCGGTTTGGGGTAAGGTCTGAACCAATCTGGATTAACTTTGGGTTTTCTAAGGTTCCAAGATTGAAAGGAGTGGTTTGATCAAGGTTGGGTTTGGGTTTGTCTTTGACCCATTCTTGAATTTCTGGAGGCACCTCAATGTCATCCTGTATATCTACCAAGGCTGAATTCATCTCTACATCAAAGGTCCAATCCTTGTGGAGAAGAGGCACCGTATCAGCAAGTACAGGCACATCTAAATTTAGAGTCCCTTGACGACCAAAGCAAGGAATGCTGTTCCAATTGGCAAGAGCAAATTTCGGTTGAACCGCAGTGGTAGAGGGATTATCATCATCTTCCCTGTCCCGAATGATAGCCATCACGTCTGGGCAATCATCGTCTGGGGTGTATCTGTTGGTATGCTCATCATGAACGATGATGCGTATGTTGGACATCATCCGCATGACGTCTTGCTTGATTCTTCGTTCCTCTTCCTCCACTGCGGGATCTGGAACAAAGATTTCTTTCTCCTTCACCGATACCAGCTTGGGAAATAACATCGCCATTATATTGGCTGGCACTTTTACGGGAGGTTGTGCGGACTCGGAGCTTGCAGGCAAAGCTAAACGCCGCATGGTTGAAGCTGAAGGAATCCGCTGATGCTTATGAGGATTTCTGTGACTAGAGCTGGCATAATAGCCTAGTCCAGCTGTCCCAATTTGCTGGGTTAAGCGAATAGGGTACTTGATACCCTGGCAATCTTTACCCAACCCTTGTCCCGGTTTATGACCCAACGACATCATTTCTTGAGTGTCCGACATTACCTCGGCAGAAATCTGGGGTTCGGGCAGTGGCGTTCCAATAGCATGGTATTGGGTATTGCTTATTTCCAAAGCATGAAAACTAATTGGCTCAACATCCTTATTGGCGTTGATGAACGGCATGTCCCCGTGCTGAGGAATCTCCGGTTCAGCATTGACTGTGACCAGGCTATTGTTGATGATGTATTTCAACTGTTGGTGAAGAGTGGAGGGGACTGCCCCTGCCATGTGAATCCATGGTCGTCCCAAGAGCAGGTTGTATCCCGAATCTATCTTGAGCACATGGAAGGATACGCAGAATGTATGAGGACCAATCTCAATTGGCAGCTTAACTACTCCGACCGAGTTACGGCGGACTCCATCAAAAGCTTTAATAATGGTATGGCTACTCCGAATTCAATTGGGATTGATATTCATCTTCACCAAGGTAGCGTATGGGCAGATATTCAGAGAGGAACCTCCATCTATTAAAACTCCAGCCACCATATATCCGAAGGATAAGACCGCAATGTGCAACGATTTGCAATGACTGGTCCCCTCGGGCGGTATATCATCATCAGTGAAGGATATCACATTGTTGTTGAAAATGTGATCAACCAGATGTTGAAACTTTTTCGTATCAACTGATGTCGGTAGATAGGCTTCTTCTAAAACCTTTAACAAGACCTTCCGGTGATTCTCGGAAGTCAGGACCAAGTCCAAGATTGATATCTGTTGTGGATCTTCTTTCAAGCTTAAAACCACCTTGGCTTCGTTATGACCCATAGTGCGGAGGAAATTTTCAATCTTCTCAATGGGTACTTTCCCCTTAGACTTGATGATAGGCTTCATTACCCGTTGGGGAAGATACAGTTGATTCTCTTTTGACACTGCAGCAGTTGTATGCGAGGTGGATCCTTCACCTTCTCCATAATTCCACAGAACTGTGCGCAAGCTAATAATAGGATATTGTGCTCTGCACGGCAAGTTGATTGGCTCGGGAGCGGCCACTTTCAAAGGATTGTTGATTCCCTTGAGTTGAATTACTGGCATGACAAGTGATTTGTTAACCCCATCATTTTCAGCGGATATGACTGCTACTACACTCTTCCACTTAGTAGGACCCAAATCCTCACTTGTCCGTAACACAGTGTCGTTATCTGCCAGGCGCAGTACGCCACTGTCGATTAAATTTTGAATAAGGTGGCGAAGTGCCGGGCATTCTTCTGTGCTGTGATCGCGAGATTGAGAATGATATTGACATACTCCCTCAGAGTTGTATCGTCCTGAACGGGGGTTGATTGGAGGTAGAAGGGAACTAATCCTTCCTTCATTGATTAACATATGAAGGATTTCCTCCATAGGTTGGCCCAAATGTGTGAATTCCCTTTTGTTGGCAAAATCCCGACGGGCCTTATCATTCACTCTCTTCGTTACTTTGTCTTCCAGCATTTTATTTTCTAAAAGTGAAGAGGGAATATTCATGACAATAGGTAGGAGACTAGCATGCTCCTGGCTAATTAGCTGACGAGTCACTTGATGCTGATAAGTCACCAGTTCCGCCAATTGCTCAATTTGTTTACAGAGAGCTTTTATCTTTCGTTCCATTGTGAATTGGAACTTGGCATAATCCCACCTGTCATCACCATCTTTGGGGGTCTGGGAGGATTCACAGCTGAAATTGGAACTCTGTCCGCTGCTCCAATTGATCATGTTGACCTCTTCTTCCTTGTGTTGAGGAAGAGGGTTGTCTTGAACGTGAGGCTGATCGGGTTTGGCAACCATGATTTCACCGTTGTCTATCAGGTCTTGGATTTTGTGTTTCAAGGCCCAACAATCCTGAGTATCATGTCCAGGTGCCCCGGCATGATAAGCACATTTCTGAGCAGCATTAAAACCTCGTCCATTAGGGATGGCTGGTGGAAGTAGATGCGTGATTTTCTTCTGTGTTGTTAGAAGATTGAGAATGTTCTCGAGGGTGTCCCCTAAGGGTGTGAATACTCGAGGGCGTTTGGCTTCTCCACCTTTTGGTACTAGAGGATTTGAAGACTGTGCTTGAAAGGGAGTGTAATTTCTCCTCTGGACAGGCATGTTTTGATTGCCTTTTTGACCCTGTAGTATCAGGGAAACATCCTCCTCTTTCTTTTTATGGACCCTCCGGGGGTTGTTCCCATAATTTCCAGATTGGATGTGATCAGCAACAGCTTTGAGTGCAGCTAGGTCTTGAATCTTTCTGGATTTCAATCCCATTTCAGCCATCTCCCCATGTTTGACCATTTCAGAAAATGGCTTGCCGATGCCGGCTAAAACTCTTTCATAGAAAGGTGCTTCTTGTATGTCTACGAAAGTCATGACCATCTCTGATTCTGTCATGGAAGGACTAACTTAGGCAGCCAGGCGTCTCCACCTTTGAGCATACTCTCTGAAAGACTCATTAGACTGTTTCTTGATCTTGGTAATTTGATACCGATCAGGAGCCATTTGAGATTAAAAGTTGTATTGGGTGAGGAAAGCGTGTGCTAGCTCTTCCCAACTATGGATCTTTGAATTGTCTAATCTTGTGTACCACGAACGGGCTTCTCCAGTTAGACTTTTTTGGAACAGTTGCATTCTGAGTTTTTCATCCTCTACATAAGATCTCAGTTCTCCAATAAACACCTTTAGATGTGTGTAAGGATCTCCTAACCCATCATATTTTTCAAAGTCAGGAGTCTTAAACTTTTCTGGATAATGAATACCAGGGAAAATACACAAATCAGCATATGAAACACTCCCGTGTGTTCCAATTCCTTAGATAGTGCGAAGAGTCTCTTCCATTTGGAGGACTTTCTTTTTGATGTCACCAGTGTCTGGGTCTCCAGTGGGATGGGCAGCATCATGAGTTTTGGTGGTCGGATCCAACTGCAGTTAAGGTATTGTAATGACCTGGGTTCCTCCTTGTGTGGAGGATTCAGCATGTACCGGTATTTTCTGACCCTATGTAGACTGGTGTAATTCTTTTAGTAGAACAGCCAAATCTGTAATCTGTTTGCTTAATCCGTCGAATTCTTTGCGAGAAACTGGATTAAGTTCGGTCTGGTCGGATGACGACATGATTAACTGTAGGCCTGTTGCCTTTTTGGACTTTGAACGGGTGGTAGGTCCGATTGATTCCCTGCAAAAGACTTGCATAGTTTAGTCTTTAGGGAAGGTGGATAATAACATGCTATGTGATGTGTCCAGTTTAGGAATTTTATCCTACAAAACGGATGTCAGCTGTTTGTAGCATGTATGTGTACACATTTCTTCATATTTCTCATTACATGGAGATAGATATGGAAGATAATTACAAGTAATTGTGCTTTACAAGTAATTTAAAATGAGAGCATGAAGAGACTTTCCTCCGTTTTGGGTTTATCAGAGGCTGACCTATCTTAGGTTACTCTCGCGACTTTTTAGCATGGAGGTTCCCAAATCATCGCAATCTACTTGACGGGAAGTTAATCCGGTCTTTCAACTGGAGCGAATTTGGGTGGTGCCTTTCCTGAGCCTCGGAGAATTAGTCTTCTCACGAGTCCAGTAATCAAACACCGACGGGATAGCCTCCTGGTGGAGGGACCACACAACATACATTCACATACATCGCGTCTTACAGTATGAAAATGATGACATGTGCGAAGCACTAATATCACAAGCAGATATGGTGCGAAGCACTAATATCACAAGCAGTTTATAGTGCGAAGCACTAAGTAAGGAAATGCATTCGTACACATTTATCATAAATTATAAATGCAACATCCATACACAAGCAGATAACAATTTTGAAAAAATTATAATAGCGGCTTAAGTCCTCTTACTGGTATCCCCAGCAGAGTCGCCACCTGTCGACGTCGGGATTTTTAATTGTCCCTTTCCGTTACTTGTTCTTTGATGTTCTCATTTTAGGTGAGATTTGTTTGAAAAAATAAGTGAAAAGGGTCCGACATGTATAATGTCGACGATGGACTGTTAAGAGTCGCCAGTTGGTTTTTTAAATGGTTGTACCAACACAACCGAGAAAAGGTTTGCACATTGACCCAGTGATGTGACACTGCTAAGTGGGTCGGTGAAACCTAGATTCATTAGGGTCTGGGGACTTGGTAATGCGGAGGGAAGGTGTTAGGCACCCTCCGACATTCGTGTTACCACGGTGACCGCCTCTTTTCAAGAAACTGTTATCTGAATGTGTGTGTGTGGGTCAATGTGCTATTATTTGGAAGTAGTGCGAGGCCTCGTTCGCACCTATATACACAGGGTTTGAATTTTATGTAAAAATTCAATTTTAAGCAAGATATGGCAGTGATGTTTTATAAAAGAGGTTTTTTCAAACTCTGATGCTCAATAGTAATTGAGACCTTTTACACTCCCATTTTATTAAGTGCTCGGCTTGATTGATTTTATTTGACAGATGTGAGGCATCCGTACAAAAATAAATGTACAAAAAGGTGCTGAATTCCTCGTGGGTATGAAAACCATCTGAGGAAATTCAAACATCACAGATAAATTTACAAGCTGCTTAAAGTTGAAAAGGTCCATCACGGGAACCGAATCTAGATTCAGGAGACTGAATCTGTGATCACATGATTCCTAGGCTCACATGATGCCGCAATTGATATAACCGCAGTAAGCAGGTATATATATAAAAGCTGTAAATATATATATACATACGTGATCACCAACCACGAAGCACATCCATGGGGGATCAGAAATTTAAATAAAGCTGTAAAAGCTATCAATCGCCATGGAGGAAACTCCAGGCGGGACGAAATGTACAGAAAGCTGTAAAAACGGTCAACCACCACGAAGTAAACTCCAGGTGGGACGAAATATAAATATATATATATATATATATATATATATATATATATATATATATATAAGCATATAAACGCACCGGATATAAAATGTAGGATCATCGGACGGAGTCCAACAACAGTTAATATATATAAGTATATATATATTAAAGCAGTAAACGCACCGGATGTGAAATCCAGGCTCATCGGACGGAGTCCAACAACAGTTAATATATATAAGTATATATATATATATATATATATATATATATATATTAAAGCAGTAAACGCACCGGATGTGAAATCTAGGCTCATCGGACAGAGTCCAACAACAGTTAATATATATAAGTATATTGTGACGCCCCCAAAATAGGTATACATCACCTATTCTGAGTCGCCAAATACATGGTACAGAATACAAATACAATCGTTAATATACAACAAGAGAGCTGTGAGTTTTAATACAAATACTGTCTTCTAGACAATATCCACTCTCAGAATAAGTCCTCGTTACATTTATTGTCACACTATTTAACAGAATAGTGAGGACTACTAATACTATGATCTGGTCCATCACTCCGTTCCCCGACTCGTCCCAGCTATATTCTCATTTCCTAAAGAGAACAATGAAAGAAAGGGTGAGTTCAACTAGCCCAGTAAGTAATATTATGACTAAGATAATGCAGAATAAATTATCATTAGCCTTAAACAGTGTTAAACTGATATAATATAACAAACATCAAGTTTAACTGCAGCGGAACAAGCAACCCATTAGAAGAGTTAAGTAGAGAATAAAATCTACTATCTTCTATGATTTAAAAGGTTTTTCATGACTTTTATCGCTGGGACTCGGCTTAAAAAAATAATCCACATCATCGAATCACCCCTGCACTACGGCCAAGGATATTCTTTAATATCACGACCACAATTATCCATGCACTATGGGCCAAGAATATTTGTGTATTCAATAATGGTCATGATCGTGCCAACCACTGTCCATCACTGCACTACGGGCCAATGAGGACTTTTACCACATCATTTGTAATATTACGGTCATGATTATACCGAATAATCCCTGGTCATAATCATACCAAGTCCATCTATGCACTACAGGCCACAGATGACTTTCAACATAATATAAACATGAGGATTATGACAATGATATAAGAATTCAATAAAAACAAGTTCAAGAATTAATTTATCCAGGAACCAATAACGTCCAAATTGTCAACATGATACTGCTTTGTGGAGTAAAATTCAAGAATGATAGGAAGAATATTTTCATGAAAAGATACTGGATGAAGCGCAAATATCAAGGATATTTCACTAATTTCATGGAGTATAAAAGTCAAAACTTTAACCAACTGAATATAATAAAGAATGGAATAACAAAAGAAATCACCATGCATGCGATAGACCGCACATACATGTTATTCCAACAGGAAAATAAATAATGGAACCAGGTCATGCGTAAACGCACCAACAGGATATTCTGACAGAATATTAAATAATGAAACCAGGTCCGGCGTAAATGCACAGACAGGATATTTCGACAGAATAATGAATAATGGAACCAGGTCCGGCGTAAAACGCACAGACAAGATATTCCAACAGAATAATAGTAAAGACGGAACCAGGTCCAGCGTAAAACGCACAGACAGGATATTCCAACAGAATAATAATAAAGACGGAATAATAGAAGAATGTTGTGACGCCCCCAGAATAGGTATACAACACCCATTCTGAGTCGCCAAATACATGGTACAGAAAGCAAACTACAACTTCAATAATACAATTGTCGTGCAAAATACGACAACACATACTGTGAGTTTAAATACAAATATTGTCTTCTAGACAATATCCACACTCAAATAAATCCTCATTACAATTATTCAAACACTATTTTACAGAAATAGTGAGGACTGCTAATACATCTTTCTAGAACCATCACTCCATACCCCGACTAGATCCTGCTATGTTCTCACCTCCTGAGAAGAAAAATGGAACAAAAAGGAAAAGGGTGAGCTCAACTAGCCCAGTAAAGAATATTATGACTAAGATAATATACAACAAATTATCGTTAGTCTTCAACAGGGAAAAATCTGATAAAATATAATCGACAACAAGTTTTAGATCAACAACTGCAGCGGAAACAGCAAACCATTAGAAGAGTCAAGTAGAGAAAGAATTCTACTATCTTCTAAGATTTAAAAGTCCATCATCAATATTTTATCCCTGTAACATCAATTAATAATCATCTTTAACCAAATATTCATCTTTGCACTACAGGCCAAAGATATTCATTTGTATCATCAGTCGGTCATGTTCATCTCAACACCTGTTCATCTTTGCACTACAGGCCAAAGATATTCATCAAGTAATTATACATCTTTGCACTACAGGCCAAAGATATTCAGTAATATCATCATTTAGGACTGAGGATGATGAAAAATATCTTAAAGAGAACGAATCCAATGAGACAGAAGGACAAATAGTAGGGATTCGTATAACAGTTTATCCAAGATCAATAATACTTCATAATAATCAATTGTGAAGCAGAATTCAAAAATAAAGATCAAAACATGGATACAATCAAAGATAGTAACCATAATAGACATCTTGGACAAAAAGGAAAATTTTATTTTTCGGTGAATAGTGCCGTATTCGTGAATAGTGCCGTATACGTGAATAGTGCCGTATACGTGAATAGTAACCCCGACACAAAAAGTTCCAAATTTGATAAAAACTCATATCAATATTTCAGCATAATGATATTGAAGAAAATAATATCATTAAGAAGAAAATAATATCCCTTACCTCAAAATATCAGTACTTCTGGTCGGAATACCGGTATAAGGCTGAAAGAAACTTGCTCTGATGAATAGAAACTCTCAAAGTATCTAAATACTCACAAAATACACTCAATAATCTAGAGAGAGAAAGAGAGAAAACTTGTTTCTGGTGTGATTTTCAATTCTAACTTAGCCCTCTATTTATAGGAAAATTTTGGTAGGTTTGACCTGCAACCTGATGGCTTTACCTGCTACTATTCCCACCCACCACATTTGAAATATAATTCAGCACATTTCTTCACCAACCACAAGTGGGGCCCACCAATTCTAGAATTTTCCACCAAAATGATAAACTCCGAAAATTCAACAATTTCTGAACCAGTCATCTTGTAAAATTCGTAATAAATCATACGTTCATTTTTAACGGTTCAAAATTTGTGGACATATACTCAACTTATATATGTATAACATATCCAAAAATTACCACGATCCAACGGTCGGATTAAAAATTATAACCCCCGCAAACTATCTCAAAAACCCTGATTTTTAATACCTCCATTCCGACAAAAATACTGACAAAAACCTCAACATTAACTCCTTCATTTTTAACCACAAAAATATATCCCTCATTTATATCCACATAAAATAAATATTTCCTTATCATATGAATCAATAATTAATTATTCACAAATAATATTACAGAATCACATTTATGACAACCAGGCCGTTCCCAGGAAAGAGGGGGCTTTCCAATAAGGATTTCTCCTTACTGGCGCGCAATTAGATGACCAAACCTCTCCTTAGACAGAACTTTCTAGACATTGCCAATAATGTTATCTAATAATATTATTCAAATAATATGAATTATTGATCTGATAAATGAAAATACTGTGCAGCAACAATTATTGAAACAACAATAATATAAAATATCAACGCAGCAATTATTGAATCAATAAAATAAAATATTGAATAATAACTACTGTAACAATTATTGAGTAGTGCCTTCTTACGTAAGAATCAATAATTGGTGCAATACCGTGTGCTACTGTATTTTAACCACCGGGTATTCCAACAGTATTAACGGTAACAACTACGCCGTTATTTATAAACAACTTATACTTGTCGTTTTCTTCATCCAATCGCTTTCCGTTATGGGGCCCACACAAGGCTGCGTCGTCGTACGAATATTCCCCGACAGCAAGAATATTCCACGACCAACCGAATATTCACCGACCAAAAATAAATATTTTATAACCACTTGCTTATTTTGCAAAATTTGCACATTTCACCCATAACCAAAGTATTATATCAAATTAACCCCTTATTATTCACAATAATATTTAGAGAAAATTTGATTTTATTCATTAATAAGTTGGGGTCTTACAACCTCCCCTCCTTATGAAATTTCGTCCTCGAAATTGACGTACGTACCTGATGTTTCAAAAAGGTGAGGATACCTCGCTTTCATTTCTGATTCCAACTCCCAGGTCATTTCTTCAATAGCATGGTTTCTCCACAAAACCTTAACTTGTGGTATAACCTTCGTGCGTAGGACATGCTCTTTCCTATCCAAGATCTTAACAGGTACCTCCTCGTACGTTAAATCTTCAGCTATCTCGTCTGGTTCTAACTCAATAATGTGGTTCGGGTCTTTAACATATTTACGAAGCATAGATATGTGAAAAACATTATGAACACGAGACATGCTTGGAGGTAATGCGAGTCTATATGCCACATTTCCTATTCGCTCAAGAATCTCAAATGGACCAACAAATCTTGGATTGAGCTTTCCTCTCTTCCCAAATCTTGTAACTCCCTTCCATGGTGCAACACGTAACAATACATGATCCCCAATATTAAATTCCACGTCCTTCCGATGAAGATCCGCATAACTCTTTTGTCGATCCTGTGCCGTTTGTATACGTTGTCGAATCGTTTGGATCTTCTCTGTAGTAATGCGTACCAATTCTGGTCCCAACAATGTTGCTTCACCCACCTCGTCCCAGCATACTGGAGAACGACATTTTCTTCCATACAACGCCTCAAATGGAGCCATACCTATGCTCGCCTGATAACTGTTGTTGTAGGAGAATTCCACCAATGGTAGGTACTTATCCCAACTCCCTTTGAGATCTAAGACACAAAGTCTTAATAGATCTTCAAGAGTTTGAATAGTCCTCTCTGATTGTCCGTCCGTTTGAGGATGGTATGCTGAACTGAATCGTAAATCCGTGCCCATAGCTTTCTGCAAGCTAACCCAAAATCGTGAAGTGAATCTTGGGTCACGATCCGAAACTATGGATACTGGCATGCCATGCAATCTCACAATCTCGTTCACGTACATACTAGCAAGACGTTCAAGGGAATAAGTCTCACGTATCGGCAAGAAATGAGCGGACTTGGTTAATCTATCAACAATAACCCAAATCGCATCTATGCCTTGAGAAACCTTGGGAAGACCTGTAACAAAATCCATAGTAATGTGTTCCCACTTCCATTTCGGAATCTCAAGTGGTTGCAATGGACCCTTTGGTACTTGATGCTCCGCTTTTACACGTTGACAAGTTAAACATCTCGAGATAAACTCCGCGATCTCTCTTTTCATATTGCTCCACCAAAATGTATGTCGAAGATCGTGATACATTTTGGTACTCCCAGGATGGATTGCAAACGGTGTGTTGTGTGCCTCCATCATTATTCTATGCTTCAAGTCAAAATCGTTAGGAACACAAAGTCTGGAGTTGACTCGAAGTATTCCTTCTTCATCGATTCTTGCTTCTGGAATAGCACCTTCTTGCACTTTCTTCTTCATACGCATCAGCTCTATATCCGTAGCTTGAGCAGCTTTAACTTTATCGATTAAAGTCGGTTCTACTCGTATATTTGATATCATCATGTGGGTACTTGGAGCCTTCATCTCTATCTCCATCCTTTGCAAGTCATACAAAATGGGCCTTTGTGTTAAAAACATTGCACTCGTACCCGCATATGATCTTCTACTCAATGCGTCAGCTACTACGTTTGCTTTTCCAGGATGGTATTGGATGGTATGATCGTAATCTTTCAACAGCTCAAGCCAACGTCGTTGCCGCATGTTGAGTTCCTTTTGGGTGAAGAAATATTTGAGGCTTTTATGATCTGTATAGATCTCCACTTTCTCCCCATACAGGTAGTGTCTCCAGATCTTCAACGCAAAAACGACTGCTGCCAACTCCAAATCATGAGTAGGATAATTCCTCTCATATTCTTTGAGTTGTCGTGAGGCATAGGCTATGACTTTCCCATGTTGCATGAGAACACATCCTAACCCTTTGCCTGAAGCATCGCTGTAGATAACAAATCCATCCGAACCAGATGGTATTGTCAAAACAGGTGCCGAAATGAGTCTCCTCTTGAGTTCTTGGAAACTCTTCTCGCATTCCTCACTCCATACGAATTTTGTATCTTTCCGAGTCAGCTGAGTTAACGGAGTAGCGATTCGAGAAAATCCTTCCACAAATCTCCGATAATAACCAGCTAAGCCCAGAAAGCTACGTACTTCGGTTACCGACTTCGGTTGCTCCCAACTTTGTATGGCTTCAATCTTCGCCGGGTCGACAGATACTCCATGTTTTGACACCACGTGCCCAAGGAATGCTACTTCCTCAAGCCAGAACTCGCATTTCTTCAGTTTGGCATATAGCTTGTTTTCACGAAGCCTTTGCAGTACCAGCTTCAAATGGCGCTCATGATCTTCACGGCTTTTGGAATAGATGAGGATGTCATCAATAAAGACAACAACGAACTGATCCAAATATTCTTTGAATACACGGTTCATCATATCCATGAAGGCAGCAGGAGCATTAGTCAATCCAAAAGACATTACTAAGAATTCATAATGCCCGTACCGAGTTCTGAAGGCAGTCTTTGGAATATCCTCAGTTTTAATCTTCAGCTGATGATATCCAGAACGAAGATCGATCTTTGAAAAGAATTGTGCTCCTTGCAACTGGTCAAACAGGTCATCAATGCGAGGTAGCGGATACCTATTCTTGATGGTGACATGGTTCAATTCTCGATAGTCAATACAAAGTCGCATACTCCCGTCTTTCTTCTTTACGAATAAAACAGGAGCACCCCAAGGAGACGTACTAGGACGAATAAAACCGATGTCCAACAACTCCTGTAGTTGGACTTTTAACTCCTGAAGTTCAATAGGAGCCATTCGATATGGGGTTTTAGAAATGGGCTTTGTACCGGGTTCAAGGTCAATAAAGAATTCAATTTCTCGTTCCGGGGGTAGACCGGGAAGTTCTTCAGGAAATACATCGGAAAATTCTCTAACAATAGAAATATTATTCAAATCTGACTTGTCTTTGTTCAAATCCATAACATGGGCTAAGAAAGCTTGACATCCGTTTTTCAATAAACGAATAGCTTTGTGGCTTGATATGACAGTGACTGATTTTAGTGGTTTAGTAGTTTGAATTCGTATGACAGGTTGGTTAGGAATATGAAAACTAACAACCTTACGAAAACAATCAATTTTAGCATGATGAGTGGTTAACCAATCAATTCCTAAAATCACATCAAAAGCAAGTATCTTTAAAGAGATAAGATCAACAGGTAATGTGATAGTGCCAACTTGGATCATGCAAGATTTATAAACTGTAGATGTAACGAAGGTTTCACCCAACGGAGTTTCAACAGATAAGTTAAAGTCCAATTTCTCCGGAGTCAAGTTTAAACGTTGAGCACAAGCAGGAGAGATAAAAGAATGGGTAGAACCGGTATCTAGTAAAGTATAAACTTCGCAAGAATTCAAGATTAGCTTACCCGTGATCACCTCGTTCGGGTTTCTCGCGTTTTGGCCAGTAACGACAAACGCCCTTCCAGGAACCGCTGATTTCGACTTATCCGGGATAACTTTTGGAGTCACCATCCCCGCTGAACTTGGTTTTGCTACAGAACACTCTCGAGCTATATGACCTTCCTTTCCACAGTTATAACATACCTTGGATTGTTGTGGGCAGTTTGGGCTGATATGTCCCTCTTTCCCACATTTGTAACATACGACCGGTGGTCGTTCTCCTCCCCTAGAAACAGTTGATGTTTGTGCTGACGTCTTCACGTTATCATTGTTGTACCTTCTCTTCTTGAAATCTCCTCCCGACTCGCTCCTTCTATTATCACGACCACGATTACCACCAGAGTGGTTACCGCTTTTGTCCGAATGTTTTCCTCCCTGCTGGTTTTCATTGCTTCGATGACTGCCGCCACCGGTATGACCCTGGTTGTGGTCCCTCGGTTGCACATACTCATTATCTCGCTCTAATAATTGAGCCCTGTTTACAACATCTGAATATAAAGAAAATTTATGAGAGATAAGATATTGCCGAATCTCGGGTTTTAGACCTCTCAGAAACATCCTTGTCATTCGTTCCTCATTTTCGACCAAATGAGGTGCAAACCTGGATAACTCTGCAAACTTCGCCTCGTACTGGGACACCGTCATGTTGTTTTGTTCCAGTCTAATAAACTCAACCTCCTTCATATGACGAATACTTTCAGGAAAGTACTTGTCATTGAACAGTTTTTGAAATGTTTCCCAGGACATGTTGAGTGCGTCAGGCTGGGTACGCTTCACAGACTCCCACCAGTAGTCTGCCTCACCGCGGAACATAAATGTGGCGAATGGAACCTTCTGTTCCTCCGTGCATCCCAAGACATCAAATATCTTGGTAATTTGCTTGACCCACGTTTCCGCCATGATCGGATCCGGCTTTCCCTTAAATTCTGGTGGTCCCAATTCTTTGAACTGCTTAGCTGTGACAAACCGCGCGTTGTTATCATTTCCACCCGTATTCTGCACACGAGTCTCCCTCGTCTGATTTTGCATGAACTGCAAAAAGCTCCTAAACATTCCATCATTCATCGTTTGCTCGGTAACGTTGTTTACAGGAGGAATATTGCCTTCCTGTTGCACGTTCCCCTGGGTAGTGATCAAAGGTGTCTCCACGGTCTGATTTACTCCATTATTAACGTTCTCAGCTGCCATTCTTAAATACTGCCATAAAACAAGGGTTAATAGTCATGTCATATATTATCCCTATACTCTGACCGACCAAATAAACACCAAATAAACTTAGTCAGGTCATACTAGCGAAGGAATTCCCCGTCTCTCCCCTCCTAGTTCTTGTCTCACATCTCAGCCAGGGATCATATCCCTAAGCTCTGATACCAACTGTGACGCCCCCAGAATAGGTATACAACACCCATTCTGAGTCGCCAAATACATGGTACAGAAAGCAAACTACAACTTCAATAATACAATTGTCGTGCAAAATACGACAACACATACTGTGAGTTTAAATACAAATATTGTCTTCTAGACAATATCCACACTCAAATAAATCCTCATTACAATTATTCAAACACTATTTTACAGAAATAGTGAGGACTGCTAATACATCTTTCTAGAACCATCACTCCATACCCCGACTAGATCCTGCTATGTTCTCACCTCCTGAGAAGAAAAATGGAACAAAAAGGAAAAGGGTGAGCTCAACTAGCCCAGTAAAGAATATTATGACTAAGATAATATACAACAAATTATCGTTAGTCTTCAACAGGGAAAAATCTGATAAAATATAATCGACAACAAGTTTTAGATCAACAACTGCAGCGGAAACAGCAAACCATTAGAAGAGTCAAGTAGAGAAAGAATTCTACTATCTTCTAAGATTTAAAAGTCCATCATCAATATTTTATCCCTGTAACATCAATTAATAATCATCTTTAACCAAATATTCATCTTTGCACTACAGGCCAAAGATATTCATTTGTATCATCAGTCGGTCATGTTCATCTCAACACCTGTTCATCTTTGCACTACAGGCCAAAGATATTCATCAAGTAATTATACATCTTTGCACTACAGGCCAAAGATATTCAGTAATATCATCATTTAGGACTGAGGATGATGAAAAATATCTTAAAGAGAACGAATCCAATGAGACAGAAGGACAAATAGTAGGGATTCGTATAACAGTTTATCCAAGATCAATAATACTTCATAATAATCAATTGTGAAGCAGAATTCAAAAATAAAGATCAAAACATGGATACAATCAAAGATAGTAACCATAATAGACATCTTGGACAAAAAGGGAAAATTTTATTTTTCGGTGAATAGTGCCGTATTCGTGAATAGTGCCGTATACGTGAATAGTAACCCCCGACACAAAAAGTTCCAAATTTGATAAAAACTCATATCAATATTTCAGCATAATGATATTGAAGAAAATAATATCATTAAGAAGAAAATAATATCCCTTACCTCAAAATATCAGTACTTCTGGTCGGAATACCGGTATAAGGCTGAAAGAAACTTGCTCTGATGAATAGAAACTCTCAAAGTATCTAAATACTCACAAAATACACTCAATAATCTAGAGAGAGAAAGAGAGAAAACTTGTTTCTGGTGTGATTTTCAATTCTAACTTAGCCCTCTATTTATAGGAAAATTTTGGTAGGTTTGACCTGCAACCTGATGGCTTTACCTGCTACTATTCCCACCCACCACATTTGAAATATAATTCAGCACATTTCTTCACCAACCACAAGTGGGGCCCACCAATTCTAGAATTTTCCACCAAAATGATAAACTCCGAAAATTCAACAATTTCTGAACCAGTCATCTTGTAAAATTCATAATAAATCATACGTTCATTTTTAACGGTTCAAAATTTGTGGACATATACTCAACTTATATATGTATAACATATCCAAAAATTACCACGATCCAACGGTCGGATTAAAAATTATAACCCCCGCAAAATATCTCAAAAACCCTGATTTTTAATACCTCCATTCCGACAAAAATACTGATAAAAACCTCAACATTAACTCCTTCATTTTTAACCACAAAAATATATCCCTCATTTATATCCACATAAAATAAATATTTCCTTATCATATGAATCAATAATTAATTATTCACAAATAATATTACAGAATCACATTTATGACAACCAGGCCGTTCCCAGGAAAGAGGGGGCTTTCCAATAAGGATTTCTCCTTACTGGCGCGCAATTAGATGACCAAACCTCTCCTTAGACAGAACTTTCTAGACATTGCCAATAATGTTATCTAATAATATTATTCAAATAATATGAATTATTGATCTGATAAATGAAAATACTGTGCAGCAACAATTATTGAAACAACAATAATATAAAATATCAACGCAGCAATTATTGAATCAATAAAATAAAATATTGAATAATAACTACTGTAACAATTATTGAGTAGTGCCTTCTTACGTAAGAATCAATAATTGGTGCAATACCGTGTGCTACTGTATTTTAACCACCGGGTATTCCAACAGTATTAACGGTAACAACTACGCCGTTATTTATAAACAACTTATACTTGTCGTTTTCTTCATCCAATCGCTTTCCGTTATGGGGCCCACACAAGGCTGCGTCGTCGTACGAATATTCCCCGACAGCAAGAATATTCCACGACCAACCGAATATTCACCGACCAAAAATAAATATTTTATAACCACTTGCTTATTTTGCAAAATTTGCACATTTCACCCATAACCAAAGTATTATATCAAATTAACCCCTTATTATTCACAATAATATTTAGAGAAAATTTGATTTTATTCATTAATAAGTTGGGGTCTTACAAATGTCACCAAGTATAAGGTAGTCCGCGTATACTGGTTATTCCAGCAGAATAATAAAGAATGGAATAACAGAAGTTCTCTTCATGAATACAAAAGAAAATAATACTCCTTACGAGTACAACAAATAATATCCCTTACCGTAAAAGAAACTTGATATCGGAGTAGTGAAGTAGCAGAATACATGAACGGTCCAGATTGATTACTTTAATCTGACGGTCCATATTTAAAGAAAAATCTTTTAAAAAAAATATAATATATTCTATTTATAGAATAACTTTAATAAAGTATTCTGTTTTATATAAAAATATGTTTCTGTTTTATTACGTTAATAATACGAATAAAACAAAATGTCATTATCGCTAAATAATTCATATTATTAACTAACAATAATTGAATCAAACTGAGTGACTTCTCACATAAGCATTAATAATCAATATCGTGTGCTACTATGCAACCACACGTATTACTGTACTTTTACTACCGAGTAGTTCAACAGTATCAATGGTAAAACTTCCGCCGTTATTTTTAATAAAATATTTTTGTCGTTTTCTCAATCCGACAATAATTTCGTTGTGGGGTCCACCAATGATTGTGCCGTTGTACGAATATTCCCTGTTAAAACGAATATTCTCCGACCAATCGAATATTATATAACAACTTGCGTACTTTGCAAAATTTATAAATATTACCCACAACTATAACATTATATCAAATTAACTCCATAATATTCAAAAATGATATTTATAGAAAATTCATCTTTATTTATAAAAGTTGGGGTCTTACAACCTCCCCTTCTTATGAAATTTCGCCCTCGAAATTAGGGTACGTACCTGGTATGTCGAAGAGGTAAGGATACCTTGATTTCATTTCAGATTCTAACTCCCAAGTCATTTCCTCAACATCGTGGTTTCTCCACAAAACTTTGACTTGAGGTATAACCTTGGAGCGTAGAATATGTTCCTTCTTATCCAAGATTTGAACAGGAACTTCTTCATACGTCAAATCCTCCGCTATTTCGTCCGGTTCTAACTCAATAATGTGGTTCGGGTCTTCCACATATTTGCGTAACATGGATATGTGAAAAACGTTATGAACACGAGACATACTTGGCGGTAAAGCGAGTCTATAAGCCACAGTTCCTACTCGATCGAGGATTAAAAATGGACCGATGAATCGAGGATTGAGCTTTCCTCTTTTTCCAAATCTCGTAACTCATTTCCATGGAGCAACACGTAAGAACACATGATCTCCTACATCAAATTCCACGTCCTTTCGATGAAGATCAGCATAACTCTTTTGTCGATCTTGTGAGGTTTTTATACGTTGTCGGATCGTTTGAATCTTTTCTGTAGTCATACGTACCAACTCCGGTCCCAACAACGTTGCTTCACCCACCTCATTCCAGCATACTGGAGAACGACATTTTCTTCCATACAATGCTTCGAATGGAGCCATGCCAATACTTGCTTGATAACTGTTGTTGTAGGAAAACTCCACCAATGGTAAGAACTTGTCCCAACTTCCCTTGAAGTCAAAGACACAGAGTCTTAATAAATCTTCTAGAGTTTGAATAGTCCTCTCTGATTGTCCGTCCGTCTGAGGATGATATGCCGAACTAAATCGTAAATCTGTGCCCATAGCTTTTTGTAAACTAACCCAAAATCGTGAAGTGAATCTTGGGTCTCGATCAGAAACTATGGATACTGGCATACCATGCAGTCTTACAATCTCGTTTATGTACATACGAGCAAGACGTTCAAGTGTATAAGTTTCTCGTATCGGTAAGAAATGAGCAGACTTGGTCAATCTATCAACAATGACCCAAATCGCATCTATACCTTGAGAAACCTTAGGAAGACCGGTAACGAAATCCATGGTAATGTGCTCCCACTTCCATTCTGGAATTTCAAGTGGTTGCAATGGACCTTTTGGTACTTGATGCTCCGCTTTGACTCGTTGACAAGTTAGACACCTTGAGATAAACAACGCTATCTCTCTCTTCATATTGCTCCACCAAAATGTATGACGAAGATCATGATACATTTTGGTACTTCCAGGATGGATTGCAAACGGTGTGTTGTGCGCCTCCATCATGATTTCATACTTTAAATCAGGGTTGTTAGGAACACAAAGTCTGGAGTTGACTCGAAGTATTCCTTCTTCATCGATTCTTGCTTCCGGCATAGCACCTTCTTGCACTTTCTTCCTCATACGCATCAGCTCCAGGTCTGTAGCTTGAGCAGCTTTAACTTTATCGATTAAAGTTGGTTCTACTCGTATATTCGCCATCATCACATGGGTCCCTGGAGTCTTTAACTCTATCTCCATCCTTTGCAAGTCACACAAAATGGGCCTTTGTGTTGACAATATTGCACTCGTACTTGCATATGATCTTCTACTCAATGCGTCAGCTACCACGTTCGCTTTTCCAGGATGGTATTGAATGGTATGATCATAATCTTTCAACAGTTCAAGCCAACGTCGTTGTCGCATGTTGAGTTCCTTTTGAGTGAAGAAATATTTGAGGCTTTTATGATCCGTAAAGATCTCCACCTTCTCCCCATACAAGTAATGCCTCCAAATTTTAAGTGCAAAGACAACAGCTGCCAACTCTAGATCATGAGTAGGATAATTCCTCTCATATTCCTTGAGTTGTCTTGATGCATAGGCTATGACTTTTCCATGTTGCATGAGAACGCATCCCAACCCTTTGCTCGAAGCATCACTGTAGATGACAAATCCCTCCGAGCCAGATGGTATTGTTAGAACAGGTGCTGAAATGAGTCTCCTCTTGAGTTCTTGAAAACTCTTCTCACATTCTTCGCTCCAACCGAACTTTGTATCTTTCCGAGTCAGCTGAGTTAATGGAGTAGCGATTCGAGAAAATCCTTCCACGAATCTCCGATAATAACCAGCTAAACCAAGAAAGCTACGTACTTCGGTCACTGATTTAGGTTGCTCCCAGCTTTGAATAGCTTCAATCTTTGCCGGGTCAACCGATATTCCACGACTTGATACTACGTGCCCAAGGAATGCTACCTCCTCCAGCCAGAACTCGCATTTCTTCAACTTGGCATAAAGCTTGTATTCACGAAGCTTTTGGAGTACCAGCCTCAAGTGTTGCTCATGATCTTCACGGCTTTTGGAATAAATAAGGATGTCATCAATAAAGACGACCACAAAGTGATCCAAATATTCCTTGAATACCCGGTTCATCATATCCATGAAGGCAGCAGGAGCATTAGTCAATCCAAAGGACATGACTAGGAATTCATAATGCCCGTACCGAGTTCTGAAAGCCGTCTTTGGAATATCCTCAGTTCTAACCTTCAGCTGATGATATCCAGAACGAAGATCGATCTTTGAAAAGAATTGTGCTCCTTGCAACTGGTCAAACAGGTCATCAATACGTGGCAATGGGTACCTGTTTTTGATGGTGACATGATTCAACTCCCGATAATCAATACAAAGTCGCATACTTCCATCTTTCTTCTTCACGAATAGCACAGGAGCACCCCAAGGAGAAGTACTAGGACGAATAAAGCCAATGTCTAACAATTCCTGCAGTTGGATCTTTAACTCCTGAAGTTCAATAGGAGCCATTCGATATGGGGCTTTGGAAATGGGTTTTGTACCGGGTTCAAGGTCGATACAAAATTCAATTTCACGCTCTGGGGGTAGGCCAGGAAGTTCTTCAGGGAATACGTCAGGGAATTTATTAACAATAGAAATATCATTCAAAACTGACGTATTTTTGTTTAGATCCGTGACATGAGCTAAGAAAGCTTGACATCCGTTTTTCAATAAACGAATAGCTTTATGGCTTGAGATGACAGCGATTGATTTTAATGGTTTGGTTGCTTGAATTCGCATAATAGGTCGATTAGGAATATGAAAGCTAACAACCTTACGAAAACAATCAATTTTTGCATGATGAGTAGTTAACCAATCAATCCCTAGAATCACGTCAAATGCAAGTATTTTTAATGAAATCAGATCGACAGGTAATGTGTGGGTACCAACTTGAACCAAACAAGACTTATAAACCGTGGATGTAATGAAGGTTTCTCCCAATGGAGTTTCAACAGATAAGTCAAAGTCTAATTTCTCCGGAGTCAAATTTAATCGATGAGCGCAAGTAGGAGAAATAAAAGAATGGGTAGAACCGGTATCAAATAAAGTATAGACTTCGTTAGAGTTTATGATAAGCTTACCCGTGATGACCTCATTCGGGTTCCTTGCTTTCTGGGAGGTCACAACAAACGCTCTCCCTTGCACTACCGGTTTTGACTTTTCTGGGACGGCCTTTGGTGTCTCCATCTTGGCTGAACTTGTTTTTGGTAAACGACAAAATCGAGCTAAATGACCTTCTCTTCCACAATTATAACATGCTTTAGACGGCATCGCGCAGTTTGGACTGATGTGCCCCTCCCCTCCGCATTTGAAACATATGATAGGTGGTCGTTCTCCTTCCTTAACAACGGGTGCTGGTGCTGACGTCTTTCCATCATTGTTGAATCTCCTCTTCTTGAAATGACCATTCTTATTGTTTTGGCCCTGATTACCACCGAAGTGGTTACCATTTCTGGCCTGTTGATTCCCTCCACGCTTGTTGTCACCGCTTCGATGACTGCTCTCACTGGTATTATCATTTTGCCGACTGCTCTCTTTTGGTTGCGTTGACTCGTTATCGCGCTCCACTAACTGAGCCCTATTCACAACATCTGAATACAAACACAGTTTATGAGAAATAAGATGTTGACGTATCTCAGGTTTCAAACCTCGCAAAAACATTCGCGTCATTCGCTCTTCATTATCCACCAAGTGGGACGCAAACCGGGACAACTCAGCAAATTTAGCCTCATACTGCGACACGGTCATATTATTCTGCTCCAATTTGATGAACTCCACCTCCTTCATGTGACGAACACTTTCGGGAAAGTATTTGTCATTGAACAGCTCTTGGAACTTCTCCCAAGACATCTTCAGTGCGGCAGGTTGAGTACGCTTAATCGATTCCCACCAGTAATCTGCCTCTCCTCGCAACATAAAGGCGGCAAAGGGAACCTTTTGCTCCTCGGAGCATCCCAAGACATCAAATATCTTGGTAATCTGCTTTATCCATGTTTCCGCTATAAGTGGTTTTGGCTCTCCCTTAAACTCTGGTGGTCCCAGCTCCTTGAACTGTTTAGCGGTGACCGTCCGAGAGTTTTCAGTGTTTCCACCTATATTTTGGACAGGAGCCGCTCTCGCCTGTTGTTGCATGAACTGCATAAAGTTTCTGAACATTCCATCATTCATCATCTGGTCAGTGTTGTTGTTTGCATGAGGATTGTCACCTTCCTGATGCACATTATCCTGATTATTGATATGTGGTGAATCAACAGTCGCCTGTGCTCCATTGCTATTCTCAACATTCTCAGATGCCATTTTCAGATACTGCCACAAAATAAAAGTTAATTGATATGTCATATATTATCCTTATATTATGACCGACCAATTAAATACCATGCAAATAAACTTAGGTAGGTCATACTAGCGAAGGAATTCCCCGTCTCTCCCCTCCTAGTTCTATTCTCACATCTTAGCCAGGGATCATATCCCTAAGCTCTGATACCAACTGTGACGCCCCCAAAATTAGGTATACATCACCCATCTTGGGTCGTCAGATACATAGTACAGAATACAAATACAACTTACTAATACAACTGTCGTGTACAATACGACAAAACATAAACTGTGAGTTTGAATACAAATATTATCTTCTAGAGAGTATTCATACTCAAAAGGAGTCCTCATTACATTTATTAACACACCATTACATAGAATAGTGAGGACTACTAACTAATACTATCATTCGGACCATCACTCCGTTCCCCGACTTGCCCCAGCTACGTTCTCATTTCCTGAAGAGAACAGTGAAAGAAAGGGTGAGCTCAACTAGCCCAGTAAGAAATATTATGACTAAGATAATGCAGAATAAATTATCATTAGCCTTCAACAATGTTAAACTGATAAAATATAATAGACATCAAGTTTAACTGCAGCGGAACAAGCAATCCATTAAAAGAGTCAAGTAGAAAATAAACTCTACTATCTTTTATGATTTAAAAGGTTTTTCAACACTGTGATCGCTGGGACTCAGCTTAATAAAATAATCCACATCATCGAATCACCCCTGCACTACGGCCAAGGATATTCGTGTATTCATTAATGGTCATGATCATGCCAACAACTGTCCATCAATGCACTACGGGCCAATGAGGACTTTTACCACATCATTTGTAACATTACGGTCATGATTATACCGAATAATCCCTGGTCATAATCATACCAAGTCCATCTATGCACTACAGGCCACAGATGACTTTCAACATTTTATAAACATGAGGATGATGACAATGATATAAGAATTCAATAAAACAAGTTCAAGAATTAATTTATCCAAGAATTAACAACGTCCAAATTGTCAACATGATACTGCTTTGTGGAGTAAAATTCAAGAATGCTTAGAAGAATATTTTCATGAAAAGATACTGGATGAAACGCAATTATCAAGGATATTCCACAAATTTCATGGAGTATAGAAGTCAAAACTTAACCAACTGAGTACAATAAAGAATGGAATAACAAAAGAAATCACCATGCATGCGATAGACCGCACAGACAGGTTATTCCAACAGAATAATAAATAATGGAACCAGGTCCGGCGTAAACGCACAGACAGGATATTCCGACAGAATAATAAATAATGGAACCAGGTCCGGTGTAAAACACACAGACAGGATGTTCCAACAGAATAATTACAAGACGGAACCAGGTCCGGTAATAGAAAAATGTCACCAAGTATAGGGTAGACCGCGTATACAGGTTATTCCAACAGAATAATAAGAAATGGAATAACAACAGTTCTCTTCATGAATAAGAAATAATAACACCCCTTACCGTTTTAAAGAAGAGCTAAAATAAGGAAGTAGTTAAGTAGCAGAATACTCTTCTTCTCTCTCTCTATAGTTTCTCTCTATAGTTTCTCTCTCTAGAGTTCAGTGAATTCGTAAGAAATAATGAAGGAATGAGCTGCTATTTATAGAAAAATAGAATGCATAGTAACTAATCCATGAACGGTCCAGATTGATTACTTTAATCTGACGGTCCATATTTAAAGAAAAATCTTTTAAATAAAATATAATATATTCTATTTATAGAATAACTTTAATAAAGTATTCTGTTTTATATAAAAAGATGTTTCTGTTTTATTACGTTAATAATACGAATAAAACAAAACGTCATTATCGCTAAATAATTCATATTATTAACTGACAATAATTGAATCAAACTGAGTGACTTCTCACATAAGCATTAATAATCAATACCGTGTGCTACTATGCAACCACACGTATTACTGTACTTTTACTACCGAGTAGTTCAACAGTATCAATGGTAAAACTTCCGCCGTTATTTTTAATAAAATATTTTTGTCGTTTTCTCAATCCGACAATAATTCCGTTGTGGGGTCCACCAATGATTGTGCCGTTGTACGAATATTCCCTGTTAAAACGAATATTCCCCGACCAATCGAATATTATATAACAACTTGCGTACTTTGCAAAATTTATAAATATTACCCACAACTATAACATTATATCAAATTAACTCCATAATATTCAAAAATGATATTTATAGAAAATTCATCTTTATTTATAAAAGTTGGGGTCTTACATATAATATATTCTAATTATTGTCTAATAAAACAGATAACTTTATAAAAGTATTCTGTCTTTATAAAAGATTTTACTATTAGCCTAATAAAACGAATAACTTTATAAAAGTATTCTGTTTTATATAAAAACAGTTTTTCTGTTTTATTACATTAATAATACCAATAAAATAAAACTGAGTGACTTATCACGTAAGCATCAATAATCAATACGTGTGTGCTACTATGCAACCATGCGTATTATTGTACTTTTACTACCGAGTAGTTTTACAGTATTAATGGTAAAACTTCCGCCGTTATTTTCATAAAGTATTTTTGTAAGACCCCGAATTTTATGAAATAAAAGTATTCAATTTTTCTTATAATTACAAATCAGTAAATAGTTAAATTGATAAAAAGTTAAAGTTAAGGGTGATATATGAAATTTTTTTAAAATACGTAGGTGGTTATAAAATATTCATTGTTGTCGAGGAATATTCGTTTAGTCGTGGAATATTCTTTCTGTCGGGGAATATTCGTACGACGGCGCAGCCATTTGTGGGCCCCATAACAGAATAACTGTCGGATGAAGAAAATGACAAATTTGAGATTTTATAAATAACGGCGTAGTTGTTACCGTTAACACTGTTAGAATACCTGGTGGTTAAAATACAGTAATACGCGTATTTGCACAGTAGCAAACGGTATTGCACAGTATTTTTTCAAATATTGATTCTTACGTAAGAAGGCACTACTCAATAATTATTACAGTAATTACTGTTCAATATTTTATTTTATTGATTCAATAATTGCTGCGTTGATATTTTATATTATTGTTGTTTCAATAATTGTTGCTGCACAGTATTTTCCATTATCAGATCAATAATTCATATTATTTGAATAATATTATTAGATAGCATTATTGGCAATGTCTAGAAAGTTCTGTCTAAGGAGAGGTTTGGTCATCTAATTGCGCGCCAGTAAGGAGAAATCCTTATTGGAAAGCCCCCTCTTTCCTGGGAACGGCCTGGTTGTCATAAATGTGATTCTGTAATATTATTTGTGAATAATTAATTATTGATTCATATGATAAGGAAATATTTATTTTATGTGGATATAAATGAGGGATATATTTTTGTGGTTAAAAATGAAGGAGTTAATGTTGAGATTTTTATCAGTATTTTTGTCGGAATGGAGGTATTAAAAATCAAGGTTTTGAGATATTTTGCGGGGGTTATAATTTTAATCCGACCGTTGGATCGTGGTAATTTTTGGATATGTTATACATATATAAGTTGAGTATATGTCCACAAATTTTGAAACCGTTAAAAATGAACGTATGATTTTATTATGAATTTTACGAGATGACTGGTTCAGAAATTGTTGAATTTTCGGAGTTAATCATTTTGGTGGAAAATTCTAGAATTGGTGGGCCCCACTTGTGGTTGGTGAAGAAATGTGCTGAGATTTTTATTCAAATGTGGTGGGTGGGAATAGTAGCAGGTAAAGTCATCAGGTTGCAGTTAAGTCTGCTTCCGTACTAACAATTTTCCTATAAATAGAGGGCTAAGTTAGAATTGAAAATCACACCAGAAACATAAGTTTTCTCTCTTTCTCTCTCTAGATTATCGAGTGTATTTTGTGAGTTTTTAGATACTTGGTGAGTTACTATTCATCAGTGCAAGTTTCCTTCAGCATTATATCCGATATCCAGTCAGAAGTGCTGCTCTTTTGAGGTAAGGGATTGTAAGGGATTTTAAGGGTTATTGATTTTCAGTTTCGTAATTTTTCTGATCTTCAAAAATTCTGGAAAATTTTGAAATGATATTTTGATGAGTTTTATTGATTGTGTCCAAAAATGGTGCTTTTTGGATGTATGGACTAAGAGTTATGCATTTTACGGGAAAAGACTATTTTAAAAGTAACTGCTTATAACTCCTTGTGATTAACTCCAAAATTGAAGAAATTTTTATTGAAAGTATATCTATATAATATCAGTGTACTCTGTGAATTTCGAAAATTTTGGATAAAATTACAATTTATGATAAATGTCTAAATATTCGACTATTTTGGCCATATGAAAAATAGTAAATGAGTTTTAAAAATTCTGAGAAAAATATATGTTCAATATGGGACTATATTATGCTAAATCCCAGAAAAAAATATTTTTGGAACTGATTTGGTATTTTTCATGAAAATAGACTAGTTTTGAATAAATGAATTAAATATTTATGTGAAGTAAGAAAATTGGAAAATAGGATTTTATGGCTTGAGAATCCTATATGAGGTATATGCAGATTTTTTATGAGGGTTTTGTTATTGGTGATGAAATTTTAAGAGTTGGCATTTTAAGATGATTAAATGCATTAATTAGTAAAGTGTAAACAATTTAAATAAATTGTTTATAAGCTTAAGAAATATTATTCTTTCAATATCATTATACCGAAATATTGGTATGTATTTTATTGTGGAATTTCTACCTTTTGTGTCGAATTTACTATTCATGAGTTATTATTCACGAGTTACTATCATGAGTTATTCACGAGTTACTATTCACGAAAAAATTGGTTTCTTTTTCTGACCAAATTATAGTTGATTATGAATATTACTCTTGAGATTAAAACTATATGTTGATCATATTATTTTTATTATCATATATAACATTTTTATAACCCTGATGTTGAAATTCTCTTTCACTTGAGTGTAAAGATGGGTAGATTATTTGTATGATCATGACTATGGATTCTCTTTGGCCTTAGTGCAAAGTTGAATTGTTGACTGGTATGATCATGACCATTGAATTTATAACTGAATATCTTTAGCTTAAGTGTAAAGGTGAATTGATCAACATGGTTATAATTATTGTTTATATAATTCTGAAATGATTATATATTACTTTGAGATATTAATATATTTAGCCTATAGTGCAAATATGAATGTTGAAGAATATCTTTGGCCTGTAGTGCAAAGATGAATTATTGATGAATATCTTTAGCCTGAGTGTGCAAAGATGAACTGTTGATGAATATCTTGGCCTGTAGTGCAAAGATGAATTATTGATGAATATCTTTGGCCTGTAGTGCGAAGATGAACTGTTGTTGAATATCTCTTTGGCCCGTAGTGCAAAGATGGTTTGTTGATGAATATCTTTGGTCGTAGTGCGAAGATGGATTTATTAGTATGATTATGAACAGGAACTGTGATTTGGTATAACCATGATCTTTGATGTTTCAGGTAAAGACAGGTGAAAAATATTCTTGTCTGGGTGCGAAGAAAAAATTTAGAATCAATTATGATTATGAGTTATTCATATGATTGTGGAAAGGAACTGTTGAGTGATGTTACAGGGATAAAACATTGTTGGTGGATTTTTAACATGGAGAGATAATAGACTTTATAGTCTATTTGACTCTTCTAATGGATTGCTCGTTCCGCTGCAACTATGGTTGAAATTTTTATCATCTACCATATGTTCTAAATCTCTGATTTATTACTGATGAAGACTATTGATAATTTATTATCTTTAGTCATGATATTCTTTACTGAGGCTAGTTGTGCTCACCCTTTTGCTTCACAATTCCTTTCAGGTAATAAGAGTGTAGCTGGGTCGAGCGGGGGTAACAAGGGAATAGAACGGTGGTCATCATTTAGTAGTTATATTTGGTGAAGAAAATAGGGTGAGGCGAACCCAACGTTGGAAGGGTGTTTTGTCACTATCATACAAGATGTCTAATGACATACAACCTCGTGTCATCATAAGACAGGGTTGTGCTCATCCACTTGCTGAGTATCTTTACGACACTACCTATATAATCTTGGTGTTTGTTTGAAGTATAATTCTCAATTAGAGACAGTGGAGATAATGATATGTCAAGAGAAGACTCACCATGGGGAAGAATATGATAGTAAACTTCTCGTTTTTCTTTGGGGTCTATTGGGTCAACCAAGGATAATTCTGTGGCCATATGATATCTATCATAACCTAGACGCGTGGCCTCCCATGTACGAAGGTTTCCTTGAGCACTTCCCAAAGATTCTAATTTCTAAAATTTTTGACTATACCTTTATGTAAGGTATCTTGTGAGGTGCTGTCCACGATTGGAACATGAGTCACAATTGGTATATATTTGTATCCAAACTCACAGCATATGTGTTGTTATATTTTGCACGACAATTGTTGTAATAAAGTTGTAGTTATTTTCTGTACCATGTATTTGGCGACTCAGAATAGTTGGATGGAATGGACCTGTTTTGGGGTCGTCACAATTTTTGT